>AP025072.1:6087920-6203425 GCA_036186865.1 Eustoma russellianum | reverse complement strand
GCCCCCCCCCCCCCTCCTGTCCTGCAGGCAGCTTCTTGCTTCGGTTTAATGCTCCAGCGGCGACCAATTTGGTTGCATTAATGGGCTGAAATTTTGGTGGATAACGGAAAAACAATAATGAATTCAATACTTTCATTAATATCACCGCCTCTTACTTAGCATTCCAAGGAAAAGACAAACCATGTGATCCTGAAATCTGTTTTCTTTCGTCTGAAAGGGGCTTTCTCATTATTATTGGTGTGGTTGTTCAACCAAAATTCCCACTTTGACGAAACTTTCGAGGTTGGGTTTGCATTTTTTCGGTTTTTTGTTTTTTTATTTGATTATATTGGTGAAGACATCTTGGTTCTTTTTATAGGCGTGGAAGTCGAGGAAAAAAATTAAAATATCATTATTGAGGTACCAGGAACGAGGTGATTTTGTGATCCATTAAGAATCGAAAATTGGATGTGCTAGGTGTTACTTAGTTGAAAAACCCACAAAGAAAATCATGAGATTTTGATGTTTTGTTACTGATTTTGTTGCCTCCAGTTTTTGCTTTCTAGGCGCAGACTGCAAAACCCCATTCTGATTCTTTCACAGAATTCGGTGCATTTTTTGAGTCTATAATTACAAATTGGAGGTGCTTGAATTGTACAATTATTTGTAAGAGAGCAGTCCAATTTTTCGTTTTCCTCAATATTGAAATTGGAGGTTGAGAAAAGGAGAAATGGTTGGAAGTATTGAGGGCGTGAATGGACATGTGTACTTGAATGGATCAATTCAAGGCAGGAATGGTTCCATAGAAGAGAAAGTTGATGAGCTTCGTGAACTGATGGGAAAATCAGATGGTGATCCCTTGAGGATTGTTGGGGTTGGAGCAGGGGCTTGGGGAAGTGTGTTTATTGCAATGCTTCAGGACGCGTATGGTAATCTTCGCGATAAAGTTCAGATTAGGATATGGAGAAGAGGGGGAAGGGCTGTGGATAGAGCTACTGCTGAACACTTGTTTGAGGTGATTAATTCGCGGGAGGATGTTCTGAGGAGGTTGATTAGACGATGTGCTTACTTGAAGTATGTGGAGGGAAGATTGGGTGATCGGATTCTGTATGCAGATGAGATTTTGAAGGATGGTTTTTGTTTAAACATGATCGATACACCCCTTTGTCCATTAAAAGTAGTTACCAACTTACAGGAGGCGGTTTGGGATGCCGATATTGTTATCAATGGCTTGCCATCAACAGAAACCCGGGAGGTGTTCGAAGAAATTAATCGATATTGGAAAGAAAGAATCACTGTACCTGTGATCATTTCATTAGCAAAGGGGATAGAGGCAGAATTAGGCCCTGAGCCACGGATTATTACTCCTACTCAGATGATTAATCGAGCCAGTAAGTCAACTTCTATTTATTTGTGTGTCTTTCATTATTTGTGCAGATACACGGTTATAACATTTTAATATCGGAAGCTTTCTATTTGTCAAAAAAAAGTGTTTACTAAATCAATGCACTAGTACACTAGCACAACATGTTCCTATTGTTATGTTATCAATGCAGGTACATATAGAGCCGGGTCTCATTTGGAAGCAAGCTCTCCATCCCTTGGGATAGAGTTATTGTTTGCCTACCTCTCACCCTCCCCAGACGCTAGTAATAACTTTTGCTGTCGTCGGAATATACTGGTTATGGTTGTTGTTGTATCTGGTTTGGTTCCTGTCTTTTTGATGCATTGAGTTTTCCTGCCTAACATTTTATATTCTGGACCTCAGGACTAGTGAGGATTAGTTTCTAGGTCAAAGGATTGCTTTCTTTAATTGAATCGGATTTGTACGCTGTTTGGATTCTATTGGCATCATCAAAACCATGACATGCTACAATTTGTATTGCTCGGTTGAGCTTTCTCTTTCATATAATGTATCCCAAGTCTTTGACTTGTATTTGCATAGCCTTTTCAAAATGTTTGTTCCTTTTTTCTAAAGAAAATACTAACGTAATGGTTGGGAAAGAAATAAGATCGATGGCTTGTTGCTGTGATCCCGGAAGAATTACCTCTATATGCAGCAAACCAGTTCCCCATTCTTTGCTTCTTAGGATATGGGGAGAACTGGCCAGGGGTAGTTGTAACCATCATGCATTGGAAGTTTAGAATGTATTTGAAAAATGCCAAACCTTTTCCTGTCGCATGAGAAATTATTTGTCTGTAATATTTTGTAGTACAGAAGTCCTTCTGAGAGCACCTTTTTGGAGACAGAAGTTATTTTGTTACTAGTATTTTTTTTTTTTGAAGCAAAGCATAATTAGTCAGCTGTCTTCTTTCATTTAATCTAGGAATATAGAATTTTTCCCTTCTCCATGCATAGCTCTATAGGATGCTTTCATTTAGAAGGCTACCTTTTTAATGTCATCCTGATTGTGTTTTATTTGTGGCTACTTGTAAGCTTCTTTTGCGCCTTCATTACGTCTCTTCTTTAAGGGAGGAAGCTAGTGTTTTTTTAGAAGGGAAAAGGTAGTGAAATATGCCATAGTCTGGTGGTGTTGATTTTGCTTGCCATGTAAGTTGTATATAACCAGTGCTTCTAAATGCCTTTTCACGAGCTTCGTTCATGTGACCCTCATTCTAGTTATATGGATTTGGGTATGATCCATATTTCTTAAAAGTTGTAGTGTTGCTTCCACTACTTGGCATGGATTCCGATTTGAACATTTATTTGGAACATTTGACTAATAAGTAATAAGTGGATTCCACATGAATGCCTTCTGTGAGAAACATGCTTCATGGATATAATACTTTGAAATCGTATGTAGTTACAATGATTCTTTTTTCCTTCTTCAGTTTATCCTTTCTTTTAGCTCTCTTTTCAGTTTTGAGTTTGGTATCCTCATCTATTCTGAACTCAATATTTACAGCTGGAATTTCTATTGAGAACATACTCTATCTTGGAGGGCCTAATATTGCATCAGAAATTTATAATATGGAATACGCTAATGCACGTATTTGTGGAGCTGAGAAGTGGAGGAAATCTCTGGCATCGTTCCTGAGACGGCCTCATTTTATTGTCTGGGACAATGGAGATCTTGTAACCCATGAGGTTATGGGTGGTCTGAAGAATGTATATGCTATTGGAGCTGGTAACACTGATACTCTCTCTCTTTGTGTGTGTGTCTCTCTCTCTCTGCCGTTAGTTTTTTGGGTTTGCTGACGACGAACCATAGTATGCGTAAATAGTTTATGTCTATGCTAAATGACCTGCAGATAAAACAGAGTGGGCCACAAGTCCTTTTTTCTTATATATCTATCCTTTTAGAAGCTTTTTAAAAATTAAAGAAGTTATTAGGTTGTCTGAATACTGGCATTGTAGTACAGGATGGACCTAGTATTCGAATAGATAGATTGTGATACACACTGCAGATTGAACTCAGTGCTTTACTGAATTTTTAGTCTTTTTTTCTCAACTTCCCTTTTTTGGTTATAAATTTTGCTAAAATGTTTTCCTCTATTGATTATGCATTTGGCAAAGATGAAAAAACTATAAAAGTTTCTTACATGGCCTGATTGTTTGTTCTTCTGCATGTTCCGCATCTAAAAGTTACCTTGCCCTATTCTTGCAGCATATATATTTTGCAGATAAAAAAACTTACTGCATCCACTTAATGATGTTGCGCTGATAAATTTCTTAATTACTGGACACTGTACAAGCAGTCAAGCATATACAGGATTCATCTACTTTTTCCATAATTTAGGCAGAAGCATCTTATGTGGTAATGCCGCAGAACCTAGGCATGGTGACGGTATTAAGGGGCTGACAGCACCAAGGGTCAACTCTTCGAGTCATTCCAAGTTAACTTTTCGATACGTAGGCCCATACTTATATATTAGCCCATGAATCCTTTTTTCCCCCTTTTTGTGGCATGGGTTATATGTGGAAAAGAGTAACACTGTAACAGCATGGGCAGTTGTTTCCAGAGCTATATAGAATTAAAGATGCCGACTACTTTCAGGCGGTGCTGTATTGTTCCATTGTCTTGCTAGTTGTTTAATGCCCAGGACAACTTTATTCCCCTTTCTTTATGGTAACAACAAGAACAATATTGCCCTATTGCCTTAGAGGTTCCCGCCTATGGCGAAATACGAGGGGTTGGATGTACGCAACCATACCGATGTGTTAGAAACACACAGAGATTGTTTTCCAAGGACCCATAATGAAAATTACGTCAAGCGTCAGGCAAAATTTTATCCCCAAATGATGCTTTTCCTCGTGTGTGAGAAAGAAAACCTAAACACTTCCATTCTATAGTAGTATG
Source organism: Eustoma russellianum (assembly GCA_036186865.1). Lineage (NCBI taxonomy): Eukaryota > Viridiplantae > Streptophyta > Magnoliopsida > Gentianales > Gentianaceae > Eustoma > Eustoma russellianum. Next base: position 6,199,145 of record AP025072.1, on the reverse strand, counting down.
GTTGTCACTGTCTGCAAACTCACTTTTGGTTTTTGGGGATTTGATAGGTATGGTTGCAGCTTTAACTAATGAGAGTGCCACAAGCAAATCTGTTTATTTTGCACACTGTACGTCAGAGATGATCTTCATCACGCATCTTCTAGCCGAAGGACCTGAGAGGCTCGCTGGTCCCCTGTTGGCTGATACATACGTAACTCTGTTAAAAGGACGTAATGCTTGGTTTGGTGAGAAGCTAGCCAAAGGGGAACTAAGCTTAGAAATGGGTGATAGCATCAAGGGAAAGGGTATGATCCAGGTAAGCCTTCTATCACCCTTTTGTTTTGCAAATCTTCGGAAGATAAACGGATTGCACACTGCTTAGCATGGAGTAGGTCGCTTTCTTACAAGACTGTTCTTGATAGTGTATGTTTTTTGCTATCTTCTGTTAGAGAGATGAGCAATTGATACACTTAACACGCCAACGTACATGAACAACTGTACCTTAGAGGCTCCTGCCTATGTCAGGGTATGGGAGGTTGGATGTACGCAACCATACCCATGTGTTAGAAACACACAGGTTGTTTCCCGATGCCCCATTATGATGCGTCAAGCTATATCGATCAACTGCTACTTCACAATATAAGAAGCGTAGCCAATTTAGTGAGTCATTTTGCTTTATTCCATCATATTCTAAAGTCAAGTAAGAGTGTGTCCTTGACTCTATTGGAAATGGAAACTTATAGTAGTAGTACTTATAGATGAGGGAGCAGGATTCTAACTTGACTTCGCGTGCTCTGATACCTTACCATCTCATCTAAAAGCTTAACCCGTTAAGGAGAAGAGTAATCGATACACGATACACCAGCACACAAACTTATACTTAAATGGGGCAGCAGGATTCCAACTGGAATTCTCCTTGTCTGATACCTTACCATCTAAAGGCTTAACATGTTAGGGAGATGAGTAGTTTATACACTAAACAAGAACAAACAACACCGCTATCTTAAAATCACATGTTATCCACGTGTTTCTTTCGCTGCTTGTTTACCACTTGAGTATACGCTTACATGTTTTTTTTGGGTCCTTCTAGCCTGAGGTACAAATGTTGTATGCCCTTGTGTTTTGCAGGGAGTGTCTGCAGTGAAAGCATTTTATGAGCTGCTTAGTCAGTCTTCCTTGAATGTCCTTAATCCTACTGAAAGCAAGCATGTCGCGCCGGTTGAGATGTGTCCAATTTTGAAGACACTATATAAAATACTCATACTGAGGTACCTGTAAATATTTCCTCCCCAACTCCACATAATCTAACCATGGGCTCTTTTATTATATTTCAGAAGTTGAAGTTCATTTTGTTTGAATTCTTTGTAAAGATTCATGTTTCTGTGTATCAGGGAGATGTCATGTCAGGCGATTCTCCAGGCATTGAGAGATGAAACCATGAATGATCCTCGAGATCGCATTGAGATTGCACAAACCCATAAATTTTACAAACCTTCACTCCTTGGTCAATAGCTTCATCTGGATCTGAGTTTTAGTGGCTAGATTCAACCACCCATCCCTCTTCTCTTCACTGTTACTCCCCTCGCCCCTCCCCCGCCCTTTCTTTTACAGAAAACGGGGGGAAAATGGAAGTTAAGGAGAAGATACTATTTGAAAGAATAATGTTTTTCACTGTGAAAATGGAATATTTGAGCAAGAGTGTGCATTATGTAGACCAATAATGAAAATAGGTGTCTATATCAGATAATGAAGCAATCTGACCCCTTTCAGTACTCTATGCAAACGCGGGAGACTAGTATACAAGGAACTGAAGTGCTAGTTTACACATTCTTTCTTCTTCTCATTGGTATGCATCATTAGGGTTCTGCTTTAACCTAGAATTGCAATGCTTTATTGGAAAGAGAAGGTGCTAGTTTACATACTCTTTCTTCTCATTGATTTGCATCATTGGCATTCTATGTTAACCTAGCTGTTCTTGCTCAAGGTCTTGGGCGAAGCCAATCCTAGAGCACAGGTATCGTCGGAATACATTTCCGGCCACCTGATATCTAAAATTGGAGAATATTTTGGCTTTTCATTTGGATCTTGATTCTCTCTTCTGTTCTTGTTATTTGTTTTCTTTTGCTCTTTTCACCGGTTGGGAAATGGACAATATACATTATGGTGAACGAAGCCTAGTCGAGCTCCATATCGAATTCGAATATCAAACGAATCTGAATAAACTCGAATTTAACCGCTATTTTTAAGTTCGATTTGAACTCAAATACGAATTCGAACCTAAAAAAGGTATCATAAGCCAAACTCGAGCTTAAGTATATTTGTTCAAGCTTGGTTCATATATACACCTACATATATTAAATGAAAAAAGAAAGAATATAAAAGCTTTTCACTAGAGAATTATCTTCCTTTTCACCGGAGAATCTATTAGAGCTTGTTAGACAAAAACGATTTTGTCTAACAATGTTTGCATGAAATAAAGCAACAGTCGAATTGCCGAGCTCAGGCAGGCTGGGTATGTCCGTCAGGTCAGATCGGTCCAGGCAACGCGAGTCAGTTCACGTCCTGGACAGACTGCTGACCAGTCGAGCTCAAAACAAAAGCCGAGCTCAGCGCAGTAGTACTGCAGAACAACAATACTACATTAACAGCTGATCAGACGAGCTTAGCATATCAGCCGAGATCAGCACAGCAACAGCTCAGCAGATCAGTAGTCCTGCGCTAATAGCAGAGAATGTTGGTATGCAGAGAGGAAGTGGAGAAACTGATTGATCGATCGATGACCATAGAGGTCAGCTCGGCCTGGTTTTTATAAGGAAAACCGAGGTCGGATGGTAAGTGTCAGCTCAACCACAGCCGTCAGACAGATGGTTTGAGATTTCCACCGTTAGATCAAAAAACTGCCTGTCAGTTTAACTGCAGCCGTTGGATCAGATAATTCCTCAACCTGAGCCCTTAGATCACGATCCAACGCAGGTTTGCCCTCAGTCCGTTTAAGCTTAACCATATTTCAAATTCTGTTCGGTTAAGGTTAACCACATTTCAAATAGTAGCTTTATCCACATGGAAGAAATTTAAATTTAAATTTAGATAAGATTTATCCAAAAAGATAAGAACTGACCCACAACCCGCAACCCGAGCCCGAGCATGAGCCGATCTGACCCGATTTCCACCTATTTTACTCCTACTTTGAGTATTAATTTTTTATTCACCCGGTACCATAATTGAGTGATTCCAAAGCCTAAAATCATCTACTCGTTACGCAGATAATTAAAGATTCATTAGTTTCTATTTATCATTAATGAAAACTAATTATAATTAAGCTCAAAATATGTTGCTAACCAAGGTTTGAAACTTAACAAATTCAATTTCCTCCAACAATCCCCCGCATGAATGGAAACTAATGCAAATGCAGATGCAAACTTTAACGAGAAGTCAAATAAGAAAATGTTGCAACAAAAGAGGTAGCTTCTGGCTTTGAACCTTCCATAATGATATACTGTCGGATCCACTCGGCTAATTTGTGACTTGATATCTTGAACCAGTCAGCCTTTATTGTGAACTTAGGCAAGATTATTCACACAACATTTCCTTTAACACCCTTTTGGTTCTCATGGTTGTGTTTTTTTTGCCATGAACAACCTGATTTTAGAAACTGCTTTAGAGAATTCTTGACTCACAAAATTCTCATAGAAGAGGGCCCGATTCAAACTTACGTAGGTGTTTCCTACAGAGAGTATTCTGTCATACTCCACTTGATGTACCAAGATATATGAAACATTAAATGCATTAGCTTACCCTGATTCTTTCTACAGACATCAGTTTTATTTAACAGAATGAGCAAGTGTTTTTCTGAAACTTCGTAATTTAGTCATCCCATGGAACCAAGATTCTGGGATCTCCAGCCAACAAGGTTGGGATACCGTTACAAAGGTTCTTGCATCGTAGGCTTCAGTCCCGTTCCATTCGTCAAATTGACATCTGATCTCTAGGCAAACCTTTTGTAAGCGGATCCGCATGATTCTCCTTTGAATTTATATAATCAACAGAAATCGCGCCATTAGAGATCAACTGTTTAATGGTATTGTGTCTCCGACGTGTGTGTCGAGACTTACCATTATAGATGCTGCTTTGAGCTCGTCCTATATCTGACTGATTATCATAGTGTATGCTGATAGGAGCGATTGACTTATGCCAGCATGGCACATCTTTCAGGAAATTTCGAAGCCATTCAGCCTCTTCTTCAGCTTTATCTAGTGTTATAAACTCAGCTTCCACAGTGGAACCAGCTATGCATGTTTTCTTTGTGGATTTTCATGACACAACACCTCCACCAACCGTGAATAAATATCCACTAACGGACTTAGAATCTTTACTATCAGACATCCAGTTGTGTTGGATATGTTAAGTAATGTAATCCAAGGTTCATTATATACTTCAATTATCGCGTCACTTTATTTAGAGCTTTCCAATGATTATCATTTGGATTACTAGTAAACCTGCTTAATTTGTTTATTGAGCATGCTAAATCTGGTCTTGTACAGTTTCTTATATGCATCAGACTTCCAATCACTTGTGAGTACCCCAATTGAGCTAATGGCTCGCCTTGGTTCTTCTTTAAGTGTATACTTAAGTCAAGTGAAGTCTTTACTGGTTTCATAACAAACATATTGAATCGTTTTAGAAGAGATTCAATATAGTGAGTTGGTGACAAAACGAGTCCTTCGGCTACCCTAGAAATTTTAATTCTTAGAATAACGTTGGCAACTCCTATATCCTTCATGTCGATGTTTTGCGTCAACATCTTCTTCGTATTTAAGATGATATCATGAGTATTGTCCATGATTAGTATGTCGTCTACATAGAGACGTACTATTACATAGGCATTTGATGTATGCTTGATGTAGACACATTTATCACACTTGTTGATCTTGAAACCATTAGACAGCATCGCTTGATCAAATTTCAAGTGCCACTGTTTAGGTGCTTGCTTAATTCCGTATAAGGACTTAACAAGTTTACATACTTTCTTTTCTAATCCTGGAACAAAAAGTCTTCGAGTTGTTCCATATAAATTTCTTCCTCCAACTCACCATTTATAAAGGCAGTCTTCACATATGTCTGATAGATTTCTAAGTTATAGACTGCAGCAATAGCAACTAGCACCCTTATAGAGATGATTCTAGTTGCTGATGAGTAGGTGTCAAAAAAATCAAAGTCTTCCTTATTTCGATAAAGCCTTTAGCTACCAAATGGGCCTTGTACTTGTCGATAGACCCATTCTCTCTTAATTTCTTCTTGAAAATCCACTTGCATCTGAGTGGTTTACTTCCTGGTGGAAGGTCAACCAGCTCCCAAGTGTGATTTAAGAGAATAGAATCGATCTCGCCATTTATTGCATCTTTCTAGAAGGAAGTTTCTGGAGTTGACATTGCCTCAAAAAAGTCCTTGGCTCGTTTTCTATCATACAGGTTAGAAAATCTGGTCCAAAAGATGTTGGTATTCTGGCTCGCTTGCTTTGACGAAGTTCCTCAGTTTCTTGAGGAGTCGTCTCACGCATTCGCTTACCAGTACTTGTTTTTTCATTGTTTTTGTCTTTTTTGGAAAGACATATTCAAAGAACACTGCATTTAATCATTTATTGACTCCATGACAACAATTTCATGTGTGTCAGGAATATCTGATTTGTGCACCATAAACCGATATGCACTACTATTAGTCACATATCCTATGAATATGCAGTCAATCGTTTTGACCCAATTCTTACTTGTCTTGGTTTAAGTACAGCAACCTTTGCTAGACACCCTCACATTTTCAAGTATTTGTAGCTAGACCTATGACCTTTTCAAAGTTCGTATGGGGTCTTATCTATCATTTTAGATGGAATTCTATTTAAAATGACGTTAGCAGAGAGAATTTCTTCCTCCCACAAGTTTGAGGTAAACCCGAACTTATCACATAGCATTCATAATCTCTTTTAGAGTACGGCTTTTGCATTCCGCAATACTATTCAATTGAGGCGAATATGGTGCAGTCGTTTGATGATTAATGCCATATCCTGAACATAATTCATTAAACGGTGTGTCATATTCGGCACCTCTATCACTACGAATTGCTTTAATTCGTTTGCTAAGTTGATTCTCAACTTCATTTTTATAGTCTTTAAATGCGTCAACAGCCTCGTCTTTGCTACTTAGCAAATAAATATAACAGTATCTAGTGCAATCGTCGATAAAAGTGACGAAGTCATTTTTACAACATCTCGTTTGCACAAACTTTAAATCACACACATCTGTATGAATTAAATTCAAAGGTGCAGTGATCCTTTCTATTGAAGGAACTAGCGCCTTTGCCATTTTTGCGTCAACACAAATTTGGCATTTTTCTTTATCAAAATTCAATTTGGGTAATAAGTCAAGATTCATCAATCCTTGTATTGACTTGTCATTTATGTGTCCCAAACGAAAATGTCATAAACAAGAAGACTCAAATATGTAAGCAGAAGATGAAGCATTGTTATTAGCCTCTGCGGGCAATTCTTTCTTGGGTACAATAGTAATGACGTTGAATTTAAATATCTTATCCGACAAGTACCCCTTCCCTAAATACATATCATTCTTCGAAAAAATAACTTTATTCGACTCTAACACTAAACTAAGTCCATGCATGACTAGTAGAGCGCCAGAAACCAAGTTCTTCAGATGTCGGGAACATGCATACATTCTGCAGAGTCAGTTGCTTTCCCGAGGTTAGCTTCAGAACAACTTTTCCTTCGCCTTCTATCTTCGATGAGGTAGAGTTCCCCATGTAGAGTTGTTCGTTGTTCCGGGACGTGTACTCTGAGAACATTTCTCTGTTGGAGCAGACATTTCTTGTGGCTCCAGTATCCAGCCATCATTCGCGCATGTTCCCCACGACATTGCACTCTAAGACCACAACACACAGGTTCAGATCATCCATGGGATCAACGAGATTCGCTTTTGCCTTGATTTGCTTTTTCTTGGGCTTGCGGCATTCACTGCTGACATGCCCCTGATACCATAGTTGTAGCATTTTTCTTTGAACTTGTTGGCGATCTGTTTGCCTTTGTTGTTCACTTCGAGAGGGTTTTCCTTTTTCTTCTCGCCTCTGCAACATTGGCTTTGGCATGACCAGAAGTCAGATGTGACTTTTTCTCAGATCTTCGATTATCCTCCTCTATGCGGAGTCCGACAATCAGATCTTCCATTATCGTTTCCTTTCGTTTGTGCTTGAGATAGCTTCTGAATTCCCTCCATGAAAGAGAGAGTTTCTCAGTCATTGCTGCCACTAGAAAAGATTCACTGAGCGACATGCCCTCTTCTTCCATTTCGGCTACCAACATATGTAATTACTCAATTTGAGAAATAACAATTCAGGAATCTGACATTTTAAAATCAAAGAATTTGCCACCAATAAACTTCTTTGTGTTGAGAAAAAGAGTTTGAATGATTCACAAAAATGCATGATTTAAATAACGTGTGCTAAAGAAATGCATGACACATTTTATGACTTGACATGTTTTTGTGACAAACTTGCCTTATATACTTTATATATAATGTTGTCGTACTAACAAGCCATGAAGCTTTAAAGCTTACATCAAATGGCAAACATTTTTTGTGTTTGAACTATTTTCAGGTGCCATCATTAATGAACTAAACTAGTTCATTAAGTGAAGTACTTAGTTAAATGAACTAAATAGTTCATTAAATGGAGAAATATTTGGAGAAGGCATAAAGGCAACAAACATGAAAATGGAAAGTCTCCTTCTACCCTCTAATCACACGTTATATATATATATTCAGATTTTTTTAAAAGGCACTATACACATATATTCTAACGTACTACCAACACGTTATATATATATTAGGAATGTACGTCAACGTCACACCACTACACTTACCTCATATTTATGAGCATATTCAGGTCTTATATCATATGATATAAGTCATGGTGATGACAAAATTATAACGACACGTTACAAGGTTCTAAACCAAAAATTGTCGTATAGGGTGACTACCGAAACTTCGCTAACGTGTCACGTACTTGCCATATATAGATGGCCAGCCCCTACACTTCAAAAATGGCCACAAATTCCGTGGCTTACATGATACACTCAGCCATAAAATCATTCCATGTTGGCACACACAAATCACCCCCAATTAAGGCCAAATTGTGGAGATTCCAAATTCACTTTTAAGCACATGTCGGCGCCACTTTAATAAGCCATTAGAGCTGAATATTAAAGTTATATTATTTATATTATGTGTGACATAATATATATATAACATGTGCAAAAAGTTGGAATTTAATCGGAGAAAAATCGTGTAATCGACAAAAGTCGAAAATTCGGTTTTCTACGAACACAACACATGGAACATTTTTGGTATGACATGTAACATGTATCTAGACACTTTTTACATATTCAATACATACTAAAATGTTCTAAAATATTCAAATTAGGGCTGATTAGAATATACCATATGTGTATAATTATTGTGCACTATTTTAAAAAGCTTACAAAAATAAAATTCAGCACATGGAAAATCCTACTTCACATGCCTAATGCAGTTTGGTGGAGCCTATGTGGAGCTTAGTTGGCATCTTGATTGGTGAAGAATGGACTACACAAGGTTAGTGACTTAATGGAGGGAGTTACACAACGTAATATTTCAAACTATGTTACAAATGTAACACATGCTGAAAATTCAGCATGTGAGACATTAAGGTGACCGAATTTTGGCTCTTAATTGTGACAAATTTGCTTCTCCATTTTCAAGGGATTGATGTGTAATAATATGGCAGCTATTTGAAAATCTTGAGATTATTGCACATGCTGAAAATTTCAGCATGTGATACAAGTGGGTGGCTGAATTCTTGGTCATAACAGAGAACAATTTGTTAATATATAAATTGTTTTGATGATGAAAAGATGTTTTAAATAAGTTAAATTTATGTTTGAGACTTGATGCAAGATGAGAAAATCACACTATGTCAAAAATGGTTGAGATTGAAACTCACTGTTCAACATCGATCTCTCAGGCTAGGGACATCGATCGATCGATGTCACTTCAGCCTCTGACTTCGATCGATCGATGTAGGTCAGAAAGCATTCTGTCCAACATCGATCTCTCAACCCAGGGACATCGATCGATCAATGTCACTTCAGTCTCTCCTCAGAGAGACTTCGATCGATCGATGTCAGTCAGAAAGGATTCTGTCCAACATCGATCTCTCAGGCTGGGACATCGATCAATCGATGTCACTTCAGCCTCTAACATCGATCGATCGATGCCAGGCAGTTTCAAAAACTGCAAAGTTTCTGGAGGACATCGATCTCTCCCCCAGGCACTTTGATCGATCGATATCCCCCAGAATTCAAAATTTTCTGAACGTCGGAACAAAATCCAAGAAAGATTTATGGTATTTTCTCTTTCCAATCTTGCTCAAATTTCTTGTGGACTTTAACACAACATATTACATGCTTCCTTGACTATTGTATACATGTCTAAGCAATCCTAGGTTGGCTATTGAAGATCAAATCTCTCCATAGGGCGGCTAAAGACTATTTGGGCATTATCTTGACATGTGGAGTAGTTCAAGACAAGGTGGAGAGCTCAAAAACGTGGTGAACTTCATCTATAAATAGAAGATGCTTGGATGAGGAAAAGACACACTTTCAACATCATCTAGCTTCATCTTTCATTGTTGTATAGTTCTCTCATACTTGTAAATTTGCTTAAAGCTTTTTAGCTTTTCTTTGCTCTTCATTGTTGTTTATTGAGAGAAAGAGAGTCAAGCACAAGAGGACCATAAATATTTGATCTCTTGCTTGTGCTTAGACTAGTGAGAAAGTGTGAACCTTACTATATTTCTTCAACCTACTTTGAGAAGTTCTTGAAGGAACTTTGTTCAAGTTGTGAGGTAGCAAGAAGTTGTTCTTGGTAAGAGCTAGTTGCTGTAGTTGCACAAGTGTGATTTGTGCAAGAAGTTGTTGTTGTTGTTGCTTACACTAAGGTGTTAGTGTAAGTGTTGCTGTGGTTGTTTTTATTGCTTTAATAAGAAGAGTAGTTGTTGAAAATCCACTTTGGTAACAAAGTGGTAGTGGAGTAGAATCATTTACGATTCGAACCACTCTATATCCGGTGTACACTCTCATTACTTCTCATCTCCCATTCTTGCTCTGATTTTTAATTTCTTTTTGAGTTGAGCCAAACAAGAAAAATTCCGCAAAAATGGCAATCACTCTATTCACCCTCCCTCTAGAGTATTTCGGACCTAACAATTGGCATGAGAGCATAACCTTGATTGCTTGGCCTATCTTTGCAAGTAGCAAGGTTAAAGATCATGGCAATGACAACCTCAACCTCAACCTCTTCATCTCACACTTCATCTCCTAAGCCTACTGCACTATTTTCCGGATCAAATACTAAAGCTCCTATGTTTGATGCCCAAAGTTATTCTTTGTGGAAATTTCGAATGATCAATCATTTGAAAGGCTGTGAATTTGATATATGGAGAGCCGTTGTGAAAGGAATTGAAGTTCCTATGATTACCAACTCAAAACGAGAATCAATGTTCAAAGATGAGGATGACTACACCGACGAAGAGAAGACAAAATTTGCCATAAATGGTAAAGCATTCGATATTCTATCAAGTGCTCTTACCACCACCAAGCTTATAAGACTTCAAGGTCTTGAAACAACTCATGAGGCATGGACAAGGCTTGAAATGATACACGAAGGGACTGGGCAAGTAAGAATGGCCAAAAGACTCATGCTCACGAGGAGTATGAGATGTTCTGAATGAAAAGCGGTGAGAAGATTGAGGAGACAATCGATCGATTCACACGAATAGTGAATCAACTCTCCATGGTGGACAAGAAAATCTCAAATGAAGACCTTGTCTCAAAACTCCTTAACTCCTTGCTAAGAGAATGGACACCCAAAGTCACCGCCATCACCGAATCAAAGAATCTCAAGACTCTTACCCTTGATGAGCTATCCAGTAATCTTCTTACTCATGAAATTCTTATTGATGAACAAAATAGAATGAACCCTATCAAGCCCACACAAACATCACACAAAGGGTTGGTGGTAGAGTCCGATGAATCGGATGAAGAAGTTGCTCTTCTAGTAAAAAAATTTAGAAGAATGACAACTAGAAACAAAGCTCAAGCGAGAAAGTTTTTCAAGAGACCACCCAAAAAAAAGGAAGCAAGTGAAAATTGCTATAGATGTGGTCGACCCGATCATTTTATTGCCGATTACCACGTCAAGAAGCCACAAAAACAAGAAAAGAAGATCTTTCCTCAAAAGAAGAAAGCTCTTAATGCGGAGGTAACCACGTGGGATGATCTCCTTTCTGAATCGGAAGGAGAACAGAGTGAAGATCAAGGTGTTGGACTTGTTGCAATAGTTCACAATCCAAAGATTCAACATACTTGTCTCATGGCAATTGAAGATGATCTTGAGGTAAATTCTAATCCTTCTATTTTGCAAGATGAAATAGGAGATTTGCAAGATGACTTTGAGAAATTGAATTTAAAATATAAGCATTTGAAGAAAGAGTTCAAGAAATGCATCTTAGAAAATAAGAGCTTGCATGACAAGAACATTTTGATATTTCAAGAGCATGACATCATACTCACCATGCATAAAACCGTAGCTCTTGAAAATGAAGAAATTAGGAAAGAATGTGAGAAACTAAGGTTAGACTTGCAAAGACTAACAAATGGTAAAAATAATTTAGACATACTACTTGGAAATCAAAGAATTGGAAATGATAAATTCGGTTTAGGATTTAATCCATCACATTCTTCCATTAAGCCCAAGTCCTTAAAGAAAAACAATAGAAAAACACAACAAAATTCATCACCTTTTAAACCAAGGCATGTACCCACTTGTTTTCATTGCAACAAAGTAGGACATGTGAATAATGAATGTAGAGCTAGATTTGGAGGCATGCATGTTTGGAAGCCTAAGGGTCGACAAACTAACCCTAAAGGACCCAATCATCAAAGGGTATCAATGCATAAATCTTTTGGTTTTGTAGGCTCTTAAGATAAATGGAGTAGCCAAAGAAGAAGGAACCAAATGGCTTATAGACAGTGGATGTTCAACTCACATGACCGGAGAAAAACGTTGTTCACCAAGCTCAAGCTCCAAGATGGTGGAACGGTGCATTTTGGCAATGGGAGAGCCAAAATCCTTGGACATGGAGAAATTGGTAATTCTTCTTTCACTATTAATAATGTACTATATGTAGAAGGGCTTAAGTATAATTTGATAAGTGTTAGCCAACTATGTGATGCAAATTTTCAAGTTGAATTTGTGAAAAGAAAATGTGTTATGAAAAAGAACGATAAGATTGTTTTTGAGGCTATACGTAAAAATGATGTTTACAAATTTAGCACACATGATTTGATATCACAAAATGTTTCTTGCCTAGTTGCCAAAAATGATTTGACTCAACTATGGCATAGACGACTTGGACATATTAGTTTTAAAAATTTCAAAGAGATTTGCAAAAATGAAAAAGTCCAAGGTCTTCCAAAATTAAATTTCGAAAACCATGGCTTATGTGACACATGTCAAAAGGCAAAGCTTGTTAAAACAAGTTTCAAGTCCAAAAGTGAAATCTCCACCTCCAAGCCCCTACAATTACTTCATATGGATTTGTATGGGGATATTGGTACGGCAAGTCTAAGTGGAAAACATTACACCTTTGTGGTGGTAGATGACTTCTCTAGGTACACTTGGGTAATGTTTTTAGCTAAAAATAATGATGCATGTCAAGAATTTATAAAACTTTGTAGAAGATTAGAAAATCAAAGAGAAGACATTATTAAGGAAATTAGAAGTGATAGAGGTGGTGAGTTTGATGGAGAATTTCAAGAATTTTGTGTATCCAAAGGATATGGACACAATTTCTCTGCTCCAAGAACTCCTCAACAAAACGGAGTTGCGGAAAGGAAAAATAGAACACTTCAAGAAATGAGTAGAGTTATGTTAAATGAATTTGAGCTACCTAAGTATTTTTGGGCCGAAGCGGTAAATACCGCTTTTCATGTGATCAATAGGGTTTATTTGAGACCATCTCTCAAAAAGACTCCTTATAAGCTTTGGAAAGGTAGAGTACCAAATATTGGTTATTTCAAGATTTTTGGTTGTAAGTGCTTTATACTTAACACCAAAGATAACTTGGATAAACTCGATTTCAAAGCGATTGAAGGAATCTTCATGGGTTATGCTCAAAATAGAAAGGCATTTAGAGTATATAATAAAAGGAGCATGAGAGTTGAAGAATCAATTCATGTCAAGTTTAGTGAATTCATTGAGGATAAATCAAACACTAATGATGATGATGATGATGAAATAATTGAAGTAAGCCATATAGAGAAATTTGAGAATCCAAAAGGTAATATTGTTATTGACCTTAGGATTGATCCCCTTGAACCTAAGGTTGAAGATGAAGAAGTAGGAGGAGATACATCAAATTTACCGGATTCATACAAGTATAGGAAAGATCACCCTAAAGAGTTAATATTAGGTGAAACAAGCCAAGGCATAATGACTAGGAGAAAATTCAACGAAAATGCCTTCATTTCACAAGTTGAGCCTAAAAATATAAAGGAGGCAATAAATGATGAAGATTGGGAATTAACCATGCAAGAAGAAGTAAATTAATGCGAAAGAAGTGATGTTTGGGAATTAGTTGCTAAACCTAGTGATCATCCCGTAATTGGCACTAAATGGGTATTTAGAAACAAAATGGATGATAAAAGAAACATCACTAGAAACAAAGCTAGGTTAGTAGCTCAAGAATATAGGCAAGAGGAAGGCATAGACTATGATGAGACCTTTGGCCTGTAGCTAGGTTAGAAGCTATTAGGATGCTATTAGCATATGCATGCTATAAGGATTTCAACCTATATCAAATGGATGTGAAATCCGCATTCTTGAATGGAATAATTCAAGAAGAGGTATATGTAGCTCAACCTCCGGGGTTTGAAAATCATGATTATCCAAATCATGTTTTTAAACTCAAAAAGGCCCTTTATGGACTTAAACAAGCTCCTAGGGCTTGGTATGATAGATTAAGTAACTTCCTTCTTGAAAATGAGTTTTTAAGAGGAAAAGTCGACACTACTCTTTTTATTAAAGAACAAGGAAACCATTAATTGCTTGTTCAAATTTATGTGGATGATATTATATTTGGTGCTACTAATGATTCTCTTTGTGAGCATTTTGCAAAATTAATGGAAGGAGAATTTGAAATGAGCATGACGGGTGAACTTAACTACTTTCTTGGTCTTCAAATCAAGCAAACTCAAGATGGAGTGTATATATCTCAAACGAAGTATACAAAGAATTTGCTCAAGAAGTACAAATTTGAGGATGGAAAAAGTGTAAGCACACCTATGAGCACAAGTACAAAGCTTGACAAAGACGAAAAAGGAAAGCCGGTTGAGGTAACCAAATATAGGGGTATGATTGGTAGTTTACTTTATTTAACTGCTAGTAGATCGGATATTTTGCATGATGTGTGCTTATGTGCTAGATTTCAAAGTATGCCTAAGGATCACATTTAGTTGCTATTTAACGTATCTTTAGGTATTTGAAATGAACTTTGAACTTTGGATTGTTTTATCCCAAAAATGGTTATTTTGATTTAAGAGGGTATAGTGACTCCGATTATGCCGGAAATCTTGTTGATTGAAAAAGCACCTCCGGACATGCCAATTCCTTGGAGATTGCTTAGTTTCTTGGTTCTCCAAGAAACAAAATAGTGTGTCACTTTCAACGGCGTAATCTGAATATGTATCGGCTGCTTCGTGTTGTGCACAACTACTTTGGATGATCAACACCTTAAATGATTATAATGTTAAGTTTGATAAAGTCCCTATCCTATGTGACAACACATCAGCCATAAGTATAGCACAAAATCCGGTTCATCATAGTAGAACAAAACACATTGAAGTAAGGCATCACTTCATAAGAGATTGCATTCAAAAAGGATTGGTAGTCGTTGAATTTGTTCCAACAAACGACCAACTAGCAGATATCTTTACTAAATCCCTTTCCACTGAAACATTCGAATCAATTAGAACAAGATTAGGGATGATAAACCAAGGTTAGAGGGTCACAAAAGTTAGAAATGCATATTCTTGCATACATCGATCGATCTATGTGGCAGTCTCAGAGACTGCTGTAAAAAGAGACATCGATCGATCTATGTCTAGGACATCGATCGATCAGAATTAAAAACCTGCGACCCCTCTTCTTCTTCCTCACTTTTTTCTCTCTCACAAACGAAATCCCTAACTCCCTACTGCAAAAATCGCAAAATCTCTTCTCTACACTCAAAATCCTTGCCAAAATCACCATCTTTTCTATAAATCCAACCTTATTCTTCATAAATCCTCTCATTTCCATCCCTCTTTTTACAAAATCCGAACCCTAACCCATCAAATGGCACCAAGAACAAAGAACCCTGCAAAAAGACAAAGAACCTCTGAGGAAGAAGCTATTACGCCACACCAATCCAATCCTCAAGTGCCAACGGGGTCTAGAACGCAAGGGTTGAGGTAGAAGGCCACTCCCTCTCATGGAACTATGTTGACTGACACAAGGAGTAGGCTAACCATCAATAACTTTCCATGGCTCAAATCCGGAGAATACAAAGATGCTTTGAAGGAGCCTACAAAAACAGGTAAATTCGCCTATATCACCCTTAGAGCCCAAATGGTATTCAATGAATGGGAGCACAAGAAGAGGGCTACCATTCCTTTGAAATTGCTCAAAATTGAGGATATTTTGAGCAATAAAGAATTAAAACCAATCATTGATTGGTTTGATGTTCAAAAATGGAGACCTGTTTAGGAGGTCTCAAAGATGACCAACATGTCTACCCGGTATACTAGAATGTTTTATGCAAATATGTGGGTAGACTATAGACATGGGGTGCCTTATGCCTTGAATACGAGAATAGAAGGCAATTTGTTGATGTTTACATCTAAGACATTCAATGAATTAGTTGAGGTTCCGGATGAGGGTTTGGAAGATTTTGATCCCTGGAGGTAGGACACATATAAGTACCAAGTCTCTGAGGACGAGGTAAAGGCATTTCTTGGTTCTCACCCCACCAAGAACACAAATGACATGCCTTTGGTATATAGGGTGTTGCTAGCCATTGTGACTTTTTGTGTCAATGGCAAGTCGGCTAAACACCCAAGCAATTTAGATTTCTACATTGCTTATCGGATTGCTATGAAGGAGAGTCTAAATTTTGGGGAAATTGTGTTTGCAAACATGCTGGAAGCCGCCACCAAGAAATCAAAAGCGCTTCCATATAGCAATCTCATATATAGATTGCTTAAAGCAGCTAATGTGGAGTTGAATGATGAATTCACGGATCAAATAACCAACAAAAGCTACTACACAAAAGCCAACATTCAACAAATCCACAAATCCCGGAAAGAGGCACAAAAGCGAGGTGGCCAACCGGAACAAGACGAAGACGAGCCTGAAGATCCTATCCCTCCACCATCCCCTACCGAACCTCCCATGGCAACCTTTTCTCATCCATCGCCACAACCACCCCCACAACAAACCTCCACATCCCAAAAGGACAAAGGAAAAGCCCCAATGGTGGAAGGGAGTGGTTCTGATGAAGAGTTCGATGTTGAAGCTGAAATTAACGAAATCCAACATACTCTTGGTCAATGGGGAGAAGACTTGACAAAGGAAGCCGTACGCATCGACGACTTGGAAAAGGAAAGCTCAAGTCTCACAGTTCGGGTCAAAACTTTAAAAACGGAGCTAAATGTGCAGAAGACCAAATATCAAAAGCTGAAAACTAAACTCAAGGTGGCCCTCTCCGGATTGTGTTTCTCTTCCGATGAAGAGTAATCCTATATGATTCCCTATTTTCCCCGTAGCTATAGATAGCTTAGGAGATGAGATTACCTTTGTATCTCATACACTTCTTTATTCATTATTGGTATTTCAATTATCTATTTTCGTGTTTCTTATTTTTGATGCTTTCAAAAAGGGGGAGAAGTAATTGGTAAGTAAATGTTTTTTGTTGGCATGATGGTTTAGTAGTAATTGGTAAGTAATTGTTTTGTTGGCATGATGGTTTAGTTGGCATGATTGGGCATTGGCATGACTGGGCATTGGCGTGACTGGGCATTGGCATGTGGTTGGCATGTTTGAGCATGTTTTGGCATATAGTTTGATTGAGCATTTGCTTGCTTTGTGATGATATCTCTTATGCTTGTCATGATATCCGACATATTGAAAGGATGAAAATGTGAAATTTGATGCATGGGTTGAGGGAGAGCATTTTGGTATTGATATCACATCCTGGGTAGATTGCAAGTTGAAAATAAATTTTTGATATGTTCATATGATAAGGGAGCATGAACTAAGGGGGAGTTGTAAAATACTAAGTTTAGTTGAAAATGTATGATGCAAAAACATCTTTTGAATCATGGTTTTGAAATCATCAAAAAGAGGGAGATTGTTAATATATGAATTGTTTTGATAATGAAAAGATGTTTTAAATAAATTAAATTTATGTTTGAGACTTGATGCAAGATGAGAAAATCACACTATGTCAAAAATGGTTGAGATTGAAACTCACTATTCAACATCGATCTCTCAGGATAGGGACATCGATCGATCGATGTCACTTCAGCTTCTGACTTCGATCGATCGATGTAGGTCAGAAAGCATTCTGTCCAACATCGATCTCTCAACCCAGGGACATCGATCGATCGATGTCACTTCAGTCTCTCCTCAAAGAGACTTCGATCGATCGATGTCAGTCAGAAAGGATTCTGTCCAACATCGATCTCTCAGGCTGGGACATTGATCGATCGATGTCACTTCAGCCTCTGACATCGATCGATCGATGTCAGGCAGTTTCAAAAACTGCAAAGTTTCTGGAGGACATCGATCTCTCCCCCAGGAACTTCGATCGATCGATGTCCCCCATAATTCAAACTTTTCTGAACATTGGAACAAAATCCAAGGGAGATTCATGGTATTTTCTCTTTCCAATCTTGCTCAAATTTCTTGTGGACTTTAACCCAACATATTACATGCTTCCTTGACTATTGTATACATGTCTAAGAAATCTTAGGTTGGCTATTGAAGATCAAATCATTCCATAGGGTGACTAAAGACTATTTGGGCATTATCTTGACATTTGGAGTAGTTCAAGACATGGTGGAGAGCTCAAAAACGTGGTGAACTTCATCTATAAATAGAAGAGGCTTAGATGAGGCAAAGACACACTTTCAACATCATCTAGCTTCATCTTTCATTGTTGTATAGTTCTCTCATACTTGTAAATTTTCTTAAAGCTTGTTTAGCTTTTCTTTGCTCTTTATTGTTGTATATTGAGAGAAAGAGAGTCAAGCACAAGAGGAACCATAAATATTTGATCTCTTGCTTGTGCTTAGACTAATGAGAAAGTGTGAACCTTACTATATTTCTTCAACCTACTGTGAAAAGTTCTTGAGAGAACTTTGTTGAAGTTGTGAGGTAGCAAGAAGTTGTCCTTGCTAAGAGCTGTAGTTGCTGTAGTTGCACAAGTGTGATTTGTGCAAGAAGTTGTTGTTTTTGTTGCTTATACTAAGGTGTTAGTGTAAGTGTTGCTGTGGTTGTTCTTATTGCTTTAATAAGAAGAGTAGTTGTTGAAAATCCACTTTGGCAACAAAGTGGTAGTGGAGTAGAATCATTTACGATTCGAACCACTCTATATGCGGTGTACACATTCATTACTTCTCATCTCCCATTCTTGCTCTGATTTTGAATTTCTTTTTGAGTTGAGCCAAACAAAAAAAATTCCGCAAAAGTGCCAATCACTCTATTCACCCCCCTCTAGAGTGTATTTCAGACCTAACACAATGTACTTTGCAAATTAAGTGGGATTCATTGTATGATATTTGTTAAGGTTTTTACTACTATTTTGACACATGTTTTGAATATTATTTTCAGATTTTTACAGTCATCAAGTAATGACAAATATCATCCAATCAAGGAGTACCAAGTAAGCAAGGCCAAGATAATCATCCAATCAAGTTGTGCCAAGTAAGCAAGTTGTTGTCACACCTATACAAGGCATTCTTCCAAGGACTTAAAAGAGAATTTCCAAGGTGAAGAGAAGCCCTAGGGTTGGCGGCCAACTACAAATAAAAAGGAGAAGAAGAGCAAACAAAAATGCAAGACAAGTCTTACAATTTCAAAAGTGCAAAAAGACTCTCTACTCTCTTCTTCTACATTTGTTTCTTCTCCTTCTCTCTCAATCCTATTATATTCATATTCAAACATATTGAATAGGCTTCATTCATACCACCATACACGCATCATTGTTGTAAAAGTTTGATCAAGGTGTGATCAATCCTTCATCCGCTCAGTGGTGGTGTTTGTGATAGTTGTGATTGCTTGTATCGTTTATAAATGGTTGGAGTTGGTGTGTAACTCCAGCAGCCCTTTGTGGTAAGGTGTTATTTTATTTAGTGATAATCGAAGAAGGTGTTCTCGAAGACTGGATTAGGTTGATTTAACTGAACCAGTATAAAATTCCTTGTGTTCTCTACTTTTCTGCACATTACTTTCAGTTTCCTGCACTTTGCATCCATTTTGTTACAATATTAAAAATAGTAAACGAATTTTAAAAATTGTAAAATTTTGCAGAAACATAGCCACATCTCCTAAGTTTCATTTGGCGCAAGTTTTCACCCTTTTGGACACGTATAAGTCATTCAAACGTTAATAGTTCTGAGACTAGTGCAATCTGATTTTCAGACTTGCAAAGGTTGAGAACTTGAACGTATTTGACATACTTCCCAAAGGCATTTTTCAAAACAGTTTCAACCCATTTAAACAAATACAGTAAGGGTGTTGTCATTAAATTTTCAGACCATTTGAAGCCACGGATTAATCGGAATAAAATTTCCAAATCAGGCTACCGTTTCTGGCAGATTTGCGCAATCTGACCACAAACAATTTTTCAAAGGTTTAAAGATTGAATTTTGATCTGAAATTTTTAGGAGATACTCAGAACATCTGAGACTACAATCACTCCAAATTTTAGAATTTCTGAAGGCCTGTAACCTAGTTTTTCAAACGTTGCAAAACAGGACCTAAAAACAGAAACTGTTTTCAGAAGTTGGGTTTTTGGATCAAAACATTTTAAAAACCAAATTTTTCGCACCCACTATTCAACTCCCCTTCTAGTGGTGCCTTGCAGGCCTATACTTTGCACCGGCATCTTCCGTGCGATATTTCTCATCTAAAGCCTGCCACAATGACTTTGCAGTTTTATAAGTACAGTAAAATTTATACAGAGAATCGTCTAAACAACTAAGAATATGACTCAAACAAACATTGTTGCTATAAGATCAAACTTCAGCCCCCCAAGTTGTTCTGCATATTCAGATTCTGGTCCTGAACAAGAACCATCATAGGAGGGTCCTCGGTCAATAGTTTGGCCAATCCCAACATAATTAGGAAAAACATCATCTTCTGCTGCCATCTCTTGAAGAAACTTTCCCCAAACTTCTCTGGTTTCTCCACGTGAGCCACAGTAGGAGCTGTTTTAGGAGCATCTATAGGCACCCAGCGTTAGGTGCCACAGGAACAACTCTATTTTGTCCATCAATGCCAAGATGTGCACCATTCACAGTGTTGAACGAGCTCGAGCTTTCGTTCTCCATTTCAATCAGTTCCTATAGGATGCATAAACAAACAACTGAGAACCGAATGTTTCGAATAATAAAATAGGAGTAGAAGCAGACAGTACAAAATCTAGCAAACACGTCTTAAGCTTGTTAGAGCTTGTAAAACAAAAACGATTATGTATAATGTTCACGTGAAATAAAGCAATAGCCGACCTGCCGAGCTCACGGCAGGCTGGGTCTGTCTGTCTGTCAGGTCAGATCGATCCAGGCAGCGCGAGTCAATTTACGTCCTAGACAGATTGCCGACCTACCGAGCCCAGCATAGCAGTGCTGCAGAACAACAGTACTGCGCTAACAGCTGATCAGACGAGCTCATCACACCAGCAGAGATCAGCACAGCAGCAGCTCAGCAGATCATCAGTGCTACGCTAATAGCAGCTCAACAGTTCATCCAAACAGATAAACCGAGGTGAGTCCAAGACTCTTTCCTTTAGACGTATTGCTCCGATATACTATGCCCAACCAGAGGTACCAACCGTCTCCCATGATACAACGGAATCAGTTCAGACGAACGGCACTGCAGCGTATGAACTCAATGAACCTGTAGGATGTATCTAACTTCTCGGATGACTTGGAAAATGCAGGGGATATCATATTTAGAGAATGTTGGTATGCAGAGAGGAAGTGGAGAAACCGATTGATTGATCAATGACCATAGAGGTCAGCTCGGCATAGTCTTTATAGGGAAAATCGAAGTCAAGTGGTTAGTGCCAGCTCAGCCACAGCCGTCGGATCAGATTGTATGAGATTGCCACTATTAGATAAAAAAATGCCTTCCAGTTTAACTGAAGCCGTTGGATCAGATAACTGCTCAGCCTGATCCCTTAGATCACGATCCAACGCAGGTCTGTCTTCAGTTCGGTTAAGCTTAACCATATTTCAAATTCTGTTCGGTTAAGCTTAACCACATTTCAAATAGCAGCCTTAACCATCTGGGAGAAATTTAAATTTAAATTTAGATAAGATTTCTCCAAAAAGATAGGAACTGACCCGCAACCCATAACCCGAGCCCGATCAAGAGCGGAGCTGAGCTGATTTCCACCTATTTTACTCTTATTTTGAGCATTAATTTCTCATTCACCCGGTATCGTAATTGAGTGATTACAAAGCGCAAAATCATCTACTCTTTACGTAGATAATTAATGATGTATTAGTTTTCACTTGTTATTGATGAAAACCAATTATAATTAATCATTGATGAAAACTAATTATAAGTAAACTCATATTATGTTGCTAACCAAGTTTTGCAACCTGACAAATTCAATTTCCTCCAACATAATCATCTACCTATTAGTTTTCACTTGTTATTGATGAAAACTAATTATAATTAATCATTGATAAAAACTAATTATAAGTAAACTCATATTATGTTGCTAACCAAGTTTTGCAACCTGACAAATTCAATTTCCTCCAACATAATCATCTACCTATAAACAAGATGCCAGATTAGTAGGTGGGTTACTTTGAATTTTTTGATCGGTTGAGAGGGAAAAGGGATTTATTTGATTGGATAGGGTTGATGGTCAGAGTGAAGAGAGTGAAGTAAATAGCCCATCCAGGCCTATTGAGGGTGGTTTCTTTTGTTTTCACTGTAGCGTGGGGTCATGTCGGCAGGGTGGGGGGGGTGGGGTGGGCGGGCGGCAAGAAACAGTGCATTGGAAAAGGAGAGGGACAGTTGGGAGGGCAGCAATGGTATAGCGGATGGGATCACCTCACCGGTATTCTCCACACCCCATTCATGACTACGCGACACGTGGCAGCAGAGTTACGCTCATCCAGCCTCACCACCTCTCCTGCTGCCACGTGTCATGCGATGACGAACGCGATGACGGAGTTGCGGTGAGGGGATTTGAACCCGCGGTATAGTGCTTCGAAGGAGAGCAGTGGAAGGAGAATGGGTGGCGGAAAAGGAGGTAGAATGTGGGGGATGGGAGAGCTGCTCCTCGGGGTGGAAAGCAAGGAGAGATGAAGTTGATTTTTATTTTTTTACTTTTTTACACTTGTTAATTAAACTTAAGCGGGTAATACGGCTGCAAAACGGTACGAGCCAAATCAAAATACTTTTTATCGAATTGAATATATACTAAAGTTTCACAATTTTGAACACGATTTGAAGTGGTTTGAGCATAAGATAAAAAAAATTCAAATTCAGTTCGAATAAGTTTTAGAAAATCGTTTCTTCAGACGCCGTGATTGACTTTAGTTTTCACGAGCGAAGGGAAGTTTCATAGGGCGCCCATGATGCAAGACTAGATGTACCCGATCGACAACTACAATAACAATAGTATTCCATTGTCGATAACACTAAAGCAGTGTGGTCCGATCTTACTTTATTCATATCAAGAACTATAGGACAAGAATTTGATACGTAATTTGAATTATATATTCAGATCATAGTGAACAAATCAATGACAAGAATATGATACGTAATGAACCCTAAATGAATGTAATGTAATGTCTTGTTTATAAAATGATCGGAGAAAAATGGAAGTACGATATTATGTAAAGATGTCATCGAGCAATTGAAGCGAAAATACTGCTGAAAATGGTAATATAATTATTAACTTGAAGGCTAAGAAAAGGAGTTATAAGAAGAAATGAACTACCTAATGGCCCAAAAACTATTCTGATTGGAGGATCATTGTCATATCCATATAAAGTAGCACAAGTATTTTCTTATAAAGGCGTAGAAGTGTAGAACTGAAATTGGTAATTTCCTCTAGTCAAGGAAATATATGGAGAAAAATATTAGAATTTAGTTTTAGCTTTCATTATTTTGTTAGTTAAATGATAAATAGTCTCTTAGTGAATTTTTTTTATAATTGAATCAATTGGTTAGGTTTAAATTTAGATAAAATAATAATTTGGTACTCAAAATTAATCCTCATCGAAAGCCTTTCTCGTATAGTATCTACCATTATGCCTAATATGCTTGCTATTTAATGGTTATAAATTATACATCAACTTGTTTCCGGAGATGATGAGAAGGATGATTATCGTGAAGAAGCCAAATTTTTTGCTACTAGCGTTGCGTGCGGTTTCCAAAACAGTTCAACACAACAAAAAAAATTGATTTTCAGCCATGAAAATTGTTGGTTTCAATCGTTCTAAAGTAGAAGGTGATGGAGATGGGTGGGATCACTTCACCCGTTTCTTCCTCACTCTCTTTCCTACTGTCTGTCACGTGTCCTTCACCCTGTCATACACGTTTTGCTGGTTGATGAGACCAAAATACACCTACATGGATAAAGACAAGACTCGGGTTAATCAGTAACAGTCAACGTAACCTAGACTCAGACGGTTGACTGGTCGACCCCGGTCCTCATAATTCCTGACCAGAGGCCGAAGTCCCCAAGAAGCAACCACCTTTAAGGTAGTTTGAGGTACTATGATTAGTACAAGGATCTTCTCAGCTCTTGTCGACTCCTGTAGCTCGGCTCACTCGGAGCCTGGGCCCCTGCCAGCATGATCATCATTCTCTGACTGGCACTTAAGGCCAAGATATCAAACCCAAGCTGCCCTGGTCAGGCCTCAGCCCGGCCACAGTGGGACTCGGCCAGGCCTCAGCTCAGCCACAGGGGGTCTCGGCCACGCCTCAAAGATGGATAAAACAACTCCATAAAGCTCCTCATTTCCACTTCATCATTTCGGTACACATTAACCATGGAGTACTTCTCGGCCAAAAGGGGGTTCTCGGCCACAATGGTTTCCGGCCATTGGTTCTCGGCCAGGCCACAGTCCGACCGAGATACGCCCAAGCAATCCTGCCACACAGCAAACTTGACACCTTAGCCTGACACGGGGTGTCACGTGACCTTCATGCACCCGAAGACTGCTCTGTCAACCACGCAAGGAAGAGTTGTCAGCACTGCAACCCCCCAGCTGCCACGCGGCTATCATGCAAGCCAGAAGTGACACCAGACGGCCAGAGGTCGTCATTACATCCATTTTGGGACACTCAGCTCTCAGCTTCAACGGCTATAAAACAAGAGCTTTATCCACAGTAGAAGACCAAGTCTCAGGTAAGTGATTCGCAGACTTCATCTGGGCTCGGCCTATACCTGAGCCGACCCACAAAACAGGTTTTATACAGCCTTTATTCCAGCATTAGCTATACGCTAAAATGCCCGCAACTGACTTGAGCGTCGGAGGGTTTTCCCGGGACAACGTCTTGAGACCTCTAACGTCACCTTTCCCTCTCAGGTTCCAGGGACGGACCCAAACGGAGAGCTGACGTCATTACCACAAGGATCGTCTCCGATCCACATGGTGAGCGATTCCGGGCTCATCACTAGTCATCCTTCATTTAGCCTCACTAATCTTCTTTTATTGCCACATGCCGGATGGTGAGGAGTGGATGAGGAATAAGGAGGTGAGGTGATCCCACCTTTGGATATAGAGATTCTAAAAGGCAAGGCATTTTTCAAACTAGTGAGAGCTGATACAAGTTAGATGTAAATCCAATAAAGATGAAAGAGAATCTGGCGATCTTGGGGATAGAGTAAACAACGCCCGTTTTTGCCAAAGAATTTGCCCAATTTTCAACTTTAGGAACTCAAGACTGAGAGGAAGGATGAGATGAAGGCATGAATGAAAAGTAGATATTGGGATGAAGTCATGAAGATTTAGCCATTTAGTTTTTCTGACATTTGTCATGGGTCAAGAAGGTCAACTAACCCACACTTAATGAATTATTTTCTTGTTTGACTTGAATTCGACTCCAATCCAAACCCTATATATATATATATATATAGACACACACACGTATCCGGTTTTCGAGTATTGTCAGTGATTTCCAGTCTTACAGTTTCCCACAAAACATCATAAAAAAATAATATAAAATAGAATAGATTAGTCTTAGCAAAACTTTAAGTCTATGTAGTCTTGTTTAGTTTAAATTTAAATACTATACACTAGGCCTGTCAATCGAGCTATGTGAGCTGTGTTTGGACAAATCCGAATTCGGGTCATCATAAAAGATTAAGGTCAAGGTCCAAACTTGGTTGTACAAAGGTTGCAAGATTAAAGTCTAAATTCGGTCCATTGAGCTTTTGGCCGAGTTCGTGTCTAACCAACCGCATAATTTAATTTTTTTTTGCCTCAACCCATTTTAAGAATTTGATATATACTAACACAAAATTATAAAGGCACAATAGATTGCTAAAATATATTAATCTGGTCTACATTTGCACTTTTTTGCATCAATAAGTAATTAATACTTGACGATTTTTAATTCGATCTACCTACTTTTGTTAAATTAATATTCAAAAAAATAATAAATAAATTGAGTGCAACATCGCTCCCACAAATGCTTCGTAAATTCTTGATCAAGTCATTAATGTAAATTAGAATGCGTTAATATTCTTTCAAAGAAAGCAGCATGAATATGAATAAAACTAGATTAATAACATATGTTTAACAAAATATACAAAAAAAACTTGCGCCTTGCGACCAAAATTTTAATATGGTTATATAGCCCAATTTTTTAGAAAAAGCAACGAAGACATATAGAAAAAAACAGTATCCTATTGTTTTTTTAGTAATTTAAACCTATATATACTATGTATTCAATAGTATTAGTTGTTATTTTAAATAAAATACATATGATACATAAGTACACGTATAGAAAAGTATGTCAAGCCGAGCTTTACCCAGCTCGGCTCACATTCAAATCAATCTTAACCTCAAGTTTGCTTTGGCTCACAATATTTTAAGCCCCGGCTCATAATTTGTCGGGCCGAACATGCCGAGTTTGGGCTGATCTAGTCCGGTCAACTGTGAACGATCAATATTCTACACACAATTCACATATGGACTTATTAAAAAAAATAGCATCGAAATATTATCCGTCAATATATCCTAAATGCTATTCTTGCTATTTGAATTTAAAATTTGTTACAAAGTATAGAGTAGAGAGTAAGGCTGTGTATATCAGATCGCTTACGATCTGGTTCCTCACCAGACCCTACGCAAACGCGGAAATTTAGTGTACCGGGAACGTCTTTTAACTTTGCTTTATTTGAAGAATGATTGACACGTAAAAAATTTGAAAGCATACTGGAATTATTATTGCTCGGATGAGTATGTATCATTATTTTTAATATATGATATTGTTTTGACTTCCATTGTGTTATAAATTATCCATAAAATTTAGACTGAGCGGCGGGTTATATCTTATGTCTCTTAAGGCACTGCATAAGTTCCGGATAACCATATTTTGATGGTAATTAAATCTTGTACATATCTATCTCACAGTTTGACTATGTATCTATTAGTAGTATACATCTAAACTTTTTTTAGATGGAGACATTGTTTGACTGTCTTTCATCTTTTCCAGACCCTAACGATAATTTGCGTTTTCGTTGAGATGTAGTGGATATGGTTGTTGTTGATCGCCCCAAATGCTTGTCTTAATATTTGAATTTAAATTTCACACAAAAGTCTTGTTTCACTCCAAGATTGCCCGCGATGTGTTAGACTAACTTGAATGTACATTGCAACTATTATTTATCATATGAGCAAATCTGAGACCAAAATCTAACCAGGTAAAATTAACTAAATGATAGCTTATTCGGTTCCTATAGGCTTGCCCAATAAAAAAAAAGATAAAAAAGGGGGAATATGTAGCATCTTTAACCAATAAGCTAATTAATTAAACGCCTTAGATGAAATGACAACAACAATAAAAATAATTACAACAATAAGTATAATATATGCGCACACGCGCACACAGACATACACATACATACATACATACACTTAGCAAGCAAATATAAGTGTCTTGGTACTAGAATTTCGAGATTGAAAGACAACACTCTAAATTAAGGAGACAATAGACCTACTTATGGTAAACAAAATATTTCATTCATCCGAAAAAGATTGTCTTATTTTCTATTTTAACGTGCTTCAAAAATGTTGTTCACCTTCTAAAAATAGTAATATATTAATAGTCAAAGTTTTTATACTACCATTTGTATTAACATTTAGATGATTTTTATCTAGTTCATCTCAACTAGCAAAAATAAAAAAGAAATAGTGAACAAGATTATTTGTCTTCCTTAAATCTTATTCAAATCAAAATATGATGATATTTTTGAATAGAAGGAAATACAGAATATTTGTATGTAAAAAAAAAAAGAAAAGCAAAAAAGAAACACAAAGGAGAAAACAAAACTAAGAGATAGGGATAGAGGTCTAAACAAGCAGATGAGATCACCTGATCCCCTTTAAGGGGTATTAAATGACCACCCGACACGTGGCACACAAGGGGGTGGTGAGGTTGGGTGCGGGTGACCCCCATCCAGCCTCACCACCCCCTGTGTGCCACGTGGCAGGTGGTCCCAAGGGGGGTGGGGGGGAAGGGGTCAGAGGATCCCGTCCACTAAACAAGTAGGAGGAGGTTGTCATCGAGTCTTTTTTTTTAACACGGATCCTTGTATAAATGGGCTAAAGCAGCCAAATTGGAATTACAAAACCTTCTACTTCCATTCCGAGGGCCCATTTACAATAGATGGCCCAAACCGGAAACCTGTCTAGCCCGTTAGGGCCTTACCCATCAAAAACTACCAGCCTACAAAAGAAAGGCCCAAACACTAGAGGCTTCTAAAAGCTTCGGTTTAATGCAGTGGGAGTTGATCACCACCAAGACATTAAAACCATTTACATCTCCCAACCATATACATTCATCTGGAAGCTCGCAGCCAATTCAAAATGCAATTAACTGCAACCTTTCCATTATCCGATCCTTTCAGCCTGCCTTTTGAATGCTTTCCGTTCTCTTCAATGCTTCCAGACACCATATCCACATCCTTCCTCCTCCGAGGACACCATCACTGGCTAGTGATGGGCATCACCGGCCATAAGATTGAAACTATTTCATCCCACTCTTTCCCCTTCAATGTTTAGGAGAATTTCTCTTGTTGAAGCAAATATGTGTCGGTGCATCTCTGTTGATGAAGGAGGGTGATTCACTGCCGTGTTCGACACCTTGTTTCTCCACCACCACGCCTCTTTCTCCACCACCACGCCTCGAGCACCTCTTTTCTGAAGATATATGACCATGCAGCATCCTGTTCAATGGCATCCCCACATCTAGAGAGCTAAGTTCCAATCGATCCAGATGGATTCATCTTTGAAGAAGAAGAAAGTATTCCATCTTCTTCTGGGCAGGAGCAGTTTTCAGGTGTTTCCATCCACTTACAATCTCTAAGCGCATGCATGTCAGATTCGTTATGTTGATTGCATATCTTGCATCTAGAGTCCCCTGAAACCCCTCTTCTGCATAATTCCATTTCAGTAATGAGTCTGTGGTGCTTGATTTGCCAGTATAGAAGGGACTCCCTTGTAGCGCCTCGCTCCCGAGCCCTAACATCGAGAACAGTGCACCCGTCGTATCTCACTAAGGATAATACAAGGCGTCGAATCAATCTCTTACATGTCATAAATGACGTAGAAATTTTTCTCGCGGAAACGTAAATCGTAACTTAAAATAAACTCCAATAATTGTCATTACATTACTGAATAAAAATTCCGATAATAAAAGTAATAAAGAAGTCTGTGAAAATCCCCAAAAGATAACTACGAAAAATCAGCTGCAGAGTTCCTCTCGTATCCTAGCTGCAGCTATCAACCAGCCCACTCAGCTATGTCCGTCCCGTCCTCAACAAAGATGTGCTCGTAGTTCTCATCCGGTTCACCTGCGAAGTAGGGGTGAGTGACAGAAATCACCCAGTAGATGCCCGCCTCAAACCAATACAAAACGTGCATACCGAAATGATATAGCCATATAGTACATAAATATAAGATAAAACCACATAGCACATAAATATAAGATAAAACCACATAACACATAAATATAAGATAAAATGCATAGGATAAAGTAAATGCGGTAAGTAAAGCACTCCATGTAAAATACGCAAGTACGTGATGCATGCTCAATCAGCGTGTCACATGCAACAAGGTCATGTCACACAGAATGCCGATATCTCCACCGTACAATGCATGAACCCGGGTCCTATTGAGTGGCTGTGGGTCGTACCCACCCACATTCACCATACTGAGTGTGCGTGGCCGCGCCACCATACACCATCCTGAGTGTGCGTGGCCCCACCTCCGTACACCATCCTGAGCGCCCGTGACCCGTACGTCACGATCCGCCATAATGCAATGCACGTGCCATGAATGCAAAAACACAATCACCTGAGACTCCTGGCCCATCCTCACCATCCTCCAAAACTCAATATTTGGCTTCGTGAAATTTTTGAATATTGGAAATTTGTTATTTATCGCCACCCTTATTTTTCCTTAGCTTGTATTAGTTTACTAGAATTTTCTACTAATTTCCTCTGTGTTTTCCTTACTTAATTATGTTTATTACTATTAATTTCTAATTACTTAAATTTACCAAACTTCAGAAATTAAGTGAAAATAATTTAATTTTAACCTTTTATATTTTTTGGAATTTATTTGAATTCTTATTGGTATTTAATTATATTTTCCTGTCCTGATCCGCCAAGCCCGATACATTTTTTTTGAGAGGTTAATGGGCTGTCTTTGGTCCGACCCGCTGGCCAGCCGACCCGGTCCGTTGGCCGGCCTGTTCTCTGCTTTAATTTAATTATTTATTTATTTATTTAATTGGATGTCCCACCAGTGGCAGCGCGCGCTGTGATTTGTTTTTTGATCCCAACCACCATTTTCTCCTATTTCTAGTCTATAGGAACCTATTCTAAGGCCAAAACACAACTTCTTAAAGGCTCCTAATGTAAAAGTTCCCCTTTTTCCCATTTTTTAAGGATATTTTGTTTTCGATTCAATCATACCACCAATTTCACACACACATACACGCATATAGCAGCCATAAACAATATATCTCATGCTTTCCAACATATACAAAATTTACAACTTAAACAAATAAAAACAACGAAATAAAATTTACAACTTGAACAAGTAAAACAACGAAACACATTAGTATACCATGAAAGCATGCATGAATCATACCCGTTTGAGGGGGAAGAGGCACCTACCTTTTTGACAAATTAACTTCCTTCTCCTCTAGGGCCGAATCTAAACAATTTTAGTATAAAAAAAAAATCAATTCCTAATAACAAAGTTTAATTTGACTTACTTAAAATAATTAGTTCATACTTTTCTTTTTTTTTTCTATTTGTCATACCAACATATATATACTTTATGTTGAATACATGAAAATAATATACAGCAAAATATATACTTTTCGGCAGAGATCGCAACCCCTTAAAATTAACCCTTGGTAATTACCTTTTTATTAATCAAAATTCAATATTACTAACAAACTACCTATATATATATAATCATCAATTTGGCCAATGACTTGCTGAAATTTTTTTCCCTTCCTACCCTTACACAGATGCGCAGCCGGTACATAAATTTATATATACCACATCGGCTAAGTTGTCCATGAAGCAATATTTTTATTTTTATTTTTATTATTATTTTTTTTGCCATTTTATAAATACCACTTCTGCTTATTGAACAGTGGCCAACACAACAACAAAGATATACTGTAGCAATGATGTCGATACATATACAGATATATGTTGAAGTATACAAAACACACCTACAATTTCCTAATTCTCTTTCTATTTACTTGACATATTCTTCAAAAATATTTCGGCCCTTTTTGCAAACAATTAATAAAGTCCATCTCTTTATATACCTATATAATTCACATCCTTATATACATATATGCAATTGGTCATACACACATACACATATAAGTACATCTATGAAGACAAACATATTCATGCATGATCCAAGAGTTGATACAAAATAACATTACGTATGTTGCAAAATCATAGCAAATATAGGTTGGGTACTTACCTTATCCGATTATACTATAGCGTACATAGACTGGGGTTGGATTGAAAGCAAGAAAAACTCCTCTTCCTTCTGAATTGAGGCTGGCCGATTGTTGTGACTTGAAAGGGAGGCTGATGTATCTTTTTTTTTCCAGCGGGATGGCTGTATACTAAGGAACAAAATTTTTGTTTGCTTTCTTCTGCTGGGGGCGGCTGGGTAGGTTAGATTAGTTTTAGGTTCTTAGGTTTAGGTATCATACATATATATATATATATATATATATATATATATATATATATATAACTAGGTAGGTTTTTAAGTTTAGAAAGCTTCTTAGCTGGTTAAGATATTATTCCCTATTTAATATCCTAATTCAAATCCTTATCTACTACATTTCCTAATTAAATTTAATTTGTTAGGATTTGTATATCCTTTGGCATCTACTCTTTTTTATTCATCATTTTCCATTTCATAATACTATTTTTATTTTTTCTTCTTTTTCCATTTATTTCCTTTTCTTTTCACCCTTCTTGGTGCCGGGTCATAATATTCCTCCTTCCTTACAATAAGTTTCGTCCTCGAAACTTGCGTATGATGTGATTAATGACTTAGTCTGGTTCTACTTAATCATTCGCTTAGAGAATGATCGTACTAAACCCCCTTTGCGCATTCCGATACGTTAACCATTCAGTTTCTTATCATAGACTAAGGCCTCGAAAATCATTGCTTATACCCAACAAGGTAGTTTCTAAGTCCATTATTCTCCGCTTACATAAGATCATAACCTATCTTCTTAAAACTCTAAGATCAAACTTAGGGGTATTGTCATCATACAGGAGGTTCCATATCCCAGTCATCGGTTTATGACGTACTTATATCTCCGGTCATCAGTAGCCTTCTAAAATCAGTTCTTAGATGTACTATAATCTTTAACTTAATTCTCTATAATTACAACTTATAAACTTCCAGTTATACCACTTGACATATATCATTCAACTTATATACATGTAATATACGATTCCGACTTCTTGAGCTCATCACATATGACTCATTTCCTAGTTACATGACTATCTGAAATATCCATCGAGTCTTTCAATGTGGAACCAAGTCCTCGAATTCAATTCTTATATACTTACAAGCTAGCTCTACGATCATGTCCTTACCTTTCTCAATAATATCATCAACAACCTATTATACGAAGTATGTGTATGGACATATTTTTTTTCAATTCAAAAGGAAAGTAGCTTAAGTAGCTATAATTTGGAATATGGCTTTAACTATTTAAAATAATATGCCTTCTAATTTTTGTAAACACAAAAGCTAAAGTATCATATATTTGTTTTTGTAATGGGGTGTCTCAAATGACTATTATAAAACAATGATGTAACTGGTTCACAAAAGTATTACGGTTAAAACCACTTTAAAACAATTGAGACACAAGAATTGTACAAATTCTCTTTTTTTTTTAAAAAAAACGATTTTGAATGCGCTGTCTCTCTTTTTTTCAACCAAATACATATGAAAGTTATGTCTTGTTTCTCAAAATACAACGATCGAAAATTCAGTAAATATAAAGTTTTATAAAACAATTTGAATAAGGTACCGTTCTTTTTCAAAAATAAGTACATATATTTTAAAACTATTTCCGCTTCACAAAATTAAATAAGTTCATCGTAAGAAGATAAATAATTTCAAAAACATTTAAAGGGTAAAATGCTTGCAATATTACTAGTTGTCAAATAAAGTTTTTTTAGCAAAGTAAATATAGCTAAACAAGAGTTTGAGAAATATAAGAGATATACAAGTATATAGTTCTTCGAAAACATCAATATTTCGAAATATATCAGTTTTGTCAGAGGTAGTCAAAATTTCCATTAAGTGGCTATACGAATTCGGAAAAGAATATAGCCCTGTAAAGTAATAGACTATATAGAAAAGTGAAAGTAGTTAACATATTTAGCATCAAAAATTTTTTGAAATACCTTTGAAATATAGAATGTATCTTGGTGTACGTCCTTATACGAAAACGTTTAACTGTTTGAAAAATAATAGTCCGATACTTCGTATAGTTTTCTAAATCACCCCTTAATGTCAATGAAGAATCCACCTATGTACCGTTTCTTATAAAAGGCTAGATCGGATCAGAAACAAGGTGTTTCGAGAAAGGTAAGGCGTGACTAGTATAGCAAATAAGATAAGGGAGGGCAGAATGAGATGGTTTGGGCATGTCAAGCGGAGGCAGACAACGACGTCTGTCAGAGTAATTGAAAGCCTCATTGTAGAGGGGAACATGAGTAAAGGCAGGCCCAAACTGACTTGGGATGAGCAGATAAAGCACGACCTACTAGATTTGCACCTCTCTGAGGACATGGTCTAGGATAGGAGTTCATGGAGACATAAGATTAAGGTTAACGAGGTATATGTCATATATAGGGACACTTTAGAGTATATTTAGGGACATAGATAAGTGTAGACATTATCTACGCTTTAGGTTGACTTTCCACTTGGTTGCGTAAATTATACCGTTGTTTTACATTACATGTACATATACACGTGATGTGTATTTTAATATCAAAAGTTCTTTCTTTCTATTTCTTGAATTTCCTCACTAACACACTAGCACATCATATCTCTATTATCATATCATTTATGCAGGTACATATAGAGTCGGGGGTCTCACTGGAAGCAGGCTCTCTATCCCTTGGGATAGAGGTATTGTCTGCCTACCACGTACCCTCCCCAGACCCTAACGATAGCTTTTGCTGTAGTTGGGATATACTGGATCCGGATGATGATGATAATGATGATGTTCTATTCTAATATGACATACTAATTATTGATCGACCTAGGGCATTCTAATTCACCATTCTTCTGCGCGCCACACTGATCCACCGTACTTCTTTACTTGGTTATTTCAACCGCTAATTCTAGTTTAGTTATATCTCACCTGAAAAGCATCCACTGCTTGTTCATACTGATTCTATTTCAATTCAAGCCTACTCTATACATCACTACTTACGTGTTTCTAAAAATCAACACCTACTACTTAGTTATTCCACTATACTTATTTTAGTAGTGCTCGCTTATCACTATCAATCAGTATTCCTAATAAGACTGATGTCTTCTGACTATGTTGATAACCCTAAAACTCAACCTCTTATTCATAACTATAGTCCCCTTTGTAAATTATCCTTTGCTCAAGTCTACTGATCTTAGTACTTATAAATCGTTACTTAGCCTCTATCATTTACTACAATTCATTCCTTAAGAGCTACAATCTCAACTTAGACCTGTTCAGGTTCCGACACTAATGTCGAGGAATGGACGTGAACCCGCTTCATTTATCATAAGGGTACCGGGTCCATAGGGATCGGATCTAAGAAAGTATACCCATGGTTATAATCAGCACTTAGGTGAAATAAATAATTCAGAGTCGTACGGAGTGTCCTAGGTATACGTGGGCAGGTCCCTTATCCGATCATCACTTAGGTTTAATATCATGACTTATTTCTAGAATCGATACTCGGTATCATCCTTCTTTACGTCTAAAATCATTACTTATTTCTAAGCTCAATGCTTAGACTATAATCACAGCTTATGACTAAGATCAGTGCTTATGTTCAAATCATCATCTGATGGTCAGATCACCACTTAATTTCTAGGGCCGATATTCCATATCGTCGTCCCTTAAGTCTAGAATCGTAACTTACGGGCAAGGTCATCACTTAATCTCTTAAGGTCACGTCTTATTTCTAATAACATGCTTAATACATAATCATTACTTACGACTAAAAATAGGTACTTATGTCTAAGATGTGACTTAGGGGCAAAATCGTAACTTAATTTCTAAGATCGTAGCCTAAATCTATGCTTCCGCTATGGATCTAGAGCCATGCTCTGAAAGATCGCACTGTCGAACACGTAGTACTTCTTAAACTCATTCCGAAATTAGATCCAAGTGGTCGACAGTGTCAGTTGTGCTGCACCATCACTCCTCCGCCTCTCCTTGTCGAAGAATCTCAGGTCCGAGTGAGGTGGTGGTGGAGGCGGTGCATGCCAGTTCAGCAACTGATGCTACTGTGCTAAGGTGTTGGCCATGGTGACTATGGCATCTTCAAGTGCTTGGGGATGATCCCCTGATTCTGGTGGTTCTCACCACCATTTCTAGCTGGCTCGCGTCGTGGAGGCATTTTCTATTATCCAAGTTCATAAGAAGAAATCGGATTAGTCAATAATAAGTTGTAAGATTGAACACTGATAAATCAATAATTAAACAAGGAAAGCTCACCATCGGCGCACACCTCCCTTAACCCGATCATAACCTAGGTATAAGATCATATCTTAAGTCTACTTTGTTTATTAGAGGTAAAATCGAAATTTTTTAAAAAAGGATAGTAACTTATGTCTAAGTGTTCTAATTAACCCTGCGTTTCCGAGACGGATCTAAAGCCTCGGCTCTGATACCACCTGTAGCGCCCCGCTCCCGAGCCCTAACACCGAGAACAGTGCACCCGCCGTATCTCACTAAGGATAATACAAGGCGTCGAATCAATCTCTTACATGTCATAAATGACGTAGAAATTTTTCTCGCGGAAACGTAAATCATAACTTAAATTAAACTCCAATAATCGTCATTACATTACTGAATAAAAATTCTGATAATAAAAGTAATAAAGAAGTCTGTGAAAATCCCCAAAAGATAACTACGAAAAATCAGCTGCAGAGTTCCCCTCGTATCCTAGCTGCAGCTATCAACCAGCCCACTCAGCTATGTCCGTCCCGTCCTCAACAAAGATGTGCTCGTAGTTCTCATCCGGCTCACC
Source organism: Eustoma russellianum (assembly GCA_036186865.1). Classification (NCBI taxonomy): domain Eukaryota; kingdom Viridiplantae; phylum Streptophyta; class Magnoliopsida; order Gentianales; family Gentianaceae; genus Eustoma; species Eustoma russellianum. The sequence continues at coordinate 6,162,734 of AP025072.1, read as the reverse complement.
TGCGAAGTAGGGGTGAGTGACAGAAATCACCCAGTAGATGCCCGCCTCAAACCAATACAAAACGTGCATACCGAAATGATATAGCCACATAGCACATAAATATAAGATAAAACCACATAGCACATAAATATAAGATAACATGCATAAGATAAAGTAAATGCGGTAAGTAAAGCACTCCATGTAAAATACGCAAGTACGTGATGCATGCTCAATCAACGTGTCGCACGCAACAAGGTCATGTCACACAGAATGCCGATATCTCCACCGTGCAATGCATGAACCCGGGTCCTACTGAGTGGCTGTGGGTCGTACCCACCCATAATCACCATACTGAGTGTGCGCGGCTGCGCCACCGTACACCATCCTGAGTGTGCGTGGCTCCACCACCGTACACCATCCTGAGCGCCCGTGACCCGTACGTCACGACCCGCCATAATGCAATACACGTGCCATGAATGCAAAAACACAATCGCCTGAGGCCCCTGGCCCATTCTCACCATCCTCCGGCACTCAATATTTGGCTTCGTGAAATTTTTGAATATTGGAAAGTTGTTATTTATCGCCACCCTTATTTTTCCTTAGCTTGTATTAGTTTACTAGAATTTTCTACTAATTTCCCCTCTGTTTCCCTTACTTAATTCTGTTTATTACTATTAATTTCCAATTACATAAATTTACCAAACTTCAGAAATTAAGTGAAAATAATTTAATTTTAACCTTTTATATTTCCTGGAATTTATTTGAATTCTTATTGGTATTTAATTATGTTTTCCTGGCCTGATCCGCCAAGCCCGATACATTTTTTTGAGAGGTTAATGGGCCGCCTTCGGTCCGACCCGCTGGCCAGCCGACCCGGTCCGTTGGCCGGCCTGTTCTCTGCTTTATTTTAATTATTTATTTATTTATTTAATTGGATGTCCCACCAGTGGCAACGCGCGCTGTGATTTGTTTTTCTATCCCAACCCCCATTTTCTCCTATTTCCAGTCTATAGGAACCTATTCTAAGGCCAAAACACAACTTCTTAAAGGCTCCTAATGTAAAAGTTCCCCTTTTCCCTACTTTTTAAGGATATTTTGTTTTCGATTCAATCATACCACCAATTTCACACACACATACACGTACATAACAGCCATAAACAATATATCTCATGCTTTCCAACATATACAAAATTTACAACTTAAACAAATAAAAACAACGAAACAAAATTTACAACTTGAACAAGTAAAACAGCGAAACACATTAGTATACCATCAAAGCATGCATGAATCATACCCATTTGAGGGGGAAGAGGCACCTACCTTTTTGACGAATTAACTTCCATCTCCTCTAGGCTCGAATCTAAACAATTGTAGTATAAAAAAATCAATACCTAATAACAAAGTTTAATTTGACTTACTTAAAATAATTAGTTCATAGCTTTCTATTTTTTTTCTATTTGTCATACCAACATATATATACTTTATGTTGAATACATGAAAATAATATATAGCAAAATGTATACTTTTCGGCAGAGATCGCAGCCCCTTAAAATTAACCCTCGGTTATTACCTTTTTATTAATCAAAATTCAATATTACTAACAAACTACCTATATATATATATAATCATCAATTTGGCCACTGACTTGCTGAAATTTTTTTTCCCTTCCTACCCTTACACAGATGCGGAGCCCTTACATAAATTTATATATACCACATTGGCTAATTTGTCCATGAAGCAATATTTTTATTTTTATTTTTTTATTATTTTTTTCCATCTTATAAATACCACTTCTGCTTATTGAACAGTGGCCAACACAAAAACAAAGATATACTGCAGCAATGATGTCGATACATATATAGATATATGTTGAAGTATACAAAACACACCTACAATTACCTAATTCTCTTTCTATTTACTTGACATATTCTTCAAAAATATTTCGGCCCTTTTTGCAAACAATTAATAAAGTCCATCTCCTTATATACCTATATAATTGTTACGTCCCGGGTTTAAAAAGAAAAAAAAGAACTGGCCGAATTGAGGCAACTGAAACATGAATTTTTTTTATATTCAATATTATACTAACATGTTTATCACTTACAGGTGTATTTACGTATATACATACAAACCCACTATTTTCTAATGCTTACATATATAAAGGTGATTTCAGATTTGTTTTGCATATATATGCACGCACATAGTTTCAGAAAATTGTATTCGCGCATGTATATATTTAAGGTGTTCAGAAGCTTATAGGCATATACACGTATATTTATTTAAGCTTATTATTTGAACTATGTATATAAATCTGCTGTTTTCTACATATATACACACACATGAATATTATGTTTTCTTCGGCATATTATATAATAGTCACTCTCTTCAGATTGTTGTATAAATATTAATTTGCTGAAGAACTATGTATATATGTCAATATTAAAACTGTTTCAGAATTAAATATTGTACATAAATATTTTCTGTTTTGGTTCTCTGCATGATAAATATATATAGTAAAATATCTAGAGAATTAAGTGCATGTGCATTTATAAGTGGTTTTGAGATTACGTAAACTGTTTTTTTAAACATGCACATTGATGTAAAATTTACATTATTCTCGGGATTTATTTGGTTATGTAGGAATTTTGGATTTTTTTTAAAATATTTAAAATCATATAAATGGTTTTGAAAGGATGTATATATATACATATATATATACATATATATATACATATATATATATATATACATATATATATGTATGCATATAGTGTTTATGGAAATTTTTGGACTTAAGAAAAAAATGGGGTAAGATATAAAATGGTCGGATAGTTGTAGTGAAAGAATAAGAGTAATTCGAAAGAGAAGGAATTGTGGTGTAAAGGTGAAGTTGAAGAGACAACTTAATAAATAAATAATTAACTTACAGGTTCTAATTTTTGGAGATTCCAGAGGATAAGTTGGGCATATAGAAGCAGAGACTTTTAGGGTAATCTTCTTCACGTCCAAGCATCGAATAAGAAAGCTAAGTAAACGATCAAAGGTAATTGGTCTATCTATGCTTGTTATGTTGTCATGCATCAGATGTAAGTGGTCTATCTATGCTCGTTATACTGTCATGCATCAGAGGTAAATAGTCTATATGTGCTCGTTATGTTGTCATGCATCAGATGTAAGCGATATATTTGTGCTTGTTATGTTTATCATGCATCAATGTGTTACTTGTTGCGTATATGTAAGTGGTTTTCCTCTATATGTGAATTGTGTGCATATGTGATGTATGTAAACTGTGTGTATGTATGAGTGTGGATGCACCAGATTAAAGAAAGATGAGAAGAACATAAGTGAGAATGAAAACGAGTTGAAAAAAAGAGAGAGTCAGTCCAGGCAGACCATCGAGCTGGACCGAATGGCCAACGGGCTGGTTGCGGTGGCAGGCCTCGACCCAGAACCTGATATAAATGTTACTTAATTAATAGTAATAATTATAGGAAAATATAAATAAATATAAAAAAAAAGTAGAGATAAATTCCAGAAATAATTGAACCTAGATTTGAGTGCCGGAGGATGGTGAGGATGGGCCAGGGGCCTCAGACGATTGTGTTGTTTGCATTCATGGCACGTGCATTGCATGATGGCGGGTCGTGACGTACGGGTCACGGGCGCTCAGGATGGTGTACGGTGGCGGGGCCACGACACTCAGGATGGTGTGCGGTGGCGCGGCCACGCACACTTAGTATGGTGACTGTGGGGTGTACGACCTACAGCCACTCAGTTAGGACCCGGGTTCATGCATTGCATAGTGGAGATATTGGCATTCTGTGTGACATGACTTCGTTGCGTGTGACATGCATAATAGGACATGCATCATGAAGTTGCGCATTATTATGTGGAGTGACTTACTTTCTGCGGCTTATCTACTTCGTTGGTATACATTGTCTTTTTCTTTGTTTATGTGATTATTTGTTTGTTGTGTATGTTATACTTGAGAAGAGCATGTATCACGGTAAGGTAGATTGGGCTGATGAGTTATTTATTTTGTATTTATTTTCGAAGTCTTAACTGTTAAAGATAATCGAGTGTAATTATTGTGGACTAAGGACATGTATGTTAACTGTAAATGTTATTTGTATTTGCTTCTGCATGTATGATTCCTATAACAAGTATATGTAGGTTGCTTACTGAGCCCGTTGATTTTGGCTCACACCACCACTCACCAGTTTTGCAGGCATGAGAAATTAGGGTATGCTTACACAAGAGTTGGTATACCGTGGAAGATCGAGACGAGAGGTTTCGAAACTAAGGATATTCAGAAAAGGCTTTCGAGAATTGGATGAGACAGTTATTTCGATATTCGAGGTTATGTATTTTCGAGATTAGTGGTTACATACATTTGACTATTGTATTGATTTGAAATTCTTAGACATTGTATTAATGATGATGATCATTTTATCGAAGATTTTAGCAATGACTTCCGCTGACATAATTTGCGTTATTATGATGACGTGTAGTTGATTTGTATCGACGCCTTGTTTTCTTCTTAGCGAGATACGGCGGGTGCACCGTTTCCGATGCTAGGGATCGGGAGCAGGGCGTTACAGTTGGTATCAGAGCATGGCTCTAGATCCACGGCGGATGCATACATTTAGGCTATGATCTTAGAAATGAAGTTATGATTTTGTCCTTAAGTCACGATCTTAGAAATAAGTATCGATTTTTAGCCGCAAGCAATGATTATATGTTGGGCATGTTATTAGAAATAAAATGTGGCCTTAGGGGTTAAGAGATGATTCTACCCGTAAGTCACGACTTTAGACATAAGTGACGGTCTTGATTAAAAAAAATCGATCTTCGACTCAAGCATTGCTTTTAGTCATAAACACTAATTATATACTAAGTATGATTTGAAAATAAGAAGTGATCTTAGACATATGTGGTGATCTGAACATCAGAGATGATTTGAGCTTAATCACTGATTTTAGTCATAAGTGCTGATTATATTCTAAGCATCGAACTTAGAAATAAGAAATGATTTTAGACGTAAGAAATGATCATACCAAGTATCAATTCTAGAAGTAAGTCATGACATTAGACCTAAGTGATGATGGATAAGGGATATGCCCACGTGTACCTAGGGCACTCCATACAACTCTGAATTATTTGCCTCACCTAGGCGATGATTATAACTATTTGTAAAATTCCTTAGATGTGAGCCCTACAAACCAGTACCATTATGATAATTGAAGCGGGTTCATGCATTTACCTCGACAGTAGTGTCGGAACCGACTAGGTCTAAGTTGGGTTCGTAGTTCTTAAGGAATGATTTGTGGTAAAATGATGGTCATTAAGAACAAATTTAGTAACGTTATGATCAGTAGAGCTTAACAAAGGATACTGTACAAAGGGGTTTATAATTATGATTAAGACGTTGACTTTTAGAGTATCAAATAAGCCGAAGATATTAGTCCTATTAGGGATATTGATTGATAGTGATAAGCGAGAACTACTAAAATAAGTAGAGTGGAATGAAGAATCATTACAAATTTGGGTTAAGTGTTGATTCCTAGGAATGCATAATTACTGATGTACCGAGTAGGTTTGAATTGATATAGGGTAAGTATGGACAAATAGTAGTTGTTTTTTTTGTGATATCTAATAGGTTAAATCAGCGGTTGAAACAACCAAGTAAAGGAGTATGGTGGCTCAGTGGGGCGAGCGGAAACATGGTAAATTAGAATACATTAAGTCGATTAATATCTAGTGTGCCATGCTAGGACTTGATAACTCAAGTTAAATATTTATAAGAAACTGTACATAGGCAGAATTTCATTTTTCATTAAGGGGTGACTTAGAAAAATTATACGAAGTATTGGACTATTATTTTTCAAGTAGCCAACTATTTTCATACAAGCCCGTACACCAAGATACATTTTATATTTTAAAAGTATTTTAAAGATTTTGCTACGAAATATTTCAACTAGTTCTAATTTTTAGTATATTACTTTACAAGACTATACTTTTTCCCGAATTCATATAGCCACCTAATGGACTTTCGACTACCACTGACAAAACTGATATATTTTAAAATAGTGATGTTTTCAAACAACGATATATTGTATATCTCGTATATTTCTCAAACTTTTGTTTGGCTATATTTATTTGGCTAAAAAATGTTATTTGACAACTATCGATGTTGCAAGCATTTTACCCTTTTAATTTTTTTTTTGTTGAAGTAAAGTGTCTTCTTGTGATGAATTTATTTAGTTTGGTGAAATGGAAATAGCTTCAAAATATATGTACTTATTTTTGAAAAGAACGGTACCTTATTCAAATTGTTTGATGAAACTTTGCATTTGTTGACTTTCCAATCGTTGTACTGTACGAAACAAAATATAGCTTTCAAAATATATATTTCGTTGGAAAGAAAAAGACACGACGCTCAAAATCATTTTGCAAAAAGAAGTCTTACGATTGTTGTGTCTCAATTGTTTTGAAGTGGGTTTAACCATAATACTTTTGCGAAACAGTTATATCATTGTTGTATAAATGGTCATTTGAGACACAGCATTGCTAAAACATATATATTACTTTGATTTCTATGATTACAAAAATTAGAATAGATATTATTTCAAATAATTAAATCCATGTTCCGAATTATAACTATGTAAGCTACATTTTTTTTAATTAGTTGAAGAAAAATATGTCCACCACCTATTTCGTATATTAGGTTGTTGATAATATCTCAGAAAACTAAGGACCAGATCATAGAACTAGTTTGTAAGTATATAAGAATTGATTTTGAGGACTCAGCTCTGTGCTGAGAGAGTGTAGTGATTAACATATAGGAGTAATCAACTGATATTTAGTTTGGTTATATATCTACGAGGTGAATCATAAATGATGAGTTTAAGAAGTTGAAATTGTAGATTACAAGTATATAAGTATACTGATACATATTGAGTGATATAAGTGAAATCGAGAGCTTAACAACCTAAAGATAAGGTTGATACAATGGTATTCGAGACGTTTATTAGGTGAATGAATTAAGTAGGACTACAGTAAGCTGTGAACCACGTAATACGTAAGTTTCGAGGACGAAACTTATTGTAAGGGGAGAGGTATGTTACGTCCCGGGTTTAAAAGGAAAAAAAAGAACTGGCCGAATTGAGGCCACTGAAACATGAATTTTTTTTATATATTCAATATTATACTAACATGTTTATCACTTACAGGTGTATTTACGTATATACATACAAACCCACTATTTTCTAATGCTTACATATATAAAGGTGATTTCAGATTTATTTTGCATATATATGCACGCACATAGTTTCAGAAAATTGTATTCGCGCATGTATATATTTAAGGTGTTCAGAAGCTTATAGGCATATACACGTATATTTATTTAAGCTGATTATTTGAACTATGTATATAAATCTGCTGTTTTCTACATATATACACACACATGAATATTATGTTTTCTTCGGCATGTTATATAATAGTCACTCTCTTCAGATTGTTGTATAAATATTAATTTGCTGAAGAACTATGTATATATGTCAATATTAAAACTGTTTCAGAATTAAATATTGTACATAAATATTTTCTGTTTCGGTTCTCTGCATGATAAATATATATAGTAAAATATCTAGAGAATTAAGTGCATGTGCATTTATAAGTGGTTTTGAGATTACGTAAACTGTTTTTTTAAAACATGCACATTGATGTAAAATTTACATTATTCTCGGGATTTATTTGGTTATGTAGGAATTTTGGATTTTTTTAAAAATATTTAAAATCATATAAATGGTTTTGAAAGGATGCATATATATATATATAGTGTTTATGGAAATTTTTGGACTTAAGAAAAAAAGGGGTAAGATATAAAATGGTCGGATAGTTGTAGTGAAAGAATAAGAGTAATTCAAAAGAGAAGGAATTGTGGTGTAATGGTGAAGTTGAAGAGACAACTTAATAAATAAATAATTAACTTACAGGTTCAAATTTTTGGAGATTCCAGAGGATAAGTTGGGCATATAGAAGCAGAGACTTTTAGGGTAATCTTCTTCACGTCCAAGCATCGAATAAGAAAGCTAAGTAAACGATCAAAGGTAAGTGGTCTATCTATGCTTGTTATGTTGTCATGCATCAGATGTAAGTGGTCTATCTATGCTCGTTATACTGTCATGCATCAGAAGTAAATAGTCTATATGCGCTCGTTATGTTGTCATGCATCAGATGTAAGCGATATATTTGTGCTTGTTATGTTTATCATGCATCAATGTGTTACTTGTTGCGTATATGTAAGTGGTTTTCCTCTATATGTGAATTGTGTGCATATGTGATGTATGTGAAATGTGTGTATGTATGAGTGTGGATGCACCAGATTAAAGAAAGATGAGAAGAACATAAGTGAGAATGAAAACGAGTTGAAAAAAAGAGAGAGTCAGTCCAGGCAGACCATCGAGCTGGGCCGAATGGCCAACGGGCTGGTTGCGGTGGCAGGCCTCGACCCAGAACCTGATATAAATGTTACTTAATTAATAGTAATAATTATAGGAAAATATAAATAAATATCAAAAAAAAGTAGAGATAAATTCCAGAAATAATTGAACCTAGATTTGAGTGCCGGAGGATGGTGAGGATGGGCCAGGGGCCTTAGACGATTGTGTTGTTTGCATTCATGGCACGTGCATTGCATGATGGCGGGTCGTGGCGTACGGGTCACGGGCGCTCAGGATGGTGTACGGTGGCGGGGCCACGACACTCAAGATGGTGTGCGGTGGCGCAGCCACGCACACTCAGTATGGTGACTGTGGGGTGTACGACCTACAGCCACTCAGTTAGGACCCGGGTTCATGCATTGCATGGTGGAGATATTGGCATTCTGTGTGACATGACTTCGTTGTGTGTGACATGCATAATAGGACATGCATCATGAAGCTGCGCATTATTATGTGGAGTGACTTACTTTCTGTGGCTTATCTACTTCGTTGGTATACATTGTCTTTTTCTTTGTTTATGTGATTATTTGTTTGTTGTGTATGTTATACTTGAGAAGAGCATGTATCACGGTAAGGTAGATTGGGCTGATGAGTTATTTATTTTGTATTTATTTTCGAAGTCTTAACTGTTAAAGATAATCGAGTGTAATTATTGTGGACTAAGGACATGTATGTTAACTGTAAATGTTACTTGTATTTGCTTCTGCATGTATGATTCCTATAACAAGTATATGTAGGTTGCTTACTGAGCCCGTTGATTTTGGCTCACACCACCACTCACCAGTTTTGCAGGCATGAGAAATTAGGGTATGCTTACACAAGAGTTGGTATACCGTGGAAGATCGAGACGAGAGGTTTCGAAACTAAGGATATTCAGAAAAGGCTTTCGAGAATTGGATGAGACAGTTATTTCGATATTCGAGGTTATGTATTTTCGAGATTAGTGGTTACATACATTTGACTATTGTATTGATTAGAAATTCTTAGACATTGTATTAATGATGATGATCATTTTATCGAGGATTTTAGCAATGACTTCCGCTGACATCAATTTGCGTTATTATGATGATGTGTAGTTGATTTGTATCGACACCTTGCTTTCTCCTTAGCGAGATACGGCGGGTGCACCGTTTCCGATGCTAGGGTTCGGGAGCAGGGCGTTACAATAATTCACATCCTTATATACGTATATGCAATTGGTCATACACATATACACATATAAGTACATCTATGAAGACAAACATATTCATGCATGATCCAAGAGTTGATACAAAATAACATTACGTATGTTGCAAAATCATAGCAAATATAGGTAGGGTACTTACCTTATCCTATTATACTATAGTGTACATAGACTGGGGTTGGATTGAAAGCAAGAAAAACTCCTCTTCCCTCTGAATTGAGGCTGACCAATTGTTGTGACTTGAAAGGGAGGCTGATGTATCTTTTTTTTCCAGCGGGATGGCTGTATACTAAGGAACAAAATTTTTGTTTGCTTTCTTCTGCTGGGGCGGCTGGGTAGGTTAGATTAGTTTTAGGTTCTTAGGTTTAGGTATTATACATATATATATATATATAACTAGGTAGGTTTTTAAGTTTAGGAAGCTTCTTAGCTGGTTAAGATATTATTCCCTATTTAATATCCTAATTCAAATCCTTATCTACTACATTTCCTAATTAAATTTAATTTGTTAGGATATGTATATCCTTTGGCATCTACTCTTTTTTATTCATCATTTTCCATTTCATAATACTATTTTTATTTTTTCTTCTTTTTCTATTTATTTCCTTTTCTTTTCACCCTTCTTGGTGTCGGGTCATAATATCCCTTCTGGGACCTTTCAACTTCCATAGGTACTTCTATGTACGGTCGATATTTATGTCTCCCTGTGTTTGCATGTCATAGGCTCGGCTGACACTGAGCTTGTCTGCCTCTTGATTGTCCATCGCACCATGCTGGTCTATGACTAGCTTCTTGGTGCATCCCGAGGCATTCATTTGGTAGATCAGTTTCAGGATCGATGCAGCTTAACTCAAACAGGTAGTCAGCATCTATAAAAGGCAGATTGAATCCAAGACTTGCGGACGACTCTTGGTAGATTTTCATCCTCTCTCTTTCTCTTTAGTTGAAAAAAATAAAAATATTTTGAAAAGCGCTCCAAACTTATATAAAAACATATAAGAAGGTCGATTGAAAAATAAACTCAAACCTAGATTAGATGGGTAAGACAAGACTCTGAATTCTGAAGGTGTCAGAACTTATCATAATCAATTTCTTCTTTTTATCTATACCCATATGTTAGTAGACTAGTTTTATTTCTTGTTATATTTCCTTGATCATCCATTTTATTATAAACACCCATTTTGTTTTAATAATAGGATGATCGTTAGATTTTTGTATTAATTCCAAACATCATTCCTTTCAAATTGATTTAACTCTTCTTGCGAAGCCATTATCTAATCTTCATCAATTATGACTTCTTTTATGTTTTTAGACTTGTGAAATGAAGACATTTTTATAAAATTTTCTTCTAGTTAACAAGACTTGACTAGGTTCACCAAATATCAATTCTTAAGATGATCTTTTCTATATTGAAATGATTTCAGTGAATTTGAAGTGTCTCCTTTAATTTTCATTTCTTCTTTTACCTTAGAGGAAAGTGTACTTTCAAGCAAGTCAATTCTAAGATCAACATATAGTTCTCCCTTAGGTATATTATCAAGATTTTTATCTACTTCGTTTTCTTCATCATTGTTAAGCTTTGGTTCAATATCAAGTGATTCACTAAACTTAGCATAAATAGACTCTTCAACTTCAATACTCTTTTCACTATACACTCTAATTGTCTTGCTGTTGTTTTTATATCTCACAAAGATTCCTTCATCCGGTTTGAAGTCGAGTTTATCCAAGTTACATTTGATGTAAGTATAGAACACTTATAACCAAATACCTTGAAATACTCAATATTAGGTGTTCTTTCATTCTAAAGTTTATAAGGAGTCTTTTTGAGAAATGCCTTTAAGCAAACTCTATTTATCATATAGAAACAGTATTGACCTCTTTCAGATATACAATTTTGTTGAGGAGTTCTAGGAGTTGAGAAGTTCTATCTATACTATTTGGATACAAAAAATTCTTGGAATTCACGATAAAACTCCGCACCTCTATCTCTCCTATTTCCTTGATATTATCTTCTTTCAAATTTTCTAATCTTTTACAAAGATTAATAAACTCATGGCATGCATCATTCTTTCAAACTGAGAATATGACTCAAGTAAATTTAGAAACATCATTTACCACTAGAAAGGTGTAATGTTTTCCACTTAGACTTGTCGTGCCAATATCTTCATACAAATCCAGATGATGTAATATAGAAACATCAAGCTTATAAGGAGTCTTTTTTAGAAATGCCTTTAAGCAAACCCTATTTATCATATAGAAAACAATATTGACCTCTTTCAGATATACAATTTTGTTGAGGAGTTCTAGGAGCCGGGAAGTTCTGTCTATACTATTTGGATACAAAAAATTCTTAGAATTCACGATAAAACTCCCCACCTCTATCACTCATATTTCCTTGATAGTATCTTCTTTCAAATTTTCTAATCTTTTACAAAGATTAATAAACTCATAGCATGCATCATTCTTTCAAACTGCGAACATCACTCAAGTGAATCTAGAAACATCATTTACCACCAGAAAGGTGTAATGTTTTACACTTAGACTTGTCATGCCAATATCTTCATACAAATCCAAGTGATGTAATTACAGAGGTTTAATAGTAGATATTTCATTTTTGGACTTCAAGATTGACTTAACAAGTTTTGCCTTTTGGCAAGTGTCACATAAGTCATGATTTTTGAAATTCAATTTCAAAAGACCTTGGATTTTTTTATTTTTGCAAATCTCCTTGAATTTTTTGAAACTAATATCTGCTAGTCATCTATCCCACAATTGAGCCAAATCATTTTTACCAACTAGACATGAAACCTTTTGAGCAATCAAATCATGCGAACTAAATTTGTAACCATCATTTTTCCTCAAAGCCTCAAAAGCAACTTCACAATTCTTTTCCAAAATACATTTTTTTTTTCACAAATTCAACGTGAAATTAGTATGACATAGTTGTCTAACCCTTATCTAATTATATTCTGAGCCCTTCTACACATAGTACATTACTAATAGTAAAAAAAGAGTTACTAATTTTTCTATGTCCAAGGCTTTTGACTCTATCATTTTCAAAATGATCCATTCCACCATTTTGGATCTCGAGTTTCGTGAATAGGTTTTTATCTCCCATCATATGAGTGGAACAACCGTTGTCCATAAGCCATTTGGTTGCCCTTTAATGATTGGGTCCTTTGAGATTAGTTTTTCGGCCTTTAGATTTCGAATCATACATACCCATATGTCTAGCTCTACACACACTTATGACATGCCCCTTTTTGTTGCAATAGTAAGAAGTATGAACATACTTCATTTGAGTGTTTTTGAGCTTATGGGATAGTGAATCGTTTTTGGTTTTTTCAACCTTTGAGCTCTTCACTATATTTTTATTTGATGATAATAGGCTAGGTTCAACAACTGAAATATTCCTAATTTCTTGAATCTTAGAACGAGAAGCCTCAAATCCTAATCTGACTTTGTTATTTCCGGTTTGTATTTCCAAGTAATTTGTCAAGGTTTTCTTTGTCATTGGTTAGTTTTGTTAATCTATTCTTAGTCTTTCACATTACATCATATTTTCAATATTCTTTAGTGATATGGTCTTATGCATGGTAAGTATAATTTCAGGATCATGATAAATCAAAATATTCTTTTTATGCAAACAATTGTTTTCTAGTATGTATTTCCTGAATTCTTTCTTAATATTCTTATATTTCAAATTAAGTTTTCAAAATCATATTGTAAATCTCCTAATTCATCTTTTAATGCAAAATTTGAAGATATAGAGTGTACCTCAAAATTATATTCGATTTCCATAAGACAAGTGTATTGCATTTCTTAATCATCTGTTTGAGCAACAAGTCCAATTGCCTTCATCATCTTCACCTTCTGATTCAGAAAGTAGATCATCCTAAGTTTTTGCTTCTACATGGTAGAAAACGAGCCGAGATCTTTTTCAAAAGCAATGTCAACACCAGAAGCTCCATTATGGAATGAGGCGATAAACAGTGAGATAGAATCTATTCTCCAAAATCACACTTGGGAGCTGATCAATCTTCCACCAGGAAGTAAACCACTCGGATGCAAGTGGATTTTCAAGAATAAGTTAAATGAAGATGGATGTATCGACAAATACAAGGCGCGGTTGGTAGCCAAAGGTTATCGATAAAAAGAAGGGTTTGATTTCTTTGACACTTACTCACCAGTGACAAGGATTACATCAATCAGAGTGCTAGTCGCGATTGCAGCAGTCTATAACTTAGAAATCCATCAGATGGATGTTAATACTGCTTTTCTGAACGGTGATTTAGAGGAGGAGATATATATGGAACAATCAGAGGGGTTTGTTGTGCCAGGACAAGAGAAGAAAGTTTGTAGACTTGTTAAGTCTTTGTACGGACTTAAACAAGCACCAAAACAATGGCATTTGAAGTTTGATTAGGTAATGATGTCAAACGGCTTCAGGATCAACGAGTGTGACAAATGTGTTTACATCAAAAACACACTTAATGCCTATGTGATAGTATGTCTCTATGTAGATGGCATGTTAATCATGGACAGTACTCATGACATCATCTTGAATACCAAGAAGATGTTAACACGGAATTTTGACATGAAAGACATAGGGGTTGCAAATGTTATTCTAGGAATTAAGATTTCTAGGGTAACTGAAGGATTAGTCATGTCACAACGTCATTATATTGAGTCCGTCCTCAAACGATTCAATATGTTTGATGCAAAACCATTAAAAACCCCACTTGATTTAAGTGTGCACTTAAGGAAGAACCGAGGTGAACCAGTAGCTCAATTGAAGTACTCACAAGTGATTGGAAGTCTAATGTACATAACAAACTGTACGAGACCAGACTTAGCTTGTTCCGTAAACAAATTGAGCACGTTTACCAGTAATCCAAGTGAAGATCATTGAAAAGCTCTTAATAGAGTGATGAGGTACTTGAAGTACAAAATGAATCTTGGATTACATTATACAAGATATTCAACGGTATTGGAAGGATACTGCGATGCAAACTGGATATCAGATTGTAAGGATTCTAAGTCCACTAGTGGATATTTATTCACTGTTGGTGGTGGTGCTGTATCATGGAAATCCACTAAGCAAACATGCATAGCTCGATCCACAATGGAAGCCGAGTTTATAGCATTAGACAAAGCCGGAGAAGAGGCCGAATGGCTTCGGAATTTTCTGGAGGACATTCCATGTTGGCCTAAGCCAATTGCTCCTATTAGCATACACTGTGATAGTCAGTCAGCTATAGGACGAGCTCAAAACAGCATCTACAATGGTAAGTCACGACATATACGTTGGAGACATAACACCATTAAGCAGTTGATCTCTAATGGCGTGATTTCCATTGATTACATAAAATCAAAGGAGAATCTTGCGGATCCGCTAACAAAAGGCTTGCCTAGAGATCAGATGTCAAAGTTGACAAACGGAATGGGACTTAAGCCTACAACGCAAGGATCTTTATAATGGTAACCCAACCTTGTTGACTGGAGATCCCAGAATCGTGGTTTAATGGGACAACTAAGTTACAAAGGTTCAGTGAAGCACTTACTCATTCTGTTAACCAAAAGTGCTATCTGCAGGAAAGTTAGGGTAAGCTAATGCTGTTAATGATTTCCTATACCTTGATATGTCAAGTGGGGTATGGCAGAATACTCTTGATAGGAATCACCTATGTAAGTGTGAATTGGGGCCGCTTCTATAAGAATTCTGTGAGGCAAGAATTCTTTAAAACACTTTGTGAAACCAGGTTGTTCATGGCCAAAATGAACACAACCATGAGAACCAAATAGAGGTGTTAAAGGAAATGTTGTGTGAGTATCGTTGTCTTGATTCACACCAAAGGCTGATTGGTTCAAGACATCAAGTCACTAAATAGCTGAGTGGATCCGATGATACATCACTATGAAAGGTTCAAAGCCAAAAGCTACCTCTTCTGATGCAACATATCCTGTCTGACTTCACGATAGAGTCTGCATTTGTATTTGCATTAATTTTCATTCATGTGGGGGATTGTTGGAGAAGTTGGAAAGAATTGGAAGGAAGGAAAATTTTTTGGACAAGTGGGTTTGTCAAAGGTTGACTAGCATCATACTTTGAGCTTATTTATGATTAGTGTTCGTTAATCAAAACCGAAAACTAATGACATCTAAATTATCTACGTAACGAGTAGATGAATTTAGGCTTTCGAATCACTCAATTCCGAGTTCACGAATGAGAAATTAATGCTCAAAGTGGGAGTAAAAATGTGGGGAAAATGTAAAATAGGTGATGTGGCTACATAAGAATAAGCCACATCACCAACTTGTGTGAATACCACATTGCTCACATGAAGTGCATTAGCCTTCATATATAGTGCTAGTTTGGTCACTTTTAAGTGTGCCCTTAGGGCATGAGAAGTTTTTGACGGACGCAGGACCTAGCTCAGGCAAGGCAGAGCACCACACGCGCGCACGCGCCGCTGCCTGCCCGTCCGGCCGGCCGGCTCTGCTCGGCTCGGCTCATGCTCGGGCTCGGGGGCTCGTGGGCCTGGCTGGTTCTTATCTTTTTGGAGAAATTTTCTTTTACATTTTTCCAGAAAAATAAATCAAGTGATCCAACGGTTGAAATATTTCTGATCATAACCGTTGCAAGATCTAGCGGTTGTAGATCGTAGTCCACACGGATTATGATCTAAAGGCTGAGATCGTATCTGGCAGCAGTTTCTTCATCTGAGGGTCTACGTTTAAAACCGCTGCGGTTTACGATCTAACGGTTGTGGATGAAAACCATCAGATCCGACGGCTGAGATCGAAAACTGCCTTCAACCGCTCTTTTCCTTCCCTCCTATTTAAAGGCCTGTTTCTCTAGACCTCGATACGCTGTGAAAATTCTTCTGCTTTCTTCGTCGCATTTATACCGTTGCATACATACTGTTGCATTCATTCTTTCCAGTGATCGTGAAGTCAGTGCATTTACAGGTTCGATGAGTTCCTATGTAGCAGTGCCGCTCGTGTGAACTGTTTGCCGTTGTATCCTAGGAGACGTTTGCTTCACTGGTTGGACACAGTATACCGGAGCAATTCGTCTTAAGGACAGAGTCCTTAGACTCGCCTCAGTTTTGCTTATAGTTTTGTCAATTTTCATAAACACACACTACACTGATTTTGATTACAGGTTCTAACATTACGCAGACGCAGGTCATAAACATACACACACGTCCTGTTTGTTTGTCATTTGTACGACCAATTTAATGGTTATCTTGTCACCTATAAACTCGCAGGCTTTTATCGTTCAGCCCCCAGTTCACCTATAATTTAACCTTTATGTTGCGCCTATAATGCTGAAATTTCTAAAGACATGTACTGATAAGCAAATCAACTTCTATTCATTTTCCATAATATATGTAATGATATATACCATACCACCCTTTGAGATTATCAGCTTTTCCATTTAAAATTTAAAATGATCACTACGTTCACAAAAACTAGAAACTCAAACTAGATATATAAATGAACTTAGAACCAATCAAACCGCATTACACTGATTTAGAGATAATGATCAGTATCACTTCGTATCTTTTGCATATATATCTTGATGAAGCAGCCCAGGTTGTTAACGCATGCATAGATTATAGGGGTGCAAATGCTATAAATATTAGGAGATTCCCATTTTTTTTTCTAACTATTTATGAAACTTAGAGAAGAAACCATGGAGAAAACAACCTTGAGATTTCTTTTCTTTTATGTTTTCTTCATTTCCTCACTTTCTGTTCATCAATCTTCTGCAAAGACTCAAACTGAAACCCTTACTCAGTTCTACAAGGCAAAGAGAAAGATCGATTCCGCGATTGATAAAGGTCATTACACTGCTGATCATCATCCCGTGGTTCAAGATGATCATATTCTAAGCCAAAAAGGGTTGAAAGAAAAAGATAGAATTCATAGGTTACCAGGTCAACCGAGTATTTCTGACCATAAATTCGAGCAGTATGGTGGATATGTCACAGTGAATGTAACTTATGGGAGAGCCCTTTATTATTATTTTGTTGAAGCCAATAGTGATAAGAAGGATTTGCCTCTTCTCCTTTGGCTTAATGGAGGTATTATTTCATCACTTTTTTAGTTTTATTCTTTTTTTTTATTGCCTCAAGCATCCTCAAGCCAATGGACATGAACAATTTTTCTAAAACTCCGATAATATCTAGAAAAGGCCGTCTATAAACATTTCTCTATTGGAGAAGAAACCTATATGTATATAACAACATTACTTCACAACATTACTTTATTAAGAATCTCATCTATAACAAGGTATGAGGTTTGGATGTACGCAACTACACCCGGTTGTTTTACAATGATCCATAATGAAAATTTTCAATGATCCATAATGATAATTGCATCAATCTGTGTCGATCAACTGCTAGTTACAATATAAAAAACACACGTTCATCATATTCTAAAGTCAAAAAAATGTGTCCTCACTCTATTTCCAATGGAAACAAGAATCCTATATGTATATGTGATGTTAACCCCATGCACAATTGTTTGCAGAAAAGTTTCTCCGGTGATCATTACTATTATTTTGTTATTATCATCTATTACTATAATATTTACTGTCATCACTATATTATTACTATCATCATCATCATGATTAATACTATGATTATCAGTACTATATTGTTGTTGTTATTTTTGCAGTCAATGTTTCTATTATTTACTTTATGTGCTTCCGTGGTGTCACTACTATTATAGTATCATTATTTTTCTATAATCGTCATTATGGTGTATCATTATTTTCTTACATGATCCTCATTACTATTACCGTTATTTTTTTCTTAATAAATTCTTTTCCCCGTGCCTTTTGTCTATCAAATATAATAAATTTTAATAAGGTCAATGAGTTCCTACTATGATCCCTTAAAGTATATTTTCTGTTCACACGCTTTGGATAAATTCGCCAAATATTTGATATATACACATGGTTATCTTTTTTCTGTTTTTTGTGGTTTGGACAAACATCAATTATTATCTATAAAATTTCAGCAAAAGAAATTATTTTTATTTTAGATACCTACTAGAGGGGATCATTCAGGAATTCTTTCAATTTTTTTTTGAAAAAAAGAAACTCAGGAAAAAATTTTGGATGACATAAATTAAATGATAAGCCAATAAAATTGAATTGAGTATGTGCAACATTTTTTTTCTGCTTTATAAAAATACAAATATTGAATACTCCTACATAGAAATTTCTTTTTTTTTTTTATAAAATTACTCCTGCATTGATTAAATGTTTATTGATTGAGTAAACATATTTGCATGGCCATGAACTTTAACTGATTATTTTATTTCATATATACCATTTAAAACAACAGGCCCTGGTTGTTCATCAATTGGGTATGGGGCATTCGAAGAGCTTGGACCTTTCCGAGTTAATAGCGATGGCAAAACCTTGTACAGCAACAAATATGCTTGGAATCATGGTGATAATCTAAACTTATTTTATTTTATTTTATTTTTCCCAGCACATATCAAGAATGACTTAATTTTAGTAGAAATTACCCTTTTTCGTGGCTTTTGGGTTTTTTTTTTTCCGTTTCAACGTTAGCCTACTCAAATTTTATTCCAATCTAGGTAAAAACAAGACATTCTCGGTGCATTACCCTTCCATATTTGTACATGGTTCAGGAAAGATTCGGATCGCTTTGTGACATAATGTACACACTCTTATCCTACACTTTAACGTGACTCAAACCGTGACCTCAGTAATCTTACCAGTTGCTTCCTATCATGTATCCATTTAGTTTAGCCATTTTCTTCTCTATTCCTAACTATTATGTATTCCTAACCTTAACATAACTATCCTCCCAAATGCGAATAAGACCTAGCTCAACTAACTACGACTAGGCCCTTAACACCAAAGTTAGACAATCTGCAAGTATAGTTTACTTTTTTATAGTGTTTATTCTCTATATTATAGTGGTTGTTTGTTCATATATTATAGAGTTTCGGACCGTGCAAACAGTCTCTTATACAGATCCATCCTCTTTTCAGACCAAACTCTACGCAAACACATGAACCTAGTGCATACAATAGTTTCATGTATCATAGTAGTTTTGTCTCCAATTGTATTAATAATTGTTTGTTCCATGTACCAAAAATTCCCCGACTGAGCCGAAGGATCAGTATCAAGACAATGAATTTTAGCAAATTAAACATAATAGACAACTACTAATTGAGTTGCATTTTTTATGTGTAACAGCTGCAAATGTTCTGTTCTTGGAATCTCCTGCCGGGGTGGGATTTTCATATTCCAATAACACAAATGATCCTAATCTTGAAGCCCCTGGTGATAAGAAGACAGCTGATGATAACTTGATTTTCTTGCTGAATTGGTTGGAGAGATTTCCTGAATACAAGAAGAGGGATTTTTACATTTCTGGAGAAAGTTATGCCGGACATTATGTTCCCCAATTAGCACACAACATCCTTAGTCACAACAAACATTCCAACATGTCCGTCATTAACCTCAAAGGAATCATTGTAAGCAATTTCTTCTACGTGTAGGATTCTTTTTTCCTAGTTTTCCCCTGTGTTTTACATACAACATAATATAAACACATGCCCATAATATGTATATTTATATGTGTTTCTGGAGAAAGTTATGCCGGACATTATGTTCCTCAATTAGCACACAACATTCTTAGTCACAACAAACATTCAAACATGTCCGTCATTAACCTCAAAGGAATCATTGTAAGCAATTTCTTCTACGTGTAGGATTCTTTTTCTTAGCTTTCCCCTTTGTGCTTTATATCTAATATAATATAAACAAACGCACATACATATGTATGTTTACATGTGTTTATGTATGTATAGATATATGCACGTGAATTGTGTACTATCAATGACTTCGGTAATTAGTGTTTACAGAAAATAAAGACTATATAAAATTTCAAATGGGATCTATTGTTCCCCCAAAAAAGCATGTTCCCCCTGTTTCCTCAAACTAATCTTCATTACTTTAATCAAATATTTGAATTATTGTTTGTCTGCCAGTCTCAGACTTTTGTTTTTGTGAGATATAGTAAAAAAAGATTATTTTAACCGGAGAAACCTTTGTCTCCGCTGTTTTATGAAACTAATCTTGATTACTTTGATCAAATATTTGAATTATTATTCGACATCACTATTAAACTATACTAAAAATAATAATTACTTTGACCGAAACAACAAGTTGTTTGCTGACGTGTAAAATGCAGTTTGGAAATGCAGTGATAAACGATGAGACAGATAACTGGGGGATGTATGATTATTTTGCAAGTCACGCCCTGGTTTCTGATAAAGATGTTGAAGAGATGCATAAAGTCTGTAATTTCTCAGACGGTTCGGAAGTGTCTGAAGAGTGCCGATTGTTAGATGAAACAGTGTCATGGGAGATGGGCAATATTGACATTTACAACATTTATGCCCCTATTTGCCTCAACTCAACCCCCAAGCCCAAAAGGGGTTCAATAGTAAGTATCTTTTTTTTCCTTTTTCTTTTTTATTTTGAGTCCAACTTAATCTACATATGTAACTAAATTCAATTAGATTAATCATATTGCTAAGTTTAATCCTCTTTCTTTTAGCATTGATAAAGCTTGAAAAGTCAGCTCGAGCTTGTCTTTAGTTATGCTTAGATTCATAGCTTTTGATCCTAATGTGGTAATTTCCGAGTACTTATCTTACTGTGTTTGATTTTGCTTAGATTCATAGCTTTTGATCCTAATTTAATACCAGATGATAAAATATCTATCATACTTTATAATTTCTGATTTAGTTTCTTATCTGTTATATTCTTCACAATATAATAGATATAAGTTTTTAACAAAATATAAAAATATTTGTTAAAACCAATTACTACTACTTATTTATGTGTGCATTAGATCATATTTCATATTTTATACCCCATCTAAATAGATAGCTTATTGTATGAAACTTATTGAGTTAGATTATTTAAATCAAATTAAGCTGAACCTGATGAAATCAAAGTTAAATCATCATAATTACAATCACAAAACCATTACTATATTATCATACTGTATCATTAAACTAAGCAGAAGTAGCATCAATCCTATTAAAATGAGATAGCTTGATTTGTATATCATATGGACTTTACTATGGACTTTATTAGGGAGATTAGTATTTCTGGCTTTATATCATATGGACTTTATTAATTTGTATATGCAGATAGTTTGAGATCATTTTTTTTCTTTAAACACAATAGCCATTAAAATGATCTTCAAATGTTCATTTAATATTAAAAGCTGGATTCATGTCAGAGTAAAATAACAAAAACTTAACCATTATAAATTAAATTCCGGTGTTATATAAACAAGTGAAACATTATATAACAACTATTGTTAATGTACTCAACATATAAATGGTAATATAACTTATTACAAATAATTAAATTAGTATCTGCATTTAAGATTTAACATTTTGATTTCACTTTTCTTGGTGTAGTCAAAATACGACCCTTGCAGCGATGATTATATCCATGCATACCTGAATCAACCTGAAGTACAGCAAGCATTGCATGCCAATGTCACGAAAATACCTTACGACTGGGAATCATGCAGGTTTAACATTCTCCATTCTTCATCTCTTTATCACTCAATACACACGCATATACACACGCGCATATACAGATACATATAGATATATACATATACATACATATATGCATATATCTTTTTACATATATATATTTCTTGCAGCGAAGCTCTATTTCAGCAGTGGACTGACAGTCCGTCAACTGTTATCCCTCTTCTAAAAGAGTTTCTTGCAAATGGAATCCGCGTTTGGATCTACAGGTACACTCAAACGTCCTAAGATCTCTTCTAAAGTCGGAACTTATGAGAAAAGAAAATATTTAAATTTGTAGTAAGCACTATAAATGGCAGTAACACTTTAGAATTAATTCTAGTAGCTTGTGTTTCATGAATGAAAATTTTCAGAAAATAACTTTGCACTATGATGTTTTATAAACAGTGGCGATACAGATGGAAGGGTGCCTGTAACTTCAACAAGGTATTCAATTAATGCCATGAAACTTCCTGTAACGAGTTCTTGGCGTCCATGGTATCTCCACTCTGAGGTAAGAAACTCTTGTTTCAATGCTTATATAATTATGAATAATTTTTTCTTATCATAAAATCGTATCGTGACCAATGGGTATGTTGAACGGTGATATTCATATCCATTCAAAAAATTAAGACTATGGGCTATGTGGAACAACATTCTCAATACCCACACGTGTTAACGTAGCTTGATATACACACGCGCTTTAGAACCCGCCTTCAATCACAAATCACGCGTCTTAGAACCCGTCTTCAATCACAAACCATAAGCCATGCATGAACATCTGAACCCTAAATCACAAACCATGCGCAAGCTCTCAATCACAAATCACAAGCCATGCATGAACATCTCGTGAGACAATTTAAAAACCACGTGTCTTAGAACCCGCCCTCAATTACAAACCACAAATCATACATGAACATCTTGGTGAAGTGAGACAATAAAAGGCCAACGAGTCAGACAAATATGAGTTCTTAAACCTGCTCTAACTCATATCCACCTCATTCTCATCATATAACCCATATATTTCTCAAATTGGACGACGAGAGAATATTTTAAATAGGTTATTCATCGATGCACATCATTCACGTTACAGTTTCACGTTTTGCATTATTACATAATTATTATTATTATTGTACAGTGTCTTAAAAATTCTGGTTCACAATTTTTATAGTGAAATTGCAATTTACCTAATTGATTAGGTTGGAGGATACACAGAGGGGTATGGAAAGAACTTAACGTTTGCAACAGTTAGATATGCTGGTCACGAAGTGCCAAGCTACCAGCCTGCCCGAGCTTTTACATTAATCAACAGTTTTCTTGCAGGGAAGCCCCTTCCTTCTTCCTAAGAAAGTTGAAAACACGAATAAAATAGACTAGTTATACTATGTTTTTGGATTAATTTTGATCTTAACGATAGTTTTTGCTATGTTGGGATATACTGGGTTGATTAATTTGGATTGATTGCGAGTGAAGTTCTGTTACTATTAGTAATTTATGATTATCTGGTTTGATTTTTTCTGTATGTATGTTATTTACAAATCTGGATTAGAGAAAGACCACCTCTTTTTCTTATCATGCAATTTTTTTTTTTTTTTTTGCGGGCATAATGAGTCATGATTTATCGTGTTACGAACAGAAAGAAGACAATAAAAGGTTGCGTTCGTTTTCAATTTCTTTTTAACTTTGATTTTGCAAGTTTATTTATGTAATTTTTTCCATTTTTACATTTTTAACCGTACGAAAAATAACTTTTGTATAACATGGTGCATTTGTTTATTTTATAAAAACGAATTTGCATTGGATTGAAGAACACGTCAAAATGATTAAAATAAATATTTTTTAATAATTATTTTATATTATCAAAATCAGAAGTTGAAAAAAGTTTTAAAAAGAACAGACCCAAGCGAATTTGCCTCCATTCCCTCTTCTTGATTTGATTTATAGTAATCATAGGAAGAAGGGTCAAGAAAGCCGGCCCGGGAAAGCCTTGCCTCGGGCTTTTTTTAAGCTCTTCAGGCTTGTTAATGGTTACAATTTTAATAATTATCAATTATACTATACATACTTTTTATATATATTTTAAGTCCAAACATACACATATGAAACTGACATGTCTAAGATTAAAGTGTTAAACACTTAAATCGAATCGAGCTGAGTTTAATTTTGAGTTTCATTGAACAAAAGAGAGTTTGTGGTGAACTAGGCTTTCGTGTTTAAACAGGGTCTGGAGAGAGACCGAATCACTTTGCAGTCTGATGTACGCAGCCGTACCTTACACTTTGTGCAAGAGATTATTTTTGCAGGTCGAAACCGTGACCTCTCGAATTTCATTGAACTAAATTCTTTAAATGAAAGTCCAAATCAAACCTGACCAGTTTATAGATAGCCTTTTTCATTTACGAACGGTTGACAGATGGCTGTTTAACACTCTTAATAAAGTCTGTGTAGTGTCGAACAGCCGACTAAATATGAACGAGCTACTCACAAGCATATGGTTTCTTTTATTTGTTCCTGTTTCCCAAATGGAGTTGTTGGTGTCAAGATTAGTTTTGATGATTTGCACAAAAAGAGAAGTTTCAAATCAAAAGTTTGTGGAACTTCACATGCAAATTGGGCATGTCAATCCTCAAGAAAATATAGCTAAGGAAACGCTGTATTAAGTCATTAAATGCTGTATAGAGCCCTTTATGTTGTAGAGAAAAGGGGGTTTGAGTGATTTCAAAATTAGTGACTTAAATGCATGATATATACATAAACGTGCATGATATATACATGTATGCATGATACATTGCTATTACTTGCCTTATTTAGCTTGTATATAATGTTGCCGGACTAACAAGCCATGAAGCGTTAAAGCTTACATTATATGACAAACATTTGTTGTGTTTATACTATTTTCAGGTGCCACTATTAATGAACTAAGCTAGTTCATTAAGTGAAGTACTTAGTTTATTAAACTAAGTAGTTCACCAAAGGAAGCCACATTTGGAAAAGGCACAAAGGCAACAAGGCTAAGGAAGGAAAATTTTCTCCTCCTCCCCTCTTAAATATATACATGCCATATACATATAAATTACATATATTTTCAGATTTTTTGAAAAAGGCACATACACATGTATTCTAACGTACTACCGACACGTTATACATTTTACGTACGTACGTTAACGTCACACCACTATACTTAACTCATATTTATGAGTATATTCAGGTCTTATATCATATGATATAAGATATGGTGATGACAAATTAAATACGACACGATAAAAGGTTCTAAACCAAAAATTGTCGTATCGGGCGAATACCGAAACTTCGCCAACGTGTCATGTACTTGGCATAAATAGATGGCCAGCCCCTATACTTCAAAATTTCATAAAAATTTCGTGCACATGACTATATATTCAGCCAAAAATACTTTCCATGTTGGCACACACAAGTCACCCCACATTAAGGCCAAAATGTGAAGATTCCAATTTTAATTTTGACACATGATAAATGGCGCCACTTTAGACCAGCCAAGTGCTGAGATTTAAAGTATATATTATATATATTATGTGTAACATAATATATATAACATGTGCAAAAAGTTGGAATTTAATTAGAGAAAAATCGGGTAATCGATAAATATCGAAAATTCGGTTTTCTGCGCACACAACACATGGAACATTTTTGGTACATCATATGACACGTATCTAGACACTTTTTACATATGTTATAAATCTTAAAGTGTTCTAGAAAATTAAATTAAGGGCTGATTGGAATATAACATGTGTGTATTATTAAATGTGCACTATTTTACAAAGTTAGCAAAAATAATTTTCAGCATATGTATATACATCATACACGCACATTACAGCTGAGATGGAGCTTATTTGGAGCCTTTTTGGCATATTGATTGGTCAAGAATCAATCATACAATGTTGGTGAATTAAAGAGAGAAGCTACAAATGGTAAGATTTCAAACTTTGTCTCACTTATAACACATGCTGAAAATTTCAGCATGCTAAGCTTGGCTGACCGATTTTTGCACTTTAATATGATATATTTTATCATCTTGAATTATGTAATTGATTGGGAGAAGAAATGGAAGTAATTTGAATATTATTTAAATTCATAAAGTGTGATATTTTATATATTACACATGCTGAAAATTTTTCAGCATGTGTGTGACATGTCATGGCCGAATTCTTGAGCTTAAAAGTGTCCAAGTTCATTTCCAATGTGATAAAGATATTTACCATCAATTGGTGATTTATTTCAAAAAGAAAAATCAAAGAAAAATGGTAATATTTTGAATTGTACAACCATGTAACACATGCTGAAAATTCAGCATGGTAAAGCCATTATGGCCGATTTTTGTGTCTTAGCAAGGAAGGAATTTTGTCTTGCAATTTATGTGACAATCTTGTGCATTATGGAAATAATTTTATGATTGATATTGGCACATGTTTAAGTGATATATTCAGATTTTCCAAGTCATCAAATGATGACACTATCCAACCAATCATGAAGTGCCAAGTAAGCAAAGCTTAAATGATCATCCAATAAGAAGATGCCAAGTAAGCAAGTCCATGTCACAATGATGTCTTACATTCTCCCAAGGACTTAGAAGATAATTTTCAAGAGGGGGACTACACTAAGGGGGGACGGCTGCAACAACATTACAAGGAAAAAAGATGAGCAAAAACAAGACAAGCACAATGATTGCAAAATCAAAGTGATCAAAAACGCCTAGCTCTTCTTCTTCTACACTCTCTTTCTTTCTTTCTTCTTGTAAGCCTATTGTATTCATATCTTTCAATCTTGAATAGGCTTGATATAGACCACCACATATTCTATATCTTTGTAAAAGATTGATCAAGGTTTGATCAATCTTCATTCTTGCGAGGTGGTGGTGTTCGTGCATATTGTATTCAACGTACAAGGTTTGTAAAGGGTTGGAGTTGGTGTGTAACTCCATCAACCCTGTGGTAAGGTGTATTGTGTGTGTGTGATTAGTGTGAACCAAGGAAGGTGTTCCTTGAAGACTGGAGTAGGTTGTTTATAACCGAACCAGTATAAAATTCTTGGTGCCATTTACTTTCAGCATTTACTTTTTGTTACTGCACAGTTTATTCTTTTTGTTGGCGTTCATAAAAATAGTATACGACTTTCAAAAATCACGAAAATTTCCAAAAACATAGCCACACGTTCTAGGGTTAATGTGGCACAAGTTTCAACCCTTTTGGACAAGTATAAGTCGATCAAACATCAAAAGTTCTGAGACTAATGCAGTCTGATTTTCAGACTTGCAAAGGTTGAGACTTTGATTGTAATTGACCTACTTTCCAAAAGAATTTTGCAAAATTGTTTCAACCTACTGAAATATAGTATATAAGGAGTTAGTGGTTAGATTTTCAGAGCATTTGGACTTACACACAAATAGGAATAAATTTTTCAAAACCATCTATCGTTTCTGGCAGATTCACGCAATCTGATCACCAACGGTTTTTGAAGGGTTAAAGTTGAATTTTAATTTGAAATTTTTAGGGGACCCTCATAACATCTGAGGCTAAGTTCTCTCAAAATTTCAGAATTTGCGGAGACCTATAACCTGGTTTTAAAAACGTTTTAAAACTGGTCCTGGAAACAGAATCTGTTTTCAGAAGTTGAGTTGTTTAGTTTTAAACAAATTTTAAAAACCACACTTTCCGCACCACCTATTCAACCCCCCCTTCTAGTGGTGCCTTGCAGATCCTACACATGTTGTAATAAGAAAATAAGGCCTTTGGACAGAGAGTTTCGAACAAAGGATAGAGCGCTTTATCTTGTAAAAAATAAATTAAGTCTTTGGACAAAGGGTTTCAAACACGGCATAAGAGAGCTCTATCTAGTAAGAGAAATAAGGAACTCTTGGACAGAGAGTTTCGAACGCTACATCGAGCGCTCCATCTAGTACGAAAAGTTTCAAACAGAATGTCTGAAGAAACAGGTTGAAGCGCTTCACACATTATTACTCTTGAGTTCAAAGTCACTTTGAGCGCTACATTCATAAGTTCTGATGCACGAATGGAAGGTTTTTCAGGTGGTACACATTTTCTCTCTCTTGCACTTTTTGATTGACAAAAAGTATTTTTTATCTTCCCTATGCAATCATAATATTTTTAGCTTTAGCCAAAATGTCAATCAAAGACAGGTAAACAAATCTATCCTTTTTTGATCTTAAGATGGGAAGCTTCCTCAAGAAGCTTTTGACTTCACCCAAGAAAAACTTTTCAAGATGATGAGGTGTCAACATACTATTGAAAGTGCTCTTCCAATTTTATCTCTCCTCTCCAACGGCTAGGAGACGTTTCTATAAGGGTTTTGAAGACTCCATTTTTGAAAGACAACTTTCTACCTCAAGCTCTCAAGTCTTCATTTGTATTTTGCTCTTAAAATCATTGTAATATTACTTTATTGTTGAGAGTGTGTGATTGTAAAGGAGAGAGATCTTTTTCTAAGTGAGGATTGTGAGGAGCAAGATTTAGGTTGTTGGTCAAGAAGCAAGAGAGCTTCTTGTTGGGCAAAAACTCAAGCTTCCAAGAGCTAGTTGATTGTGTAGGAGCTACATCATACTCCATAGAAGGTTTCTTTGGTGCAAGGAATATCTTAAGGAGGCTAGGCTTCAAAGAGGTTGAGTTTTTCGTGTTCTTGAGCTAGGTTTGCTAGACCTAGTTTATTCTTGTATTTTCTTTGATTTTTGTTTCCCCCCAAAGTGAAATAACAATCCCTTGTTCAAAAATCCTTTTTGTTCAAAGCAAGAAGGTAGAGGAGTAGAGTCTTTGACTTGAACCTCTATAAATTTGGTGTTCTTTCATTTCCGCAATTCATTTCCTTTAAAGAACACATCAAGTATTGGTCTAAACACTTTCATTGCAAAAAGATTCGAAAAAGAACCATACTTGTATAAACACACTATTCAACCTCCCCCTTCTAGTGTGTTTCACAGACCTAACAATTAGTATCAGAGCCTAACCTTGATTGTTTGGTAGTCAAATAGCAAGGCTTGATCCTATCTAGTATGGAAGAAACACCTTATGATTGGGAATCTTCAGGTGGTGAGTCTTCTAGAACAAGAAAAAGAAGACAAGAAAATTTGCTTCCTTCGGTATCTAATATTCATACCAAAGTGCCAATGTTTGATCCAAGTAATTACTCTCGATGGAAATCCAGCACGGAGACCCATCTTAGAGGTTGTGGTTATCGGATTTGGAAAGAAGTTACCAAGGTCACAAAGGCTCCTATTGACTATGATAATCCAACTCAAGAAGAAGAGTTGTTATTTGCTATAAATGGAAAAGCTCTTGACATTTTGAATAGTTCTCTTACTCCAAATGAGAGTGCTAAGATTCAAGGTGTTCAATCGGCTAATGAAGCATGGGTAAAGTTGGAAATGATTCATGAGGGTACTTCTCAAGTTAGAAAGGAAAGGAGGAGGATGTTGATCAAGCAATTCTATAATTTTTCCGTCCCAAAAGGTTTAAAGATAGAGGAAACTATTCAACGGTTCACCAAACTTGTCAACTTACTTAATGCGGTGGGAAATAAAATTGAACAAGAGGATCTTAACCATCGACTTTTGAATAGCTTGGGAAGAGAATGGAATCCCATGGTGACGGCCATAGAAGAGTCAAAGGATCTTGAAACACTTACACTAGATGAGTTATATGGAAATCTTATGACTCATCAAATTCAACTTGAGGAATAAGAGAAAAATGATCCTATCAAACAACCACCTAAGGCATTGGTGTGTGACACGGATGATTTGGATGATGAGCTTGGACTCCTTGTAAGAAGGTTCAAACAATTTGCACGAAAAAAATGGAGATGAGGCTAAAAGATTTATCAAAAGGACTCTATCAAAGGATACAGACAAAATAAAGGACCAAGATAACAAATGTTTCAAGTGTGGAAAATATGGTCATTTCATGAAAGATTGTAGAGTGAAGGATCCCCATCCTAAAGATAAGAAGGCTATCTATCAAAAGAAGAAGGCTCTTCAAGCGGAAGTAGCTCATTGGGATAGTCTCTTGTCCGATTCCGAAGGTGACCATGATGATGACAAAGATCTTGCCCTTATAGCTATAAGTGATGATGACTTGAAAGGGAATATTCTTGTTTCATGGCCGTTCAAGATGATATGGAGGTATGTACTAGATCTTCTCATTATAAATTGCAAGATGAATTTGATGATATGATTGAGAAGAATGATTTGTTAAGTCTCAAATATAAGCGTGCCAAACGAGACTTTAGAGAATGCATAAATGAATATAATATCACACTTGAGAACAACATTGCATTTCAACTTAAGCATGATATTCTTATGACCATGCATAAGGTAGTTGCCAATGAGAATTGTTGTTTAAGATATGAAAGTGAAATTCATTTGAGCTCAATGGAAAAGATGTTTGAGAGAAAGCATGCTTTAAACAAGATGTTAATTAGTCAAAGAGCTACATTGATAAAACTGGATTAGGCTATGATGCATCTAGTGTGAGCATAAAACCTTCAACCATGCCTTTAATAAAATTTGCAAAACCAAGTAATGCATTCACTCCCTCCTTCAAAGAATCAAAATCTTCTTTGAAGAAACAAAGGCATATGCCTCATGTGAAGGAAAAAGAAACCAAGGTATCAAAACCTTTGGTTAAATCCGTTGCTAAGAATTCTTCCTTTTTAGCAAGGAAGAATGTGCACAAACATGAACGGAGTATGTCTACACAAATGCATCATGATTACTCTTACTCTCACAAACGTATTCCTACATGTTTTTATTGCAATAAGAAAGGTCATGTAAAAAGAATGTGTAGAGCTAAGAGAAATACACATCTTGTATGGCTGCCAAAGGGTCAAGTGCATGTTACTAACCCTCACGACCCAAAACTAAAAGGGTACCAACGTCATATGTTGATTTTGTAGGCCCTAGAACTAAATGGAGACATCAAGGACAAAGGCGTCCAATGGGTCGTGGACATTAGGTGTTCCAACCATATGAAGGGAAACAAAAGATTGTTTCATAAGATAACTATGCAAGATGGAGGAGTTGTCCACTTCGGAGGTAGTAAAAGCCAAAGCAAAGGACATGGTAAAGTGGGTAACGATTCTTTCTCTCTTAGTGATGTACTTTATGTGGATGGGCTTAAGTATCATTTGATAAGTGTGAACCAGTTGTGTCATGCCAATTATGATGTTACATTTGTGAAAACAAAATGCATTGTGAAAAAGGATGATGTTGTTATGTTTGAGGCTTTAAGGGACAAAAATATTTACAAACTTAGCATAAATAATTTGGTTTCACAAAATGTTTTATGTTTATTAGCTAAAAATGATTTGGCACAATTATGGCATAGACGCCTTGGACATGTTTGTTTTAAAACGTTTAAATATATTTGTGAAAATGAAAAAGTTCGAGGGCTTCCCAAAATGAATTTTGAAAACCAAGAACTTTGTAGCATTTGTCAAAAAGCGAAGCTTGTAAAAACAAGATTTAGGCCCAAAATAAATATTTCCACCTCCAAACCCCTACAAATGTTACACATGGATTTGTATGGGGATATTGGTACAGAAAGCTTGGGTGGTAAACATTACACATTTGTGGTAGTAGATGATTACATTAGATACACATGGGTAGTGTTTCTTGCTAAGAAAAGTGATGCATGTCATGAATTCATTGATTTATGCAGGCAATTAGAAAATTACATGAGTGACACCATTAAGACGATTAAAAGTGATCGTGGTGGGGAGTTTGATGGAGACTTTCAAAGGTTTTGTGTATCCAAAGGGTATGTACATAACTTTTCTGCTCCAAGAACTCCACAACAAAATGGTGTTGCCAAACGAAAGAATAGAACTTTACAAGAAATGAGTAGGGGCAATGCTTAATGAGTTTGGCTTGCCCAAATACTTTTGGGCCGAAGCGGTTAATGCCGCTTGTCATTTAATTAATCGTGTCTATTTGAGACCATATCTAAATATGACTCCTCATGAACTTTGGAATGGCAAAGTTCCCAACATTGGGTATTTCAAAGTGTTTGGTTGTAAGTGTTTCATACATAACACTAAAGACACTTTGGACAAGCTTGATTTCAAAGCGGACGAGGGCATATTTTTAGGTTATGTCTCAAATAGTAAAGCATTTCGTGTATTTAACAAAAGAAGAAAAAAGGTGGAAGAATCTATTCATGTTAAGTTTAGTGAATCACTTAGTGATGAAACTAAACTCAATGACGAAAATGAAGATGTTCGAAACTTCTCAAGAAAAAGGTCTTGATATTGTTCCAAGGATTGTTCATCAAGAAGAAATTGTTGATGAACCACATAAAGGAAAAAATCTTCATTGACTTAAAAATTGATCCCATTGAAGGAACCCATCCACCTAGTGTCAAAGACCAAAGTGAAACTATTTCACAAGCTCCTTTTAATGATACACAAAATGTGGTCAATGCATCTCATCTTCCAGAAAATGACGAACACATTGAAAATGATCATTTGTCTCTTCCGAAAAGTGATCATGAGAAAATTGGAGGGGATGTATCAAATCTTCCTAGGTCATTTAAGCATAAAAGTTCTCATCCTCATGAACCAATAATGGGTGATATAAATCGTGGTATTACTACTATGAGACAATATAGAGAAAATGCATTTTTGTCACTTTTAGAACCCAAAAATATAAAAGAAGCACTTTTTGATGATGATTGGATTTTAGCAATGCAAGAAGAGCTAAATCAATTTGAAAGAAGTGATGTTTGGGAATTGGTTCCCAAACCTCATGATCATCCCATTATTGGCACAAAATGGGTATTTCGTAACAAAATGGATGATCAAGGTAATGTCACAAGAAATAAGGCTAGATTAGTTGCTCAAGGATATCGCCAAGAAGAGGGGATTGATTTTGATGAAACATTTGTACCCGTAGCACGGCTTGAAGCTATAAGAATGTTGCTAGCTTATGCTTATTACAAGGATTTCAAGCTTTACCAAATGGATGTTAAGTCCGCTTTCTTGAATGGAATTATTCAAGAAAAGGTATATGTGGCTCAACCTCCCGGATTTGAACGTCATGATTCTTTACATCAAGTTATAAGCTTAAAAAGGCACTCTATGGCCTTAAACAAGCTCCTAGAGCTTGGTATGATAGGTTGAGTACATTTCTTCTTAATAGTGGCTTTTTAAGAGGTAAAGTGGACACAACTTTTTTTTATCAAAGAACAAAGTAAATATCATTTGCTTGTTCAAGTATATGTTGATGATATTATTTTTGGTACTACTAACAATCTTCTTTGTGAGCAATTTGCTAGTTTGATGCAAGGTGAATTTGAAATGAGTATGATGGGAGAGCTTACTTATTTCCTTAGACTCCAAATCAAGCAAACCCAAGATGGAGCGTACATTTGTCAAACCAAGTATACAAAAGATTAGGAAGAAATGTGAACACTCCTACGAGCACAAGTTTGAAACTTGACAAAGATGAAAAGGGAAAGAAAATTGAGGTAACCTTGTATCGTGGCTAATTGGTAGTCTACATTTTTAACCGCTAGTAGACCAGACATTTTGCATGCTGTTTGTTTATGTGCTAGATTTCAAAGTGATCCTAGAGAAATGCATCTTATTGCGGTAAAACGTATATCTCGTTATCGTAGAGGAACTTTGAATTTTGGTTTGTTTTATCCCAAGCATGCTTGCTTTGATCTTAGAGGTTATAGTGACTCCGACTATACTGGGAGTCTTGTTGATAGGAAGAGCACATCCAGAACTTGTCAATTTCTTGGAGATTGTCTTGTTTCTTGGTTTTCTAAGAAACAAAATAGATCAAATGACAAACATTTGTTGTGTTTGAACTATTTTCAGGTGCCATCATTAATGAACTAAACTAGTTCATTAAGTGAAGTACTTAGTTGAATAAACTAAGTAGTTCATTAAAGGAAGCTATATTTGGAAAAGGCACAAAGGCAACAAATTGAAGAATGGAAAGTTTTTCCTCTCTTTTATACACGCCTTATACATATATTTTTATATATATTCAGATTTTTTATAAAAAGGCACATACACATATATTCCAACGTACTACCGATACGTTATATATTTTACGAACGTATGTTAACGTCACACCACTATATTTACCTTATATTTATGAGTATATTCAGGCCTTATATCATATGATATAAGTCATGGTAATGACAAAATTATTACGACCCCTTAAAAGGTTCTAAACCAAAAATTGTCGTATCGGGTGAATACCGAAATTTCGCCAACGTGTCACGTACTTGCCATATATAGATGGCCATCCCCTACACTTCAAAAATGGCCACAAATGTCGTGGCTTACATGGTATATACAGCCATAAAATCATTCCATGTTAGCACACACAAATCACCCCAAATTAAGGCCAAGGTGGACAAAAAGACAGAAATAGGAATCACTCCCTTTAGTCTCTTAAACCATAACCATTGTGGACTATCATCTTACAGAAGATGTGAAGCGCACCATGTGTAAATAGCCGTTTTGACATTGTTATGTAGGCGTTCCGGATTGAAGGTCTCATCACCAAATCTACATGCCGCATATGTTTTCCATATCTCCCAAATTACTAACGAAGGTACTACTGCTTGAAGTTGGCCAGACATTGATGATTTCGAAGAACCTCTCCACCAACGTAAAAGATGTGCTTTGATTGTGCTTGACTGTGGCATTAGACCCGAGAATAATATCGACATATCCATCCATAAAGGCCGAATGGTTGAACAATGCAGGAAGACATGGTCTTGATGATCATGCTGTTGTCGACAAAAAATACATTGTGATGGCATTGAGGTGGTCCAGCGGCGCAAGTTATTTACCATCGGTAGGGAGCTGTTCCATAATCGCCATAAGAATATTTATATCCAATACTACGCATATAAATAAGTATATATATATATATATATATATATATATATATATATATGAATATATCATGTAAACATACTTTCCACAAAATTAAAGTTGCTAGACCAAAAGTGACTAGGATTAACGATGAAGTTCTCTTGGCTCACCCCAAGAGGATAGCCGGCGGTTAAGGGGTCTTCCCCCAAGTTCATGTACTCCTTAATTGCTTTATTCCTTTTTGTATTTACATTGTTGCTTTGGTAAGCAATTAAGGTGTGTAGTTAGCTTTTCTAGCAAAAAGGGGTCTCCTAATGACTTCCTCTATCCGTCGGCTAAAGGGGGAAAAAAGAGTACTTTTCCTCTTTTTTACTTTTTGAATCTCATTTAGTTGAACACTAAATGCTAGAATAACTCTCCATGCTTTCTCTTACCAATACTACAAAGGGTTTGTTGCTTGTAGAAAAAGGAACTCCACTTTAATGTCCCCAATACTCTAAGCCGAAATTTATGAGTAATCTTGGGAGGGAAAGCTATCAACTCATATGCTTCATAATTCATACTTGGTGTAGCATACTATTTTCCTTTAATATTGAATAAACGTTGGTAAAGCTTAAAATATTCTTCTTCCGAAACATCGTCCTACTTCATCACTTAATAGTAGCCCCGGATACAGTACTATTTTTGGTGGGGTACAACATCCTCCCCCTAATATAAGTTTCGTCCTCGAAACTAGAAGCAGTTTGGTATCTGCTTTTATGTTTCTTTATGTCCCTCACGTGGTTTCCTTAGTGACGCTTTTATGGGTCTTTTTATTTCCCTCCAAAATTCTTCGTGATCGTCGTTTTCGTTACTTCTAATTCTGCTCTAATCATGGCTACGTCCTCACTCTACAATATTTTGCAAAAGGTCAGGGTATGGGCGGATTTCATTAAACAACTACGATGGCCCTACTGGCATCTTGCTTATTTTGCCCTTGGCAGGTTGGTCATAGCATCTATAGGGATGTAATCTCCTCTCCCTCTGGAATTTAGGAAGGTTTATGAAAATCTTGTAGGTCTTTGAGTCTTTATCTTCACCCTTGGATGCATAAGATCAAATAAAATGTCTTTCCATCCTCTTAGGACCACTTTGTTCGACCTTTCTTAAGGGTTACGTCTGAACTTATACTTTATTCTCTATACCCATTATCACAGCTTATCTCTTTATCTTAAGCATCTTTAATCATGATTTCATGTTTCAATAACCATATTTACTCTAGAGTTATTAATGTATACGACCACCTTCGAGTATCTTCCATATATGATGAATCAGCCATGAGTGCTGAATATGAAAGTTTAATTTATGTATATTATGTGTAACATAATACATATAGCATGTGCAAAAAGTTGGAATTTAATCGGAGAAAAATTGGGTAATCGACAAACGTCGAAAATTCGGTTTTCTACGAACACGACACATGGAACATTTTGGCATGACATATAACATGTATCTAGACACTTTTTACATACTATATACATTCTAAAGTGTTCTAGAAAAATCAATTAAGGGCTGATTGGAATATACCATATGTGTATAATTATTGTGCACTATTTTACAAAGTTGGCAAAAATAAAATTCAACACATGCACAAGCTCTATCACACGCCTACTACAGATTGTTGGATCATATGTGGAGATTTGTTGGCATCTTGATTGTCCAAGAATGAAGCATACAATGTTGTTGACAAAAAGAAAGGAGCTACACAAGGTAACATGTCAAACTATGTCACATTTGTTACACATGTTGAAAATTTCAGCATGTGTGCATTAGGGTGGCCGAAATTTTCAAGTTAAATGTGCCATATTTACTTTATTGAATTATATGGTTTGATTGGGAGATAAAATGGCAATGTTTTAGAAATGTTATGGAAATAATGTGGTGATATTTTTAATATCACACATGCTGAAAATTTCAGCATGTGTTGGAATGTTATGGCCGATTTTATGACTCAAATTAAGCATATTTGATTTTTTATTTTCAAGGAATAAATCTACTGCATACATGGCAATAGTTTGAACTTGTCTTGAACATCACACATGCTGAAAATTTCAGCATGTGGAGAATAATTGTTGGGCGATTTTTATGATGTTAATTGTGATGATTTGTCTTGCTAATTATGTGGAATTGATATGAGACTTATGACAACACTTTTATGGCTAATTGGTACATGTTTTAAGTGATATTTTTCAGATTTATCTAGTCATCAAATGATGACAACTCTCATCCAATCAATGAGTGCCAAATAAGCAAAGGCTTAATGATCATCCAATGAGGAGTTGCCAAGTAAGCAAGCAAATGTCACAATGATGCAAGATATTCTTCCAAGGACTTAAGAGATAATTTCCAAGAGGAAGAAATGGCAAAGGGGGGGGGGGCACATACTTGATAAAATGAAGAAGAAGTAGTGCACAAAAAAAGACAAGCCTCACAAGTTCAAAAGTGCAAAAAGAGTCTTCTATTCTCTTCTTCTTCTGCACTTTTTTCTTTCTTCTCTCTTAAAGCCTATTGTATTCATATTCATACATCTTGAATAGGCTTCATGTATACCACCATATATTATATATTGTTGTAAAAGATTGATCAAGGTGTGATCAATCTTGCATTCGCTAGGTGGTGGTGTTCGTGATCGTTGTAATCACTTACAAGGTTTGTAAAGGGTTGGAGTTGGTGTGTAACTCCATCAAACCTGTGTGGTAAGGTGTTATTTGTGTTTTGTGATTAGTGATAACCGAAAAAGGTGTCCTCAAAGACTGGAGTAGGTAGATTTAACCGAACCAGTATAAATTTCCTTGTGTTCTTTACTTTCTGCACTTACTTTCAGTTTCCAGCACAGTACATCATTTTTATCACATTATTAAAAATAGTAAACGAATTTCAAAAGTCACGAAATTGTCTGGAAACATAGCCACACATCTTAAGGTTCTTTTGGCGCAAGTTTCAACCCTTTTAGACAAGTATAAGTCATCCAAATGTCTAAAGTTCTGAGACTAGTGCAGTCTGATTTTCAGGCTTGCAAAGGTTGAGACTTTGAACGTATTTGACTGACTTCCCAAAAGAGTTTTTCAAAACTGTTTCAACCCAATTAAATACACCTAAAAAGGATTTAGTCATTAAATTTTCAGAGCACTTGGAGTCACGATTAAATAGGAATTAATTTTTCAAATCAGACTACCGTTTCTGGCAGATTTGTGCAATCTGACCATCAACGACTTTTAAAGGGGTTAAAGGTTAAATTTTAATCTGAACTTTTTAGGAGATACTCAGAACATCTGAAACTAAGATCTCTCCAAATTTCAGAATTTTTGAAGACCTGTAACCTAGTTTTGAAAACTTTTCAAAATAGGTCCTGAAAACAGAACGTGTTTTCAGAAGTTGGGTTTTTGGCTTAAAACAATTTTAAAAACCACATTTTCCGCACCCACTATTCACCCCCCCCTTCTAGTAGTGCCTTGCATATCCTACAGATGGTATCAGAGCGCAGGAACACTCACAACAAGAAAATCCAACGATCTAAGTGAGATGGCATCCACTAGCTATAACACCGTGCAAGAAAGAATGTCAACCATAAGGCCTCCTCTTTTCGATGATGAGTCCTTTATTCAATGGAAATTAAGAATAAAACTTTTTTTTATGGCTATTGATATTGATCTATGATCCATCATAGAAGACGGTCCATTTGTTCCTTCTAAGTTGTCAATTGTTGATGGTGTCAAACTAGAAGTTATAAAAACGAAACAAGAATACACTAGTGATGACAAAAAGAAGTTGAGTATGAATGCTAAAGCCATGCAACTACTCTTAAACGGTCTAAGTAAAAGTGAGTCTAGTTACATGTCTAATTGTTCTAGTGCTCAAGAGATGTGAAAAATTCTTGAAATGAAACATGAAGGGACTAGCCAAGTAAAGGAGTCCAAGATTAATATGATTATGTCCACACTTGAGTACTTTAAACTATTGCCAAATGAGTTTATTGTTGAGATGGATTTACGATTGACTAACATCTATAATTCTCTTGAGTCTCTTGGCAAAGCTTTCTCCACGCAGGAAAAGGTCTAGAAGGTATTACGAAGTCTTCCATCTGAATGGGACCCTAAAGTCATAGCAATAGAGGAAAGTAAGGAAACGAAATCAATAAAAATGTAGGAACTAATCGGATCTTTAAAGGTATATGAAAACAAATTCACCTTAAGACATTCCGAGTCTATTTCTAAAAATTATAAGGCTATAGCATTTAAATCAAATGAATACGTCATAGATGATAGCGACACAGATTCCGATGATGAGGATTTAATCACGATGGCTAAAAGATTAAGAAAAATCTTGAGAAAGTCGATTAAAAATAAACATAAGTCTACTTCATCTAAGGATCATAAAAATAAAAATCAGGAAATAAAGTCTTATGAATGTGGACAACCTGGACACTTGTCATATGATTGTCCAAACAAGGACAAACAAACGAACAAATACCTTGACAAGGATCGGACAAAAACTAGACTCGTCTCAGAACCTAAACAAAGGACAAGAGCCTTCAAAGCCTCCACTTGGAGTGACACATCCGACTCTGAGACTGACAATAAGAAAGAACAAAAGGCACAAGTATGCTTTACATCTAAGGCATCAAATGAGGTATCTTCCGACTCTGATTCTGATTCTGAATGTTCTTACGATGATTTATTTAGTCAATATTTAGAGTTGCATAAGTTCTCTAAGACTCTCGCAAAAGAAAAGAAGCGATTAATTGAAGACAAGAAGTTAGAATCTTCTAACACGAATCTTGTTGCTCAATTATACGATTCA
Source organism: Eustoma russellianum (assembly GCA_036186865.1). Lineage (NCBI taxonomy): Eukaryota > Viridiplantae > Streptophyta > Magnoliopsida > Gentianales > Gentianaceae > Eustoma > Eustoma russellianum. Next base: position 6,122,735 of record AP025072.1, on the reverse strand, counting down.
AAAGAAGAGTCGTCATGCATCATAAATTCATTAAATTCGGAAATTTCATCATTGACATCCGAGAACACTGAACTAAAATTCGAGATTTCAAAGTTGAAATAAAGAAACAAAGATCTAGAAAAGACTAGAAAATAATTCGATACGGATACTTGTATTCTAGATCATCCTTAGAAGGGTGGAAATGATAAAACCGGAGTAGGATACGTTAAAGAAAATAAAGTTCAAAATAAGGCTACAAAATTGATTTTATCTATATCTATGAAACCGCATGAAACTATACAACCTAAGAAGAAGGCTAGTACGTCACTCATCTCATCTCATCGTGCTTCTTATTCTTCGTATTATACAAAGTGCAATCATGTGCCATATAGATATGAAAGAAAGCCACTGATGCATATGCGACATTCATATCATAAAAATGCATCTAAATCACTCCCCGTGCATACAAACCGAAATGCATATCAAAAACGAAAACGATACTATATGCATGATGGGATTCTTGGCCAAAGGCCAAACGCATTTGCCCCAAACGTGTATTATGTTGCGTCTTCATCACCTTTCTCACCTTTTAGACGACCTAGAAAGGTCACCCAAATTTGGGTACCAAAGGAACATTTTCAAAGGGTTGAATAAATAACCCTTACGAATGCACGTTTGATGTTATTTGAAATGCATGATTTTTTTGCTATCTTCATCTTTACATGCGCTTTTGATTGTCTTTTCAAAATAAAGGGGGAGAGAATGCATGATTTAAGGGAGAGAGAGAAATTTATTGCACAAACCAAGGGGGAGAAAATTCGAAATTTGAAATTTGAAATTCAAAATATGAATTTGTGCATGATTGGAGGGGGAGCGATAAAATTTAAATCATGACCATAGGTTATCTTGTAAATCATCAAAAGGGGGAGATTGTAGAGAAAAAAGGGGTTTGAGAGATTACAAAATACATGATTTAAATAACGTGTTACAAAGAACTGCATGACAAGTTTTATGACATTACACGTTTTTGCATGAAACCTGCCTTATATAGTTCATATATAATGTTGTCATACTAACGAGCCATGAAGCTTTAAAGCTTACATCAAATGGCAAACATTTGTTGTGTTTGAATTATTTTCAGGTGCCATCATTAATGAACTAAACTAGTTCATTAAGTGAAGTACTTAGTTGAATAAACTAAGTAGTTCATTAAAGGAAGCTATATTTGGAAAAGGCACAAAGGCAACAAATTGAAGAATGGAAAGTTTCTCCTCTCCTTTATACATGCCTTATACATATATTTTTATATATATTCAGATTTTTTATAAAAAGGCACATACGCATATATTCCAACGTACTACTGACACTTATATATTTTACGAACGTATGTTAACGTCACACCACTACATTTAACTCATATTTATGAGTATATTCAGGTCTTATATCATATGATATAAGTCATGGTGATGGCAAAATTATTACGACACGTTAAAAGGTTCTAAACCAAAAATTGTCGTATCGGGTGAATACCGAAACTTCGCCAACGTGTCACGTACTTGCCATATATAGATGGCCAGCCCCTACACTTCAAAAATGGCCACAAATTTCGTGGATTACTTGGTATATACAGCCATAAAATCATTCCATGTTGGCACACACAAATCACCCCTAATTAAGGCCAAATTGTGGTGATTCCAAATTCAATTTTTGTCACATGCTAGGCGCCACTTTAAATCAGCCATGAGTGCTGAATATTAAAGTTTAATTTATGTATATTATATGTAACATAATATATATAACATGTGCAAAACGTTGGAATTTAATCGGAGAAAAATCGGGTAATCGACAAACGTCGAAAATTCGGTTTTCTACGAACGCGACACATGGAACATTTTTGGCATGACATATAACATGTATCTAGACACTTTTTACATACTATATACATTCTAAAGTTTTCTAGAAAAATCAGTCAAGGGCTGATTGGAATATACCATATGTGTATAATTATTGTGCACTATTTTACAAAGTTGACAAAAATAAAATCAGCACATGCACAAGCTCTATCACACACCTACTACAGCTTGTTGGATCATATGTAGATCTTTGTTGGCATCTTGATTGGCCAAGAATGAAGCATACAATTTTGTTGACATAAAGAAAGGAGCTACACAAGGTAACATTTCAAACTATGTCACATTTGTTACACATGCTAAAAATTTCAGCATGTGTGCATTAGGGTGGCCAAAATTTTCAAGTTAAATGTGTCATATTTACTTCTTTGAATTATATGGATTGATTGGAAGATAAAATGGCAATGTTTTAAAAATGTTATGAAAATAATGTGATGATATTTTTAATATCACACATGCTGAAAATTTCAGCATGTGTTGGAATGTTGTGGCCGATTTTATGACTCAAATTAAGCATATTTGATTTTTTTATTTTCAAGGGATAAATCTACTACATACATGGCGATAATTTGAACTTGTCTTGAACATCACACATGCTGAAAATTTCAGCATCTGGAGAATAATTGTTGGGCGATTTTTATGATGTTAATTGCGATGATTTGTCTTGCTGAATTGATATGAGACTTATGGCAACACTTTTATGGCTAATTGGCACATGTTTTAAATGATATTTTTCAGATTTATCTAGTCATCAAATGAGGACAACTCTCATCCAATCAATAAGTGCCAAGTAAGCAAAGACTTAATGATAATCCAATGAGGAGTTGCCAAGTAAGCAAGCGAATGTCACAATATTCAAGATATTCTTCCAAGGACTTAAGAGATAATTTTCAAGAGGAAGAAATGGCAAAGGGGGCGGCACATACTTGATAAAATGAAGAAGAAGTAGTGCAAAAAAAAAAAAAGACAAGCCTCACAAGTTCAAAAGTGCAAAAAGAGTCTTCTATTCTCTTCTTCTTCATCACTTGTTTCTTTCTTCTCTCTTAAAGCCTATTGTATTCATATTCATACATCTTGAATAGGTTTCATCTATACCACCATATATTATATGTTGTTGTAAAAGATTGATCAAGGTGTGATCAATCTTGCATTCGTTAGGTGGTGGTGTTCGTGATAGTTGTAATCGCTTACAAGGTTTGTAAAGGGTTGGAGTTGGTGTGTAACTCCATCAACCCTGTGTGGGAAGGTGTTATTTGTGTTTTGTGATTAGTGATAACCGAGGAAGGTGTCCTCGAAGACTGGAGTAAGTTGATTTAACCGAACCAGTATAAAATTCCTTGTGTTCTTTACTTTCAGCACTTACTTTCAGTTTCCAGCACAGTGCATCATTTTTATCACGTTATTAAAAATAGTAAACGAATTTCAAAAATCACGAAAATTTCAGGAAACATAGTCGCACGTCTTAAGGTCCTTTTGGTGCAAGTTTCAACCCTTTTGGACAAGTATAAGTCATCCAAACATCTAAAGTTCTGAGACTAGTGCAATCTGATTTTCAGGCTTGCAAAGGTTGAGACTTTGAATGTATTTGACTGACTTCCCAAAAACATTTTTAAAAACTGTTTCAACCCAATTAAATACACCTAAAAAGGAGTTATTCATTAAATTTTCAGAGCACTTGGTGTTGTACCCCAACTGTACCGTACTTGAAACTATGTTGATGTGGTATAATGAAATATTGATTCTTACAAGTCCATTTTAATTAAGTTATATTAGCGCTTCTTTACTTAAATTCATTTAAGATGGATACTAAATAATTATATAAGTGGATGTCATAAGGTATGTGAAATGACTATTTAGCCCCTCCAAGACCTTGGAAATTCGGCCGAGAGGCCTTGATGAACCTTAGAATAATTTCCTTTTTATAAAAACGCAAACCTAAAAGGTTTTCATGAAAGCAAATTTAAAATCATAAATAAAGAATTAGATAAAATAAATAATAGTATAATTATATAAGTATAAGCTATGATAAATGTGAAAAGACTAAATTACCCTCCCAAGACCCCAAGTTTTCGGCCAAGGCCAATGTGTGGCTCTAGAACTCTCTCCATTATTCTAGACCCTTTTCTACTATTTGAAATATTTAGCTAAGAATATAATTATATAATAAAAATAACTCAAGCATGCAAAAAGGAAATAATAAAATAATAAAAAGGAGGCAAGCATGGGAGGCAAAAGCTTCACCTCTCCAATACCAAGACCACTTTTGTATTTCTCATGAAACCCTTGTCCCTTTCCCGCCCCATGCGTCGGCCACCCCTCCCCCTTACACCCTTAAACCTTTTTTTAAATTAGCTAGAAGCCCTCCATCCATTTCATCTTGAACTCACTTAAGAAGCCCTAAGCAAAGACAACACTTAGGCTATTTTCATCTCTCCCAACCCATACCATATGGCCCCTTCTCTTGGAGCTAGAAGATTCAACTCAACTTCCATTTTCAAGTTCAAAGAAGCATCTAGGTAAGTCTCCTTCCAAGCATCTTAAGTGCATTTTCTATGTCAAATATAAAGCTCACATGGGTTCCTTTTATTCTACCCAAAACCGTGACCTTCATGGTCACTAGGTACAAGTTTTCCAACCTTTTAGGTGGTGCAATCTCTTGCTAGTTTGAAGCTTCATTCAAAACCTCATCTTGGTAAGTAAATCTAATATCAAGATAGCTCTATTTTTCATTTAAGATGATGGCTAACATTTTTCTTTTCCTCCCTCTAAAATCGTGTGCTTCATGGATATAGAGGAGGAAAATTTCAACTCATTTCATCCAAGATCCAAGCTAAGAAAAGGCTCTAGCTTGAAGAGGCAAGTATACCTTAGACTCTCATGATTTATTTGAAGAATTAGTGACTTGAATGGCTAGTTATTTCTAATATATAAACTTTAGTTGAATATACTAAGTATTAAGCATGAGACCTTAGTGATTTCTTAAGAAAAATGCCTTGCATGTGATTAATTCCTCCAAAGATGAATTCTTTTCCTACATGCAATATGGTATGAGGCTGTTTTAGGATGAAACAAGATTCAACAAAGTGATTCCAGGCAAGAATGGTTCTTGGGTGAAGCTTGAGAAGCTCCAAGATGGTATGCATGTGCTGGTTGTAATTTTATAAGGTTGTTTAGTGTGATTGAAATGAAATAGCATATAAATGTGTTGCATACCTAAATAAACATTGTAAAATATGTTCATTTCACCACACAAGGTACGGCTAAGAAGAGGAGGTGAGGGTGAGTCTTGAATCCAAGAAAGAACACATTTTGTGAGCACTAAGATATATGAAATTTGCATGCTAGATGATTTATTACATGAGTATTTTTGTGCTCAAATTGAAATGTGACATGGGTTATTTTGGTACAAGAACACGGGCTGTTTATGGAGGTTGAGTGATGCATAAATTAGTTGTACCAAGAATGGATTCAATAAAGTGCAAAGTGAGCAAATATGATGAGTGTCGTGTACAAATTACAAACTGTTTTGGAATGATTCAAATGAGACTTAACAAAAGGTATGGAATCTGGAATATTCATATAAAAAGGGTGTATTTGTGGCTAATAAGCTATTTTATAAGAATAAGGTTAGTTGGTATGTATTTAATATGAAAAAGTGACAAAAGACTAAACTACTGGAACAGGGCAGTTTTATGTAGTGTATTGTGTGACCTAGAAATGGACCCTAGGAAATTGCAAGCTGATGTTTGGTAGGATGCTATCCCTGCATGTTTATGACGTCTGTGAGTTGGAATTTCGGAAAACGGAATTATGGTTTTTCCACAATAAAATTTTTAGTAAAATTGGTGAGTTCAGAATCAGCATGTGACCAATTTATATGACCCCTTTAAAGTTATTGGATTACTCTGAAAATTTTATGATAATCACCTAAGACATAGATGAGCATGTCCATGTAAATTAATCCACTTGGAATTATCGTTTTGATGGGTAACTATTGATTTGAAGTTGACGCACTAAAACTGGAAAATGGGCAGAACAGAGGAATAAGTTAAGAGGCCTTAATCTTGTGGATTTCGACTTATATGAAGGGTTTAGGCCCATGAATATTAGTCCTTGAGGATGTTAACATGTTTTCAAGGTTTTGGCCCAAATTAATTAAGACTTTACGGTCTTAGAAATTAAGAGAAAGATGACTACTGTACTGCTGGATTTAGCAGTACACTTTTTAACAACTTAATGATTTAAGGGTCTTACTCATCTTAAATCATTACAAAAATTTTATGGTATGAATATAAGACCCCATGATGCGTGTATATGACAAAAGATTATGAAAATAGGCCTGTTTGGTTAATTTTGGAAGCCTCATGAACAGAACGTAAAATCTGGAGAAATTTTCAGCACATGGAAACCATGCCTATGTCATGACTTAAGTAATTTCTAAGATAGTCCATGCCATGACTTGCATTGCATATCATTTCATGTATCATGCATGAACACATGCACCATGAATCTGATTTTTATGAATTTCCGTATGCAAACAAGTCTTTTCAAGCAAGCAAGTTTTCGTTATGCATATAAGTTATTTATGGTCCCATGTTTTTAAAGAAAGCTTTATGATTCCCTTGCCGGCTAAGCATGCTTATAACCCGACTCCAGACCTGGGGTTAATAGGTCTGATGAAATGATAAGTTCTGGACCTGTTCCGGACCCGGAGTTAATTGGTCCGATGATATGTTCTGGACCCGATCCAGGCCCGGTGTTAATCGGCCTAATATTATGTTCTGGACCCGTCCTAGAACCGGGGTTAATTGGTCTGATGACATGTTCTGGACCCGTTCAGATCCAGGGTTAATTGATCTGATACCCTGTTTTTTGGCACGTTATTTTATGGGACCAAAATGGTGATTTTGACATGACATGATATCATGCATTGCATCTTGCACGATTCATAAGCATTTTGGCATGTTGTACGTTTCAGTTAGTAGGTAACGTGATATTGTTGGTATGATATTACTTAAAATTATGATTAGGCTATATCGTCAAGCAGATCCAGGATTAAAGATCAGGTATGAATTAACATTTGAGGTTCTTGGGGATTTCTATTCATGTTATGATTCTTTATTTATTTCATGGTAGTTTATTGTATGCTTGCTGGTAGTTTTTATCACTCATACCTTTATTTTTCCCCAGAGCAAATGAATGCTAAGGTTGAATGGATTGAGGATGAGCCGAAAGTGCCGTACCCGTAGTCGAGGAGACAGGAGGAGATCATGCCTAAGGACTTTTGTGCTATTATGTTGATGTAATATGAATTATGTTGATCTCTTTGGGATTTCGGTTTATGTTGTTTGTGGACTACTATTTTGGGGACTTAATATTCCATAATGCATGTTTATTTAAAAGTTTTAATTCTGCCTAAATTTTACGACCATGTTAAATGTTAACATGGGAGTCCATGACTTAAGTGGTGGATTTTCACATGTTACGCATGACGGTTTGTACTCTCCTTAGTGAAGTACGGCGGGTGCACCATTATCGGACAAGGTCCGGGTGCGGGGCGCTACAATTGGAGTCACGGTTAAATAGGAATTAATTTTTCAAATCAGACTACCGTTTCTGGCAGATTTGCGCAATCTGACCATCAACGACTTTTAGAGGGGTTAAGGGTTGAACTTTGATCTGAAACTTTTAGGAGATACTCAAAACATCTGAAACTAAGATCTCTCCAAATTTCAGAATTTTTGAAGACTTGTAACCTAGTTTTCAAAATGTTTCAAAACAGGTCCTGAAAACAGAAACTATTTTCAGATGTTGGGTTTTTGGTTTAAAACAATTTTAAAAACCACATTTTCCGCACCAACTATTCAACCCCCCTTCTAGTGGTGCCTTGTAGATCCTACATGAAGGCTAAGATTAGGCGCTTCATGTGACTTCGAACGCCTTAAATTGCCCACATAAGGCGCTTTATGTCACATCGAACGCCTGTTCAATTTCACATAAAGCGCTCCATGTCACATTAAAAGCCTGTTCTATAAATAGATTAGGCGCTTCATGTGACCAACGTCACAAAATTCTTATGCCTTACTTTCTAATATTATTTGACTCTTTGTACCCTCCTCTTTTTGTGATATTTTCACAGGGTCTCTCTCATTCTTGAAGAAGCCAGATTTCCTCTTCTAGCTTTCAACAAGAAGCTTCTCCAAGAAAGTTGCTACAAGCCAAGAGGATATCTTCAATGAAGAAGACATGCCATCACAAGAAGACAAAGCCCATTATTGGCTCTGCTGAAGGTTTCAAACGGGAAGAAATTCAAAGAGAAATAAAAGAAGGGTTTCACCTCTTTCTTCTTCAACTTTCTACCATTCATGCTCTCAAGTTTCTCTCAAGGCTCAAGCTCTCAAAATAGTTGTATTGTGATTTTACTTTATTTGTGAGAGTTGTATTGTAAAGAAGAAGAGTATTCTTCTTGTTGAGTGAAGATTGTGAGAGGCAAGTGTAGATTGTTGGTCAAGATGCAAGAGTGCTTCTTGTTTGAGAAATCTAGACCTTGGAGGGTTAGTTGATAGTGTTGTGGTGCACTATACGCCCTACAAGATTTCTTTGAGGGCAAAGAAGATCTTTGGAGGCTAGACTTCAAGGGGTTAGGTTTCTTGGTTGTGGTCTAGGCATGTGGCCTAGTTATTTGTTGGATTTTGTTCTTTGATTGTTGTTTCCCCATAGAAATAACAATCCCCCTTTCAAAATCCTTCTTGTGAAAAATCAAGAAGGTAGAGGAGTAGAGTCATTTGACTTGAACCTCTATACATCTTTGTGTTTTTTACGCTTCCGCAAAGTCTTTATTCTTTTTAAGAACACACCCAAGTATTGGTTGCACTCAAAAATGAAAATTATCCAAAAAAATATCCATACTTGGTGAACACACTATTCAACCCCCTTCTAGTGTGTTCTAAGGGACCTAACAATATTATAATTTATATATATTTTTATTGCTCATATTTCATTATTTTAAATAACGAAACAAGTTAATATTGTAAACATTTCATGATTCATTTCGTAATGGTAAATTTGGACATTTTAAATAATTTGGAGTTATTATAGGTGCTTCTTGGATGTTTTTCAATGTTTCAGGTGTTAATGGTAAGTTTTGGAGACAAATGAAGTGTCTCTAAACCCTAAAAGTGGAAAAATCAAAAGTCAACACAGAGTCAACGTTGGAAATCTATTTTCAATACTCGGAAATCTGACACCAAATGAGTTTGGGTTTTTTTATTAATCTCCATCCTTGTTTTGCTACAAGTACGAGATTGAAAGCTCTGATGTCTCGAAAACCTATTCCACCAATACTTTTGGAGTAGCAAGTTTTGTCCCAGGCCTTTCAATTAATTGAACGATCCTTACCCGCCGAACTCTACCAAAATTGTCTGATAAGAGAGGAGATTTTGTCGTAAAAAACCCGTGGTAGTAGGAAGTATTGCCTCACATAGTTAGGAATAGCTTGAAGAACAGATTTGATCAATACTTCTTTGTCCGCTGTCGATAGAAACTTTTATTTCCATCCCAAGATTTTCTTTCTAACTCGATCCACAATGTATTGGAAAATTTCACGTTTGGTCCGGCCAATTAGAAAGGAGAGGCCTAAGTAACTGTCAGAGGATGATCCAATCAGTACATTCATGATGCTTGGATACTCTTTTTGAGAAGAAAAGGCTGGATTTTTCATAATTGATTTTCTGGCCAGATATGGATGTGTATTCAAGAAACACCGAGAACACCTTTTGGACCATCAATGGACAAGCTTCAAACCATAGTAATGCATCATTCGCAAACAGTAAGTGACTCACTTGGGTGGGGCCATGGCCAAATGTGATCCCGTTCAAGTTGGCCCCAATAATTTCAGCCCGAATTGATGCTGAGAGACCTTTTATGAACAATAGGAAGAGGAAAGGGGACATGGGATCCCCCTGTCTGATTCATTGAGTTGGTTTGAAGGGAGCTGTTGGTTAACCGTTTCATATGGTCAGAGACCGTGATGGATGAGCTCAAAGTGCAAATAAATGGTCGTTCTTCAGGGATTTTAAATAAATCAAAAAAGTGGTATCAGAGCAGACCTAATCGAATCATTCTGTTAATTTGTTCATAATTGAAAAAGGAAATTTTTCAGGGTCAAAAACATTTTTACCAGAATAAAATTCTGGTGGAAAAATAATGTTTCTGTTTTTTTTGTATATATATATTCTGCCCCTTTTCTGACTAGAAAAGGGCTCCCAGGACAAGAATAGAGAGGTCGCAGGTTCCATTCCTGCAGGCGAAAATTTCTGGTAGTTTCTTTTTATAAATATAAAACAGCCCCTTCTACTGACCAAAATGCCTTCTGGCATAGTGGTCAGCGTAGGAGGCAAGTAATTAGAGGTCGCAGGTTGAAAACCTACTGGTCGAAAATTCAAAAGTTTTTTTTGTTCCTGTCAGCGGGCCTGGGTTCGACCCGGTTCAGAAATTGGGCTCGACCCAATTACAGTTAAATAAAAAAGAATTTCGGATTTCAAATGGGTTGGACGGGTTTGACCCGACCCGGCCCTGACCTAGTTCAGAAAGGGCTTCGACCGAATTCAACATTTAAATAAAAAAAAGAAAAAGATTTGGGGCGGGCGGGTTCTGACCCGACCTGACCCGCGCCCCAACCTTTTTATTTTCATTTTTTTACTTATTGTGTTTATTATTATTATTATTATTTTGGATGAATTAAATAATAATAATTATTATTATTTAAAGCTTCTTTTAAAAAAATAATAATAATGATAATTCAATTACTATTATTGTTAGTATTAAGAAAAATAGTAACAATAATAAATTATTATTATTATTTTAAAATTTTCTTTTAAAGAAGATAATAATAATAATAATAATTCAATTAATTGTTGTTATTATTATTAAGAAAAATAGCAATAACTATAAGCAATTATTATTTTTATTATTTGAAAGTTTTTTAAAAGGAAAAATAAAGTAAATAATAATGATAATAATTCAATTATTATTTTTATTGTTTAAATACTATTAAGGAAAATAGTAATAATAGTAAAAAAAATTTATTATTATTATTTTAAAGAAATCCAAAATAATAATAATTAAGTGTTAAGTTTAATTTTTGGCTATTATATTATTTGTATATTCATGCATTTATTTGTTTATTTATTTATTTATGCCATTTATTCATATTAATAAATAACTGAATACAAGTAAAATAAGTTATGGAACTTAACCCAATAAGGAGTCGAATCCTGTTTGACCCGGTTTGACCGAGTTCAACCAAGTTAATTCGATGGTTTAAGTTGACTATGTTGACCAATATTTTCAGGGCTTATCAATCAATGTAGTTTAAATACTCGTGATAGATGACACTATACACATCATTCTGTCTAAGAAAGCTTGTTCTTAAGCGAGACCATTGTGACTCCATCGGTGGCCTGAGAATCATGTGGAATAGCAATACACGCTTATGGCAAATGCGTATTACCGAATCGGTTTATTTCACATTCAATATGACTCATCATAGGCAACTTGGGAACTTGAGCAGCATATGCGAGAACAATACCTGCACCTATTTCAATAAGGCACGTAAAGTCTCGAGGACGAAACTTTTATTTGAAGAGGAGGATGTTGTACCCGTCCCGCTAGCGTTCGTAAATGTTGCTGTCTACGTGTCTCGACTCAATGAAAGTTATAATATAAACAACTTAACTTATTAAGTAACCTATTTAAATAAATAGATCCATGCGATTAAATAATGTTTTGGACAACTAGACCCTATCATAACTAATTTGGGCTACTAGAGTAAAATTGAAAAATTACCCATCCTCTCTCTAGAGGGCCGCCCACCCCTTCACCCAAAACCCAAAAGCTAGGCAAATAGGTTCGTAAATAGCTAACAAAAATTGGGTTCCTAAAATAAACTAAGAAAATACCCAATCTCAAACCCTTAAAGGCCGGCCACCCCACTCCCTTAAAGCCGAACCTCTCAAGTTTTGCAAGCCAAGCCCTCAACATGAAAACCAAAAAAAATGGAAGCCCTATTCTAGAATTCTCCAAACAAAAATCTTCCGCAGAAAAAGGATCTATTATATTAATATTTGCAAAAATTTACAGCATTTGTGTTCACAAAAGATAGCTGAGCTATACATCAACCATTCACATCTATCATGTGGGCTAACATTAATTCCCGTGTTCTATTCCCGACTTCTTTCACTAGCATATCCGAAGAAATTAAATGTTCTGTCTGTTGGTGTAGGAACTGATTGCGCCAAAACCAAATGCTCTTAGCGGTCTCACGAAAAGTATACGTCCATACCAAAATAGAACTGCCACATCCAAAGTTTTGTACCAAATTCACATCCACCCATAAATCCATCGAATTCGGTGAACAGAACTCATTCCATTTGATCGATGGGACCACCCTTCTCCATATTCTGGCAGCCCATTCACAGTCTCTGAGATCATGCATCCGGGATTGTCCATTTCGTCCATAGACGCCGCACCGCTGATCCGGACGTACCTTTCTTCTGATCAAAAAGCTAGTCGTAGGCAACACATCGCGGCGTACACGCCATAAGAACATGCTATCTCTCAACGGGCCTTTCATTTTCCATATCCTGTGCCAAGCTCTGTTTTCATTATCCAAAGTCATTGTAGTTTGCATCTTGTACATGTTTGCCACCAAAAAGCGTCTATTAGAGTCAAAACACCAACTAACCATAGGTATCCGAGTCTTCCCAATCATGCGTGTCTCCGGACCAATATCAATATTGTCACGGAACGCATGGACACCGCTCCGTATACTCCTCCAAGTTGATGAAGCATTCTGTCTGACCGCGTCTCCCAACGGTGAGCCATATTTTGCCAGAACCACTTTAATCCAAAGGGGTTCCTCTTCCGTCAGAATTTTCCAACCCAACTTGGCTAGCAAGGCAATGTTCATCTGGTGTAAGCGTCTAATGCCCAAACCACCGCAGTTTTTGGGTTGGCATATCTTATCCCATGATAAATAATGTAGATGTCTATCGCCGTCTAGCTCGTCCCAAAAAAAATCTCGTATGTACCGCTTCATTTCCTCAATAACTGATATTGGGATCTTGGCCGTTTGCATGACATAGGCCGGGAGGGTCGCCAAGACCGACCGGATCAGAATTGCCCTTGCCGCTTGGGATAGTACTTTAGTTTTCCAGGACGTAAGCTTGGACCGAATATTAGACAAAAGAAAGCTATATGTGGCTGGTGAGACTCGGCTGTGTAGAATTGGCATACCCAAGTAAGCGCCAAGGTTATCTGTGGGGCCAATATGTAGTTTGCAGCTCATCGCTTTTACCACATCGGGACTGGTATTCCGAGATGTGTAAACCATCGATTTTTTCAGACTGACTCGTTGCCCAGAAATCAAACAGAACTCGGCCAGGATAGCATCCATCACCGTGGCTTGTTGTACTGTGGCTTCTCCAAATAATAGCAAATCATCTGCGAAAAAAATGTGGGAAATCGTAGGCCCGTGACGGGAAGCTCTAACCGGCTTCCAACATTGTGTGTTCACCGACTTGCAAATCAGTTGGCTAAGCACATCCATGCATAACAAGAAAAGATAGGGTGCAACCGGATCTCCTTGACGAATTCCTCTGGAGGGCTTGAAGGGTTTCAATTGTTGGCCATTCCAAATAATCGACGTTCTAGCCAAAGAAATCATAAACATCATAAGATCCACCATTGAGGCACTAAAGCCTACCGTCTCCAACACTCTCCGCATAAACGGCCACGACACACGGTCGTAGCATTTTTCCAAATCCACCTTAACAACCATAATACCCCTCTTACCTGTCTTATATTTCATGGTGTGAACAAGTTCCTGCGCGATAATTATATTCTCGGCCGCCTGTCGTCCGGGAGTGAAAGCGCCTTGGGTGGGAGAAATAATTTTAGACACGACCCCTTTCAACCTATTCGCAATTACCTTGGAAATGATCTTTGTGATTACATTTGTAAGATCTATAGGCCTGAACTGCATGATGGATTCCGGGCACTGCACCTTCGGAATGAGGGAAACAAGTGCCAAGTTCATCTCAGGAGGAAAATATTTTTTCCGAAAAGACTCGACAACGAAAGAAACCACCGAAGATTTGACGCTTTCCCAATTACGTTGATAGAAGACAGGGGGAACCCATCCGGCCCAGCTGCCTTAAATGGTCCCATTTGAAGAACCGCAGATTCAATCTCTTTCTCAGTCGGCATATGATTCAAACTCCTTCTAACATTGTGGTCTAAACGGAGGAAAGTCCATGATGGCTCTCCAAAGAACTGGGTAGGTCCAGCAGCATATAGATCAACATAATAGTCTCTCACCATATGTCTTAGTTTGTCTTGGTCGGTGACCCATACGCCATCCGTATTTTTAAGCATGCGTATTATCTTCTTGTCCTTCCAGGTTGTCATGGCTTTGTGGAAAAGACGAGTGTTACCTTCACCTTGGGTAATCCAGTTGAGTTTAGAGCGTTGCTGCCAATATGTATTATCCATTCTCAGCAAGACGGTATACTCATCCGATAGTTTCTTCTCAAGTTTGGTAAGAAAGCTCGACGGCCTACGCGCCAACTCTCTCTGAATCCCCCCAATCCGCACCAAGCATCTTTTCTTCTTGAGTCGAATGCTCCCATAAACCTCCTTCCTCCAAATTTGCAACTTATTGGTGAACTCACTGAGAGTACGGACAATATCCCCTGGGAAATCCGCCCAAGCATGCGTCATAAACTCATGAAAATCTCTATGCTCCATCCAAGCTGCCTCGAACCGAAAGAATGGATGCTCCACACGTGTACTTGATCGCGGTCCAACACGGAGGAGCAAAGGACTATGATCTGAATGTACCCTGGGAAAGTGTTGCACATCCGTCTCGTCACCAAATTCCGACCACTGGTCATTCACCCAACATTGGTCAAGCCGTTGTTGGATTAAGAAATATCCTAGTTGCTTATTGGACCAAGTGAATCTAGGTCCCGAAAAGGGGACTTCTTGCAACCTACACACCTCAAACATTTTCCGCATCCTTCTTGCCGAGTTGCCCCCTACGGGACGCCCCCCCTCCTTGTCCTCCTGTTTGGTCACCTGGTTAAAGTCGCCAATGAGGCACCACGGATCCTTGATAACCTCCGCCATTGCTTCGACGTATTCATAAAACATTTCACGAATCACCACAATTGGCGAAGCATACACCAACGAGAGGACCCACCTGGTGTAACCACTTTGGTTGATCCGCAGGTTAACTATTTGGGCGGTGCAGCTCAAAACTTTCACCTCAACTCCAGCATCTTTCCAGAAACACCACAATCCTCCAGCAAAACCTCTAGCTTCAACCACGGCCATTCTCGCAAAATGAAAATGAGTAAGAATCCAAGCTGCATAAGAATTCTGCACTCGCGTCTCACACAGAAACAAAATATCCGGATCATTTTCACGTATCAAGTCACCAATGGCAGCCCGAAATTCAGGGGAGGCTGCGCCCCTACAATTCCAAGAAAGTATCTTCATTGAGGCAGGGATGGAATATCCGTCCCAGTTTCAGACCCATCAAGTCTGCTTCTGCTTCCTTCAAACGCTTCATTATGCGGATGATGCCCAAATGTTACATCATTGCTAATCATGTTCTTCCTGCTGGATGGTTCAGCAATCTCCTTATGTGCTCCCTCGCCACACACCCCCACATCAGGAGGGTGGTGCTTAATATGCTCCATGTTGTTTATGTTTGTTACTGCAAACTTAGATTGAGATAATCTTGGCCATTCCAAATCGAGAGTGGCCGAAGGCATCTCACCCATAGTCATCAATTGATTTTTATTCGTGATGTCTTGGAGATGCCGGAAATTGGCACCACCCCCACGCCCTTTGCTAAGCGCCCCTCGACCTCTGAAAGAAGAGCTTCGCCCTGAAGCTCTATCAAAGCGCACCATTCCCGTCTCATCCCTTTCCCCTGTAGATTCAGTGCTTCTTAGGTTTCTCAACTGAACCTTTGTCCTCTGTGGTTCCCTGACATGTATACCCTTTTTCTTCATACTCTCTTTAGTGATCACTTTAAACGAGACACTAGGACCCTTATCCATTAAGTTCTCCAATTGCTCTTGGACATCATCCTCCTCCACCTCTTGTGCCTCATCTATCCACCCTGGCCCTAAAGGAGCGAATCTGGATCCCCCATTCAGTTTGGTTTTTCCTCTGTCATTATCATTGTCTCCCTGGATCCCATGGTTTGTTTGATATCTCGCTCCTGATACCCCTTGAGCAGAGTCAAAACCTCCCTGCCTATTACTCCGTGGTTGCACCACTCTCTTACGTCTTGAGTTGGATGCAATCATCCACGGCCCAAAGACCTCTAGTTTAGGATTGTCTACTCTCCTAACCTCAGCTTCTTGGAGTTCGCCTTCCGCATTTTCGCCACTCTTACCACAGTCCTCAGTTGTATGGCCATATTTGCCACACTTAAAACAAATTAAATTCAACCCTTCATACTCTACATCAAACAGTTGTCCATTCAACTGGATTCTGGACACAAGCTGTTGACGAAGATCAACTTCGACACAGACGCGGGCATATTTACCCCGCTGTACCTTCAAAGATGTGGTATCAGCCTTCACTGCTCTACCCAACAAGTTCCCAAGCCTCATCAGCATCGTCTCATGAAAGAACTCAAGGGGGAGATCAGGTACCCGAACCCAGGTAAGTGTTTTGTGAACAACTTCACTTCTTGTTGAAAAGAACGGTCGCCATTTGGATACAGTGATGTAGTGTCCCTGGATCATTCAGGGACCATTTTTTAGTGCATGATGATACTGAGCAGCAGAATAAAATCGAACAACAAAAAAGCCCCGATTGAGGTCTACAATATTCACAGAATTGCCCAATCCCCAGAGATCAATAACCCGCTTCTCCAAGATTCGGAAGGAGAAAGTTTTACCTAGAACTTTTATCACAAGTGCTCTGCGCCACGGTGTCCATAAGCTTTTGCATTCCTCAAGCGGAACTTCTATTGAGACCCGACCCGTCTCCACGCCCTCCGAGTCTACCATAGTTGCGTTGTCATAGCCCTCCAACAGGTCTAGCGTTGTATCATCATCTTCCCCTTTCCCAGTGTATATCTCCGACGGTGTAATCTCAGAAGAACGAAGTAACTCAGCCCACCCTACCTTCAAGTCGTCGGTCATGCCATTTGGTGAACCCGGTTCGCCCACTGCTGGTCGCTTGTGTTTCTTCACAGAACGGGCCAGCAAGTCTTCTTCCTCCGCGCTTTGAAACATACTGGTATCTTCCACTTCCATGATTGCAGCTCAAGATAAGGGGGCGGACAGCAGGGCTTCCCCCGCCGGAGAACAAAGTTGAGAATCGCTTTTCGCCCTAGGAGAGAGAAATCAGGTGATGAACACTTGAAACTCTCTATATCAGTTGATTTTGGACCTTGTATGTGTTTGCTTGGCAAACGGTCTAAACAAAAATCTTCAAGTGGGAAGAAAATATATCCCACATCTCATCATTACCCCTAAATCTAACCTACCCTTCATTTGTTCCCCTTCCCATGGCCAACGGCCAACCCCTCTAACGGAGGGAAATTACTTCCTATCACTCCATCCTCTCTAACCTTCCACACTCTCTTATATAAGAAACCAACCCGTTGATCTCTATGGTTTTGCTTTCAAACTTTCTCCCAAAGCTCCCCACTTGTTGCAAGAAGCAAGCTTTCCTCCACCCCCTTCCCAAACTTTCGCTCTTGACACAAGGCAAGAAGGAGACAAGACTTTTCAAGCAAGACTAAAGGTAAGCCTTCTCTTCCTAGTTTCTTTTAAGAATTAAAGGTGAGATTCAATGTATTTCCTCTGTATCATCCTAATCTTGAAGAAAAGCTCATTTTGTTTCTCTCCCCTTGCAACCGTGCATCACCACCACCATAGGAAGCACCACCCAAGCTCTAAATGTGAAGGAACAAGGCTCCTCTTCAAGAATCCATCAAGAACAAGGACCTAAAGGCAATTGTTTCCCCTTTGACCTTACTTAGAAATGTATCTAGAACCTTGAATATGTCACCATTGAATCTAGAGTACTCTTAAGCACAAAAGTTATGATTTATTGTTATTGTTGGTTGTTGTAAAAATATGAGCATATAGTTCTTCATGATTTTGTTTAGTAGAGACTTGATTAGACGACTTGGGTTAACTTTGTGATGTTTGAAATATGTGTTGATGGTTTGGGGGTACAGTTTTAATGGTTAGGGGTTTATTCAAAATTTTAAGTTTACTAACTAAGATAATAAGGATGGCAGTAGTAGAAATTGCTTATTTGTTATATGTTTATGTGGGTTCCCTCTCTTAGTAAAATTGTGGAAGTTTTGGAAAAGAGATTGGGGGAGAGGGGACAGTTTTGGGCAATGGCAGGGGGAAATTGTTGGAAGCATGTCTTATGTCTTTAAAACTAAAGGAGATGAACAAGGGATTGTTGGGATGATTAAGATCCATGATAAATGATATGTGAAGCAAAATTAGTAGGTTGTGGGTTCCATACCCCACGGTTTTTGGTCAAGGTAGTGGGGGTGAACTTATTTTCAAGCCTTAAATTTTTGTGATGGGTTAGGTGAGGTATGGTGGCATATGATCATTATTTTGTTAAAATTATGGACTGTTTTGGTACATGATTTGAAGGTGCTAACATTGTTCCATCTTTTGTAGCCAATGAGTGAAGAAGGAAGAAGGATTGATGATGATTTTCATTCTACATTATGAAATGAGTTTTGTAATTAAATTGGGTCTTTCGGACTGTTTTGTAAGAAATAATTGTGATCCGTTTGCAGAACCAAGGGGTCTTTCTGTAGAAACATCCACGAACAATCGTCGTTTTTTGATGGTTTTTCAGGTGGTGATGATCACCCCAGGGTATGCGCTAGTGCCCTTGACAGGCACTCCAGAACCTGTCAAGGCTCGTGAAAACCCGGGTCGATTGGTCCTTTATTCACCCCACTGGAAGTGTGGATAACGAGGCCACCACTGCCTACATTCCAGAAAATTGTGCACCACAAATAAGAACTAATAAAGAGACCCATGAGTCCGTAGAAAGTCATTTAGGCAATATTTTTATGTTGTTTTCATATGGTCATAAGCTAGGGAATATTCTTAAGATGGTACCATGGTTTATATGAGGAAAAGGATGAGAGGTCTTTAAGCATGGGCCTATGGTAAGTTAAAATCTACCCCTTGAGCATGTGTGTATGTCTCGGCATTTTAGTAGGGATAGGAGATGGCTATTGTGTTGATTTTCTTGCTCGATATGTGGCATGATGGAAATTATCCAAGTTTATGATGATTTAGGAGACTTATAATAAGTCTTAGACTTGAATAAAATGAGAAATTGTATGGTCCAAAAAACAGTTTCAAAACAGTCCCGTCTAGGCTCTTTTACCACCAAAAGTACACTTGAAATCACGTTAAGGTGATGATAGGTTGGTACCGTGACTATGGGGTTGCGTTGATATTGTTTTGGGGCCGATTCGGGGTCGTGACGGGAAAAACAAAATTGTTTTAAAGTGCTGGAGATTACTAGCTTATAGTAAAAGTTAATGAAACCGGAAATGAATAGGTGAATTGGTATAAGGGAATTGGAGATGCAGGAATAGATTGATACCAAGTGTATTTCCATGTTCCATTTGCATATCATGACACTATTTTAAAGGTGTTGCAAAATTATAAAGGTAAAGGCATCACATTATTTCAAAAGTTAAAGTATGATATCGATATGAGAACCCGTATCAAAAAAATATCATTACGTTTGATTCCGGTGTTGTATGGACCCGAGCGTAACACCCTCTTGTAGGTTGGCGGGGTAATATACAGTTATGGTTATGGACGGGATCATTCGTATTTGACTTTTTGGTTCATACGGAGAAAATATATGCCATGGCTATTTTAAAGTATTCTACGATATGATATCGTTTTGAAAATACAGTATGGTATGGTATTTTGTTGCATTTTTTAAAAATATTATTGCATCATTTTGCATCATACTAGCTCGTAGAATCAAATTTATCACGGATGATCGATTTAAGCTAAGTAGTGTATCAGGTGAGAAGTTACAATTGAGGTTAGGTTCTACTTAGCAAATTCCAGTCTTATTCGATGTTCAGCTGTATTTCTCAGTAGGTCAGGGGGGTACTTGCTGAGTGATTTCGATCACTCACCCTTTGTACTTTCTATGTTTTTCAGTGTCTTCGGAGCCCAAGATTGAGTACATTGAGGATGAACCGCAGCATGAATATCCGTAAAAGTGACAACTATTTAGATCTTTAATCCCTATTGTTTTGTATAATGGACCTTCGTGGACTCTTTGGGTTTATCATTTTGGGAACTTATTTTGTGGTATCTTGGATAATGTAAGACGTTGATCATCTAATGTTGAATGTTTAATTTCTGCCAGTTAATTACCCCTATTGTGATGTGTTATTCTGTGGTTCATGGCTTAATCATGGAATTGTACTGTATTACATTGACGCCTTGTACTTTCCGAAGTGAAGTACGACGGGTGCACCGTACGTGGGCTAGATCCGGGTAGGGGGTGCTACAGGTGGTATCAGATCCCAGGCTCTAGATTTTTTGCAGAACATAAAAGTCTAAGTGCTGATCTTAGAACCTTAAGTCATGATTTTAGACCTAAGACATGATCTTAGTGTGAGAGCTGACCTTAGTTTAGGAAACTTAGAACATGACTAGGAATGCCCATCCTAAGTAAGTTTCTGATTAGACGTGAATAATCACGACCCCTGGCACTTCCCTTACCTAAATAAGTTATGGAAATTCCTTAGGATTGATGTAGCTTATAATCGAAATCTTGCATCAGTATTCTCACCAGTAGTGCCGTGGAAGTGTAGATGCCTCGTTCACGTGGTAGACCGGCGAGAGCACTGCAAGCCTTACCTGCGCCCTAGGAGCATGCTAAACCCCAGCCTCGAAGACCAGCCCCTGTGCCACCTCGTGGACCCGCTCCACCGCCACCACAGTTTGGACAGGATCCACCGCCTCCGCCACCACAAGAACAGTACCCACCACCGCCGTAAGGACTGTATCAACAACCGTAGGGGATGTATTATTTTCCTCCGATGCCTGACATGACTGCTTTCCACGTATTCCTTTAGGCCATGACCCAGGTTGGTCAAGTGATGCTCCAGAATCAAACATTGCAAGCCTCTCTACCTCAGCAACAGGAGCAACAGATGGGACCCCGATGATTTTTCTTTGGAGAAATGAAAAGGGCAAAGGTCCCCACTTTTGAAGGACATTCTGACCTTGATGCTGCAGAGAAGTGGCTGGATAAATTAGAAAACTGCTTTGAATTAATCCAAGTACCGGAAGACATGAAGATGCAGGTTATCAGACCCTTTCTGATAGGAGAAGCAAATCAATGGTGGAAAAAAAACTTGCAGCCTCTGCCCAGATCGATTCCATGGTCCAGATTTTTGGATATGTTCTTCAAGTTCTAAATCCTTCCGTCAGTGACTTTGCAGAAGATGAGTGAATTTGAAGCCCTAAAGTAAGAACCAGGTATGATAGTTGTTGACTATGATAACCGGTTCACCGCTCTTGGAAGACACGTGTCGTCCACTATGAGGGATGAGAAGCTGAAGATGTTTAAGTTTGAAAGAGGACTCAATCCCTGTATCCATACCTGGCTTGTCATTGCAAACCCGGAGAAATGAAGAGGCTAGGGGCAAGAGGTAAGACGCCTAGGGAATCAGGATGTGAACCAGTAGGCAGATAGAACAAGGCAGTTAAGAGGACAGTGGTCTGACCCCCACGCCAGACTAGGAACCCACAGCAACCACAGAACCCTCCACCGAGGTTTCAACATCAACCACAGTAGCCCCAACATCCTGCTATTCGCCCGTGTCCCGCCTGCCATAAACCTCATCTAGGCGAGTGCGTGTTGAAGACTGGAGGATGTTTTAACTGCGGAAAGGCTAGTCATATTGTGAAAGACTGCCCTGAGCCAAGGAAGGGAGCGCCGCAATAGCAACCAGAGAATAGGCCTGAGGCCAATGCAAGAGTGCACGTGATGACTGACGCTGAGGTTGAGGAGATGCCTAATGTTGTGACAGGTACGCTTAACGTTGGCATTTATTTTTATCCTGTAAGCCTATATGTGCCAGTAAATGTATTATTCGATAGTGGCGCCATCCAGTCCTTTGTGTCTAAGAGGTTCGCTAAGAACCTGAGTAGCTATCCCCTTTGGTTCGAAACTCCATATAGGTTACAGGCAGTTGTTGATCAGGTGCTTGTGTCTCATCGTTGGTATAAGAACTGCGCGATAGAAATGGAAGGGCAGTAGTTCGAAGCCTATCTGATCCTGATCCGAAGGGAGACTTTGATATTATCCTTGGAATGGATTGGATATCTGAGAACCATGCCCATATTGACTGCCATGGAAAGAGGGTAATCATAAAGGACCCTGCTCGCGAAGAGATATCATACCAAGGAAACACAAAACTGGAGAAAACCCCAAAGAATATCTACCTGACTGCTGTTCGCGCTTATCGAGCTCTGAAGAAATGTAATACTGGATTGTTGGTGTACGCCCTAAGCATGGAGCATGGTATACCTTCACTTGATCAAGTTCCGATAGCACGTGAATTTCCTGACGTTTTCCTTGATGAACTGCCCGGATTGCCGTCGGATCGAGAAGTAAAATTTGAGATATACTTGATTTCCGGTGCTAAAACGATATCGAAGGCACCCTACCAGATGGCACCTGCGGAACTGAAGGAGCTAAAGGAACTGTTGCAGGAGCTAATTGAGAAAAAGTTCATCTGCCCAAGTGTATCCCCATGGATCGCACCGTGCTCTTCGTAAAGAAGAAGGACGGGAGTATGCAGTTATGCATAGACTATTGGCAGCTTAATAAGATCACGATTAAGAATAAGTATCTATTGTCGAGGATTGATGATCTATTCGATCAGCATCAGGGAGCAAGAGTGTTTAGCAAAGTCGATCTATGCTCAAGTTATCATCAACTAAAAATAATTTTCTAAGAAGGATGGGAGTATGCAGTAATGCATAGACTATTGGCAGCTTAATAAGATCATGATTAAGAATAAGTATCCATAGCCGAGAATTGATGATCTATTCGATCATCTTTAGGGAGCAAGAATGTTTAGCAAAGTCGATCTACGCTCAAGTTATCATCAACTAAAAATAAAGGCTGAGGACATTGCAAAGACTGCTTTCCGAACTCGTTATGGCATTACGTGTTCCTTGTAATGCCTTTCAGGCTTACTAATGTCCCAGATGCGTTTATGGATATGATGAACACCGTCTTTCGTGAACAGCTGGACAAGTTTGTAGTGGTATTCATCGATGAATTTCTGATAAACTCCCCGACGAAGAAGTGCATGCCGAGCATTTAAGGACGGCACTGAGCATGTTGCGCGAAAAGAAGTTGTATGCCAAATTCAGCAAATGCAAATTTTGGCTACACAGTGTGTCTTTCTTGGGTCACGTCATATCAGAAGATGACATATCTTTTGACCCTAAAAAGGTTGAAGCAATAACGGAATGGCCGAGACCAACCAAGGTAACAAAAGTCAGGAGTTTTCTAGGGCTTGCCAACTACTACTGAAAGTTCGCTAAAGGATTCTCTCAGATTGTGGTACCACTCACCGGCTAACTCAAAAGAAGACAAAGTTCGAGTGGACCCTCGAGTGCGAACAAAAATTTTCAGAGCTAAAGAAGAGGTTAACCACCACCCCTATCTTGGCACAACCAGTTGCAGTCGAAGGGTTCGTCGTGTATAGGGATACTTCGAAGAATGGCCTTGGATGTGTGTTAATGCAGAAGGATCGGGTAATCGCTTATGCCTCACGCAACTGAAGCAATATGAGCAAAACTACCTAGTTTATGACTTAGAAGCGGTTGTCTTTGCTCTAAAAATTTGGAGGCATTACCTGTGTGGTGAAAGTGCGAGATCTATATGGATCAAAAAAGTCTGAAGTATCTTTTTACACAAAAAGAGCTGAATATAAGGCAGCAATGATGGCTTGAGTTAATCAAGGACTATGACCTCACCATTCAGTATCATCATGGAAAAGCAAACAAGGTTGCAGATGCCTTAAGTCGAAAATCAAGCCACGCTCGACAATCCTAACTTGAGAGTGAGATGGCAGAATTTGGAATAGATGTAGCGGATTCCGTTGCTAATGTCTTGGCCACTCTGATTGTTACTCCATCCCTGATTAATAAAATAAAGGGGGTCAGAAAGACGATAAGGCATTAGTGAAAATCGTGACAAGAGTTAAAGAAAAATCTGATGATGACTTCCAAGTCCGTGAGGATGGCAGTCTACGGTTCCAAGGAAGACTTTGTGTACCCAACAATGACTCTCTTAAGAACAAAGTATTGAAGGAAGCTCACAGTTCTCGACTATCTATCCACCCTGCTGCAAATAAAATGTATCAAGACTTGAAGAAGAACTATTGGTGGATCGGAACGAAACATCAAATAACGAAATATATAGAAAGGTGCTTTGTATGTCAGCAGGTCAAGGCAGAGCATCAAAGACCTGCAGGACTACTGCAACCACTGGAAGTTCCAGAATGGAAGTAGGATCACGTAACCATGGATTTTGTCACCAACTTTCCCAAAACCAAGAATTGGATTGATACAACATGGGTGATTATTGATCGTCTCACCAAGACCGCTCACTTTCTACCCATGCCTATCCGTGCATCTCTGGAAAATCTAGCCACAATGCATATGGGCGAAATAGTCAGTCTACATGGGGTACCTCTAAATATTGTTTGTGATCGAGATCCTCGTTTTACTTCGATGTTTTGGACCGCATTCCAGAAAGCTCTAGGGACTGAGATTCGGATGAGCACTGTCTTTCAGCCGCGGACTTAAGGACAATCGGAACGGACCATATAAACTCTCGAGGAAGTGCTTTGGCCTGCGCCTTAGATTTCAAAGAAAGATGTGATAAGAGTGTAAAGCTAATTGAGTTCTCCTATAATAACAGCTACCACCGATCGATTGGCATGACAATGTTCAAGGCATTGTATTGCCATAAGTCTCGGTCCTTATTATACTAGGATGAGATAGGGGAAAGGACGCTAACAGGACCAGATTTAGTCGAACAGACCCTCAAGAAAGTCAAGGTCATCAAAGAAAGATTGAAAGCAGCACAAGATCGGAGTAAGAATTGGACCGATATCAGAAGACGCCCGGTTGAATTTCATGAAGATGAAAAGGTTTATTTGAAGGTATCCCCACAAAGGTGTAATGCGCTTCGGTATCAAAGGGAAATTAAGCCCAAGATATATTGGCCCATACGAAGCCTTGGAAAGAGTCGGAGAAGTGGCGTACCGTTTAGCTTTAGCTCCCTTACTATATCAGCTTCACGATGTTTTCCATGTGTCACAACTACGTCGGTATGTCCACGACCCCAGTCACATCCTGGATGAACAACTTCTGACACTCTAAATGTCTCCTATATTGAAGAACCAGTTAGAAATGTGAACCGGAAGGAGCAGGTGCTAAGGAGGCGCTCTATCACATTCGTGAAAGTGCAGTGGAGTCACCACACCGAGCAAGAAGAAACTTGGGAACCTGAGTAGTGCATTCGAGAACTGTACCTGCACCTATTCCTATAAGGTACGTGAAGTTTCAAGGACGAAACTTTTTATATGGATGAGAGGATGTTATACCTGCCCCGCTAGCATTCGTAAATGTCACGTTCTATGTGTCTCGACTCGACGAAAGTTACAATATAAACAACTTAACTTATTAAGTAATTGTAGGACCTCAGACGCTACCAACTCTCCCAAAACCAATTGGTGATATGAGATGCGCATACCCTAGCCTTATAGTGCATTCATCACACACAAGCACCCACGGCATTCGACTATGACTTGGCCCACACGGCCTATGCGCCACGGGACAATTGTTGCACCCAACAATCTCCCCCTCAGCAATTGCTTCCGCTGGGAATCGAACCCGTGACCTTGGCTCTGATACCACTTGTACGACCTCAGGCGCTACCAGCTCTCCCAAAACAAATTTGTGATAGGAGATGCGCATACCCTAGCCTTATAGTGCATTCATCACATAAAAGTGCCCACAAAATTCGACTGTGACTTGGCCCATATGGCCTACGCGCCACGAGACAATTGTTGCATCCAACAATAACCTATTTAAATAAATAGATCCATGCGATTCAATAATACTTTGGAACTAGACCCTATCATAACTAATTTGGACTACTAGAGCAAAATTAGAAAATTACCCGTCTTCTCTCAAGAGGGCCGACCACCCCTCCACCCAAAACCCAAAATCTAGGCAAATAAATTGCTAAATAGCTAACAACAATTGGGTTCCTAAAATAAAATAAGAAAATCACCCTACCCTAAACCCTTAAAAAGGCTGGCCACTCCACTCCCTTAAAGCCAAACCTCTCATGTTTTGCAACCCAAGCCCTCAACATGATAACCGAAAAAAAATGGAAGCCCTATTTTAGAATTCTCCAAACAAAAATCTTCAAGTGGGAAGAAAATATCTCCCACATCTCATCATTACCTCTAAATCTAACCTACGCTTCCTCTTTCCCCCTTCCCATGGCCGATGGCCAACCGTTCCAGTGGAGGAAAATTACTTCTATAGGACCTGTATAGCACCACTAGAAGCAGGGTTGAATAGAGGGTGCAGAAAATTTGGTTTTTAAAAACTTTAGAACGAAAAACCTCACTTCTGAAAACAGTTCCTGTTTTCAGATTCTGATTTGAAACGATTTAAATACCTAGTTATAGACCTTCAAAAATTATGAAATTTGGTGAGATTATACTATCAAATGTTTGGAGTATCTCATAAAAATTTCAAATTAAAATTCAACTCCTAACCCTTTGAAAATATGTTTTTGGTGAGATTATGCAGCAAATCTGCCAGAAATAGTACTCCGATTTGAAAATTTTATTCCGATTCATTAGTGACTTCAAATGGTCTGAAAATTTAATGACAACACCCTCCATATATTTATTTTAATGGGTTGAAACAAATTTCAAAAATTCCTTTGGGAAGTATATCAATCACGTTGATGTTCTCAACCTTTGCAACTCTAAAAATCAGATTGTACTAGTCTCAGAACTATTCAAGTTTGATTGACTTATACTTATCCAAATGAGTTGAAACTTGCGCCAAATGAAAACTATGATGTGTGGCTATGTTTTTGCAAAGTTTTATGATTGTTGAAAATCGTTTGCTATTTTTATCGTTGCAATGAAAACGATACAGAAAACAGAAAACTGAAAGTAATGTTCTGAAAATAAGAACACCAAGAATTTTATACTGGTTCGGTTAAAACAACATATTCCAGTCTATATGGTACATGATTATACTTTGTATGATATGAAGAATAAGCAGCACGATGAGATGAGATGAGTGGTGTACTAGTCGTCTTCTTAGGTTGTATAGTTGCACGTGGTTTCTTAGATGAAGATAAAATAAATTCCGTTGACTTGTTTTGTACTTTATTATCTTCCATATACTCTAATCCGGTTTTGTTGCTATCATGCTTTTGTGAAGAGATGATGAGATCTAGTATGTTTGTACTTATATCAATGTAGCGACCCGTCCCGAGCCCTATTAATCGAAACGACTCACCTGCCGTATCTCGCTAAGGAGAATACAAGGTGTCGATACAAATCAACTACATATCATAATAACGTAAATCGATGTCAGTAGAAGTCATTGCTAAAATCCTCGATAAAATAATCATCATCATTAATAAAATGTCTAAGCATTCTTAAATCAATACAATAGTTAAATGTATGTAAACACTAATCTCGAAAATACATAAACCTCGAATATCGAAATAACTGCCTCAACCAACCCTCGAAAGTCTCATCTGAATATCCTTAGTCCTGAAATCTCCCGTCTCGATCTTCCACGGTATACTAACTCCTGTGTGAGCATACCCTAACATCTCCTACCTACAAAACTGGTGAGTGGTGGTGTGAGCCAAATCAACGGGCTCAGTAAGCAACCTACATATACCTGTTATAGAAATCATATATGTAGAAGCAAATTCAAATAACCTTTATAGTTAACATACATGTCCTTAATCCATAAATAATTTTATTTAATTATCTTTAATAGTTAACACTTCAAAAAAAACACAAAATAAATAATTCATCAGCTCAATCTACGTTACCGTAATGCATGCTCTTCTCAAATATGACATACACAACAATCAAATAATCGCATAATCAAAGAAGAGAACAATACATACCAATGGAGCAAATAAACTGCTGAAAGTAAGTCACTCCACATAATAATGCGTAATTTCATGATGTATGCCTTCATCCACGTGTCACACGCAACAAGAATCATGTCACGCAATATGTCCCTAGACCTATATGCAATGCATGATCTCGGGATTGATTGGATGCCTGTAGCCCGTACACTACAGTCCACCCTGACCGATGTCCGTGGCCCGTACACCACGATCCACCATAACCGAGTGCTCGTGACTCGTACACCACAACCCATTTCACTCGAGTGTCTGAGACCCGTACATCTCAGACCACTCCAAATGCAATGCACGTGCCATGAATGCAATGTAAATGCCAAGGCCTGCCACTTCAACCGGCCTGCTACCCATCTCCGCAGGGCTCGGCGGCCTGCCTGGCGTGGCTCTCTTCTCTTTCATCTCATTTCCATTTTCAGTTTCGTTTCTGTCTGAAAATTTAATGACAACATCCTCAATATATATATTTTAATGGGTTGAAACAGTTTTCAAAAATTCGATTGGGAAGTATATCTATCACGTTGATGTTCTCGACCTTTGCAACTCTGAAAAATCAGATTGCACTAGTTTCAGAACTATTCAAGTTTGATTGACTTATACTTATCCAAATGAGTTGAAACTTGCGCCAAATGAAAACTATGATGCGTGGCTATGTTTTCGCAAAGTTTTAGGATTTTTAAAAATTGTTTGCTATTTTTACCATTACAATGAAAACGATGTAGAAAACAAGACTCTGAAAGTAAAGTGCTGAAAATAAGAACACCAAGAATTTTATACTGGTTCGGTTAAAACAACATACTCCAGTCTTCGAGGGCACCTTCTGTAGGATCTGCAAGGCACCACTAGAAGGAGGGTTGAATAGTGGGTGCGGAAAATATCGTTTTTAAAATTGTTTTAGACCAAAAACCCAACTTCTGAAAACATTTTCTGTTTTCAGGACCTGTTTTGAAACATTTTGACAACTAGGTTACATGTGTTCAAAAATTCTAAAATTTGGAAAAATTTTAGTCTCAGATGTTCTGAGTATCCCCTAAAAATTTCAAATCAAAACTCAACCTCTAATCCCTTTAAAAATTGTTTGTGGTTAGATTGCGCAAATCTGCCAGAAACGGTAGTCTGATTTGAAAAATTAATTCCAATTAAACCGTGACTCCAAATGCTCTGAAAATTTAATGACTAACCCCTAATTAGGTGTATTTAATTGGGCTGAGACAGTTTTGAAAAATTATTTTGGGAAGTTAGTCAAATACGTTCAAAGTCTCAATCTTTGCAAGCCTGAAAATCAGACTGCACTAGTCTCAGATCTTTTGATGTTTGAATGACTTATACTTGTCCAAAATGGTTGAAAATTGCGCCAAAAGAACCTTAAGACATGTGGCTATATTTTTTGAAAGTTTCGTGATGTTTGAAGTTCTTTTACGATTTTTACGAACGTGAAAAAACTAATGCACTGTGCTGGAAACTGAAAGTAAGTGCTGAAAAGTAAAGAACACAAGGAATTTTATACTGGTTCGGTAAAATCAACCTACTCCAGTCTTCGAGGACACCTTACTCGGTTATCACTAATCACAAAACACAAATAACACCTTAACACACAAGGTTGATGGAGTTACACATCAACTCCAACCCTTTACAAACCTTGTAAGTGATTACAACGATCATGAACACCACCACCTAGCGGATGCAAGATTGATCACACCTTGATCAATCTTTTACAACAATAAAGAGTATAGGATGGTATGTAAGAAGCCTATTCAAGATGTATGAATATGAATACAATAGGCTTTTAGAGAGAAGAAAGAAAAAAGTGTAGAAAGAGAAGGATGTAGCGTTTTTGATCTTCAATTTGCAAGACTTGTTCTTGTCTTTTGTTTGCTCTCTTCTTTCCTTCTTATCCAAGTTGGCCGCTCCCTTGATGCCTTCTCCTCCTCTTGAAAATTATCTTCTAAGTCCTTGGAAGAGTATATTGCATCATTGTGACATTTCCTTGCTTACTTGGCAACTCCTCATTGGATGATCATTAAGCTCTTGCTTACTTGGCACTCATTGATTGGATGGAAGTTGTCATCATTTGATGACTAGACAAATCTGAAAATAAACCTTAAAAACATGTGCCAATTATCCATAAAAGTGTTGCCATAATTCATATAATAATTCCGCATAATTAGCAAGACAACTAATCACCCATTTCCTTGCAAAAATCGGCCATTATGCCTCTCCACATGCTTAAATTTCAGCATGTGTAACATTCACACTTTATTCAAATTGTTGCCAAGTTTGCATTTGATTAATTCCTTGAAAATAAAGAAGAAATCAATCATCATTTAGTACATAACATTTCAACTAATTTTGGAATAAAAATTGGTCACCAAGAAGCCACAAATTTGGCCACATCCATTTAATGGTGAAGGAGATGAAACACACTTGAAGGTTACAAGCATTTGTTAAATTGTCGAGCTATCATCTTCTTCTTGTTGTTGTTCTTGTTCCATTCTTTGTAGCTAAGGTGGTCTTGTTGTTTTTTGTTCAGCTACAAGCCTCTAGAGCTTCATTTGTAAGATTGATTAGCCATTCTTATATGGCTATATCAATAGGTTGTAGAGGTGTTGCAACTAAGTGTTGCTTAGAAGGTGATCATCCAAGTCTTGAGTAGGGTTGGTGTATAACCCAAGGATCAAGCTTGGTTCTTGTTGTAAGGTGATTCATTTCATAGTAAAATCTAAGGAAAGGTGTTTCTTGGGACTGGAGTAGGTCATATTGACCGAATCAGGATAAATCCTCGGTGTTCTTGTCTTGTTTCTTCATTTCTGTTTTCTGCCAGTTTTTACTGTAGTTTTCACACAATTTCTCACAATTTGAAAAAATAGCTAAACACTTTCAAAATTCATGATTTTTGGTGGAGTTATACTTCAAACTGTTACCTTTCATTTGCAACAAGAATTACTTGAATTGAGCAAAGGAAAGTTAGTCTTTAAGTCTTTGCAAGATAACTGCTCCAATCTGGCTGCAATCTGACCAAGGTCAGAGCCTTTTGAAAACTTTATCTACAGATCCTAAGGAGTGTTTTGATATAAAGATCAACCTGTTTGGTTCAGTATTCAAAGAGAAACACTATTTTCAAAATCAGCAACATTCTATCCAATTCTGTCTAGATTGACCATCTGAATTGTTTTATTTGTTTGAAGGGCCAACGATCTTATTTTTGTCTGATTTTTGGACAGAGTCTTGTTAACTCATTGAAGTTAAATTCAAGAAAGTTTCATAATTTTTAAAGTTGTGTACAATTATTTGTGAATTTTTTAAAAACGGGTTCTGAATCTGAGGCAGTTTCAGATTCTGTTTTCAAAGAGGATTTTTACAAAGGATTGTAGTGTAATTTTCGCTAACCACTATTCACCCTCCCCCTCTAGTGGGGTTTATTGCAGGTGCATGGTCCAAAAACATTGACTGAACCAGGATAAATTCTCGGTGTTCTTGTCTTGTTTCTTCATTTCTGCATTCTGCCCGTTTTTACTGCAATTTTCACACAACTTCTCACGTTTTGAAAAAATAGCTAAACAATTTCACAATTTGTGATTCTTGGTGGAGTTATACTTCAGACTGTTAGCTTTCATTTTCAACAAGAATAACTTGATTTGAGCAAGAGAAAGTTAGTCTTTCAGTCTTTGCAAGATAACTGCTACAATCTGGCTGCAATCTGACCAGTTTTGAGAAAACTTAAATTTTGTATTTATCAAGAATTGTTTAAGGTCAGGGCCTTATGGAAACTTGATCTACCCATCCAAGGAGTGTTTTGATATAAAGATCAACCTGTTTGGTTGAGTATTCAAAGAGAAACACTATTTTAAAAATCAGCAACGTTCTGTCCAATTCTGTCCAGATTGACCATCTGAAGATTTTTATTTGTTTGAAAGGTCAAACAATCTTATTTTTGTCTGATTTTTGGACAGAGTCTTGTTAACTTATTGAAGTTAAATTCTCGAAAGTTTCATAATTTTTGGAGTTGTGTACAATTAGTTTTGAATTTTTGAAAAATGGGTTCTGAATCTGAGGCAGTTTCAAATTCTGTTTTCAAAAGGGATTTTTACAAATGGTTGTAGTGAAATTTCTGCTAACCACTATTCATCCTCTCCCCTCTATTGGGGTTTATTTTAGGTGCACGGTCCAACAACATTGACCGAACCAAGATAAATTCTTGGTGTTCTTCTCTTGTTTCTCCATTTCTGCATTCTGCCCGTTTTTACTGCAGTTTTCACACAACTTCTCACGTTTTGAAAAAATAGCTAAACACTTTCAAAATTCATGATTTTTGGTGGAGTTATACTTCAGACTGGTAGATTTCATTTTCAACAAGAATCACTTGATTTGAGCAAGGAAAAATTAGTCTTTCAGTCTTTGCAAGATAACTGCTCCAATCTGGCTGCAATCTGACCAGTTTTGAGAAAACTTAAATTCTGTATTTATCAAGAATTGTTTAAGGTCAGGGCCTTTTGGAAACTTTATCTACACATCCAAGGAGTTTTTTGATATAAAGATCAACCTGTTTGGTTGAGTATTCAAAGAGAAACGTTATTTTCGAAATCAGCAACATTCTGTCCAATTCTGTCCAGATTGACCATCTGAATCTTTTATTTGTTTGAAAGGTCAAACGATATTATTTTTGTCTGATTTTTAGACAGATATCATGTTGAAGTTATATTCTGGAAAGTTACATAAATTTTGGAGTTGTGTACACTTATTTTTAAATTTTTCAAAAATAGGTTCTGAATCTGAGGTGGTCTCAGATTCTGTTTTCAAAGGGGATTTTTACAAAAGGTAGTAGTGTAATTTCTGCTAACCACTATTCACCCCCCTCTAGTGGTGTTTATTGCAGGTGCACGGTCCAACAGTATTATGGTGATTGTTTTATTATGTTCATAAGCTTAAGAATCATCTTAGGACGGTATCATGGTTCATAAGGATGGAGAGGTCTTTAAGTATGGCCTATGGTAAGACAAAATCTACTCTTGAATATGGATATATTTATGTGTTTCGGCATTGGTAGGGGCTGTAAAAGGTTACTTTATTGATATTCTTATCATGGTGGGTTGCACTATGCGATTAATAGATTTTAAGAGAATTTAGGGGATCTAACTTAGGAAATTGGACTTGATTAAAAACGTGAAAATGGAGATACATAAAACAACCCCAAAAAAAGTCCCGGATGGGCATGTTATTTCCGAAAATGGCCCTGGAAATTTGGTTAAGTTGACGATAAATTAGTACCGTGAAAATAGGGTCGTGTTGGTATCTTTTCGGGAACGATTCGAGGTTGTAACGGAAAAAAAAAAGCAACTGGTTAAGGTGCTGGAATTTTCCAACTTATAGCAAAAATCAAGACACCCGGAAATGAGTATGGAAATCAGCATAAAGAAATCAGAAACAAAGGTATAGCTGGTGACCAAGTACATTTCCTTGCACAAATTGCATATCATGGCATTCTTTTGAAAAGATATTGCATGGCTTTATTTTAAAAGTATAGTATTGCATTTTTTTAACAGTTAAATGTGATATCAATTTAAAAGCTCGTATTAAATAAACTGTTATTACGATCGATTCTGGTATTATTATGGTTATGGACCCGAGCGTAACATCCTTTCATAGGTTGCTGGGATAATGTACAGTTATGGTTATGGTTATGGACCCGAGCGTAACATCCTCTTGTAGGTTGCCGGGTAATGTACAATTATGGTTATGGACGGAATCACTCGTATTTGACTTTTTATTCATACGATGAAAAGGTATGCGATGGCTATATTTTAAAAGTATAGTACAGTAAAGTATGCTTCCAAAAGGTAAAAGTATGGTATTGCATTGATTGATATCACCGCATTTCATATCTCATCACTTTGCATCATGTTACATCAACTAAATTGTAGAGTTTTATTCACCATATATGTACGATTTAAGTCGAGTAGTGCACCAGGTATGGAAATTACAGTGGAGTTTATGTTCAATGTTCTAATGTGTAGAGAAAAAGGGGTTTGAGTGATTTCAAAATATGTGATTTAAATGAATGACATAAAACGTGCATGATATAAACAAACGTGTGCATGATATTGCTTATTACTTGCCTTATTTAGCTCATATATAATGTTGCCGTACTAACGAGCCGTGAAGCGTTAAAGCTTACATCATATGGCAAACATTTTTTGTGTTTATACTATTTTCAGGTGCCACCATTAATGAACTAAACTAGTTCATTAAGTGAAGTACTTAGTTAATTAAACTAAGTAGTTCATTAAAGGAAGCTACATTTGGAGAAGGCACAAAGGCAACAAGGCTAAGGAAGGAAACTTTTTCTTCTCCTCCCCTCATTAATATTCACACGCCATATACACATATATGAATATATATTTTCATATTTTTTTTTAAAAAAAGCACATACACCTGTATTCCAAAGTACTACCGACACGTTATATATTTTACGTACGTACGTTAACATCACACCATCATACTTAACTCATATTTATGAGTATATTCAGGTCTTATATCATATGATATAAGTCATGGTGATGACAAATTAAATACGACACGTTAA
>AP025072.1:5837252-6087910 GCA_036186865.1 Eustoma russellianum | reverse complement strand
ACACACAAATCACGCCACATTAAGGCCAAAATGTGAAGATTCCAATTTTAATTTTGTCACATGTTAATGGTGCCACTTTAAACCAACCAAGTGCTGAGATTTAAAGTATATATTATATATATTATGTGTAACATAATATATATAACATGTGCAAAAAGTTGGAATTTAATTAGAGAAAAATCGGGTAATCGATAAATATCGAAAATTCGATTTTCTACGTACACAATGCATGGAACGTTTTTGGCACATCATACAGCACGTATCTAGACAATTTTTACATATGTCATACATCTTAAAGTGTTCTAGAAAATTAAATTAAGGGCTGATTGGAATATAACATGTGTGTATTATTAAATATGCACTATTTTACAAAGTTAGCAAAAATAAATTTCAGCACATGCATATACATCATCCACGCCACCTACAGCTGAGATGGAGCCTATGTGGAGCTTTGTTGGCATATTGATTGGTCAAGAATAAATCATACAATGTTGGTGAATTAAAGAAAGAAGCTACAAATGGTAAGGTTTCAAACTTTGTCTTATTTGAAACACATGCTGAAAATTTCAGCATGTTGAAATAAGGCTGGCCAAAATTCTCATATTAATTAGGCTATATTTTGTGTCTTGAATTATGTGGATGATTGGAAGAAGAATGGAAGCAAATTTGAATAATTTTCAAAGCCATAAAGAGTGATATTTGCTGAAATTTTCAGCATGTGTGTGACATGTCTTGGCCGAATGGATGGTAATGAAGGGTGTCCAAATTCATTCCCAATTTAATAAGGATATTTGCCATCAATTGATGATTATTTTAAAAAGAAAAATCAAGAGAAATGGAAATATTTTGAATTGAAGAGCCATGTATCACATGCTGAAATTTCAGCATGCTAAAACCCCATAATGGCCGATTTTTTTACCTTGGTTGTGAGAAATTTGTCTTGCAAAATTTATGTGACAATCTTGTGTATTATGGAAATTATTCTATGTTGATTTTGGCACATGTTTTTTTAGTGATATATTCAGATTTTTTCAAGTCATCAATGATGACAACATCCAACCTATCATGAAGTGCCAAGTAAGCAAAGCTTAAATGATCATCCAATGCTAAAGGTGACAACTAAGCAAGACCATGTCACAATGATGTCTTACATTCTCCCAAGGGACTTAGAAGATAATTTTCAAGAGGGGGAGGACACCTAGGGGGGACAGATGAAAGGCTGTAAAAGGAAAGAAGTTGAGCCAAAAACAAGACAAGCACAAGCATTGCAAAATCAAGTGAAAAAAAACGCCCTAGCCTCTCTTCTTCTACACTCTCTTTCTTTCTTTCTTCTTGAAAGGCCTATTGTATTCATATTTCAATCTTGAATGGCTGTTTATAGACCATCACATACTCTATATCTTTGTAAAAGATTGATCAAGGTGTGATCAATCTTCATTCTTGCGAGGTGGTGGTGTTCGTGCGAATTGTATTCATCGTACAAGGTTTGTAAAGGTTGGAGTTGGTGTGTAACTCCATCAACACTGTGGTAAGGTGTATTGCGTGTGTGTGATTAGTGTGAACCAAGGAAGGTGTTCCTTGAAGACTGGAGTAGGTTGTTTATAACCGAACCAGTATAAAATTCTTGGTGCCATTTACTTTCAGCATGTATTCCTGTTACTACACAGTTTACCATTTTTGTTGCGTTCATAAAAATAGTAAACGACTTCAAAAATCACGAAAATTCTAGAAACATAGCCACACGTCTTAGGGTTAATTTGGCACAAGTTTTCAACCCTTTTGGGGTAAGGATAAGTCGATCAAACATCAAAAGTTCTGAAACTAGTGCAGTCTGATTTTCAGACTTGCAAAGAGTTGAGACTTTGATAGTAATTGACCAACTTCTCAAAAGAATTTTGCAAAACTGTTTCAACCCACTTAAATATAGTATAGTACGGAGTTAGTGATTAAAATTTCGAGGCATTTGGACTTACACACAAATAGGAAATAAATTTTTCAAAACCGTCTACCGTTTCTAGCAGATTCGCGGCAATCTGATCACAACGGTTTTGAAGGGGTTAAAGGTTGAATTTAAATTTGAAATTTTTAGGGGGCCCTCATAACATCTGAGGCTAAGTTCTCTCAAAATTGCAGAATTTTGGAGACCTATAACCTGGTTTTAAAAAACGTTTTAAAAACTGGTCCTGAAAACAGAATCTGTTTCAGAAGTTGAGTTCCTTATGTTTAAACAAATTTTAAAAACCACACTTTCCGCACCACCTATTCAAACCCCTCCCCCCTTCTAATGGTGCCTTGCAGATCCTACAAGTAGTATCAAGATGCAGGAACACTCACTACAAAGGATACAACGATTCAGTGAGATGGCAACCACAATCTCAAAACCGAGCAAGAAGGTATGTCGAGCCAAAGGCGTCCTCTTTTTGACAGTGAGTCGTTTATTCAGTGGAAACTTAGAATGATGAGCTTTTTCTTATGGCTATAGATATTGATCTTTGGTCGATAATAGAAGATGGTCCTTTTGTCCCATCTAAGTTATCCACCGTAGACGGAGCAGTCACATTAGAAGTTGTTAAATCTAGACAAGAATATACGAGTGATGATAAAAAGAAACTTAGTATGAATGCTAGGGCTATGCAATTGCTCCTAAACGAATTAAGTAAAAGTGAGTTCTAGTTATGTCAAACTGTTCGAGTGCACAAGAAATGTGGAGGATACTAGAAATGAAACACGAAGGCATGAGTCAAGTAAAAGAGTCAAAAATAAACATGCTTATGTCCACACTTGAGTCGTTTAAATTGTTGCCTAATGAGTCTATTGTTGATATGGATCTTCGTTTGACTAACATCTACAACTCTCTTGAGTCTCTTGGTAAAGCTTTTACCACGCAGGAAAAGGTACAGAAAGTCTACGAAGCCTTCCATCCGAGTGGGACCCTAAAGTGACCGCAATAGAAGAAAGCAAGGAAACTAAGTCAATAAAGATGGAAGAATTAATCGGATCACTTAAGGTTATGAGAATAAACTCACCATACGGAAATCGGAATCATCTAAACAAGGTAAAGCTATTGCTTTTAAATCAAATGAATACGTCTCTTCTCCTTCCGATCACGTAGATGATAGTGATTCTGAATCGGATAACGATGACCTAATTCTATTGGCTAAAGGCTTAAGAAAATTTATGAGAAGGTCATTTAGAAACAAAAATAAGGGTACTACAACTAAGAGAAATAAGAACAAGTCAAATGATAAAGATGTTAAATGTTATGAATGTGGCAAACTCGGACACTTATCATATGACTGCCCCAATAAAGAAAAGCAAACAACTAAATACCCTGACAAGGAGCGGAACAAAAATAGACCGTCTCAGAACCCAAGCAAAGGAAACGTGCTCTAAAGGCCTCCACCTGGAGTGATTCATCGGATTCTGAAACTGAGACCGAAGAGGAGACTGCACAAGTATGCTTTGCATCCAAAGCATCTAATGAGGTATCATCTGATTCTGATTCTGACTCTGAACCTTCTTATGATGATCTTTTTAGTCAGTATTTAGAATTGCACAAATTCACTAAGACTCTCGCTAAGGAAAAGAAGCGATTAATTGAAGACAAGAAACTGTTAGAATCTTCTAACGAGAATCTTGTCGCTCAATTAAGCGATTCAAAGAAAGAGTCATCATGTGTCATTACTGCATTAAAACAGAGATTTCATCATTGACCACTCAAAATAATGAAATGAAATCCGAGATTTCAAGTTTGAAATCAAGGAATACAGACTTAGAGAAAATGATGAAACAGTTTGATACGGGATCCAACATGCTGCATCGCATTATATTATCACAAAAGCATGACAGTGACAAAACGGGTTTGGGATACGTTGATACTAATGAAGTATCAACCAAACCAACTAAGTTTGTTGTGTCTAAGAAAGTAGACACCCCAAAGCCTCAAGTGGCGTCTAAGATGACGCAAAACCGCCTTCCCTCATCACGCCCCACTTCCTCTTCATATCATGTGAAATACAACTTTGTACCATATAGATATGAAAAGAAAAGAGTGATGCATACACGACATTCAATCATCACGACTGCACACACACACACACACAAGGACATATCAAAAACGTCCTTCATTCAATGAGTATAAAGGAGTCTTGGGCAAAGGCCCAAAGTGCATGCACCACATGTCTACTATATCGCACCTTCATCTACATTCTTGCCATTTGATAGACCGAGAAGGATCACCCAAGTATGGGTACCGAAAGGTACTTTTACCAAGAGGTGATTAACTAACTCGAAAGGACCCAAAGTTAAAAGGGTACCTAAATCATCTTTGCACATTGCAGGGAGCCCACACATCGAAAGATACAACTATTAAGTGGTTCCTTGACAGTGGATGCTCGAGGCACATGACGGGTGACCCGAGCTTGTTCAAAATTAAAGAAGGTCACAAAAGGCGGATCCGTGACCTTTGGAGACAACAACGAAGGCAAGATCATCGGAAAAGGTACGATTGGAAATCCAAGCACTCTCCAAATCTCCAACGTCTTTTTGGTAAGCAACTTATCCTACAATCTTCTTAGCATTTCTCAATTTGTTGACAATGGTTTTAATGTGTGTTTTACTCACCCTTATTGCAAATAATAAATAAAAATGGAGAAACCGTTTTAAAAGGAAAACGAGAAGGTAATATTTTTACGCTTTCTATGGATGATGTGGTAGACGCTAAAGTTAAGTGCTTTATGTCAAATGAACCCAATGTGAATTTATGGCATAGACGTTTAGGACACATTGGTATCTCCACACTAGAAAAACTTCAACGAAAGAACCTAGTACGAGGATTGCCTAAGCTTGATTTAGACAACTTTCAGTTGTGTGAATCTTGCATAAAAGGCAAACAAACACGTGAGTCACTTAAGCCTAAAAATGAAATAAGCACGACTAGAGTCTTAGAACTATTACATATTGATTTGTTTGGTCCTAGTCGCACTACAAGCCTTGGTGGGCGCCACTATGCATGCGTGATTGTTGATGATTTTTCTCGTTATACTTGGACTTTATTTCTTGCACATAAGGATGATAGTGCCATTGAGATTGCAAAATTAATCAAACAACTTGAAAATCAATACGGTGTCAATGTGAAAAAGATAAGAAGCGATAGAGGCGGTGAGTTTAAAAACAAAGAGATGATTTCATTTTGCGAAGAAAAAGGAATCAAGCATGAGTTTTCGCCACCTAGAACTCCACAATTAAATATAGTAGAGTAGTAGAAAGAAAGAATCGTACATTACAAGAAATCGCTAGGACTATGTTATGCGAAAATAAATTGCCTAGATTTCTGTGGGCGGAAGCCGTAAATTGTGCATGCTATATTGTAAATCGCCTATCTATAAGAAAGAAAATAAACAAGACGCCTTATGAGATTTTGAATGATCGCATGCCTAAGATTGACTATTTTCGTGTGTTTGGATGCAAATGTTTTGTTTTAAATACAAAAGATAATTTAGACAAATTTGAATCCAAATCAATTGAGTGTTTTTGTTGGATATTCTATAAATTCAAAGGCATATAGATGTTATGATCCTCTCACTAGACAAATCATGGAATCTATTCATGTGAAATTCAATGAATTTGGTGAGATTGATAAAGATAAAGAATATGACGATGACTTTGAATTGAAACCCGTGTTGAATGAAGATGATGGTACATTTGATATGCATGATATGAATGACACACTAGAAATGCATGATCACATAGAAATGCATGATAACATAGAAAATAATCAACCAAGATGGCATAGAGATCACCCACATGATCTCATCATAGGCGACCTCACTCACGGTGTGCGACCACGTAGAAGAATTACTTCGGACGAAATAAATGAATTTCATGCTATGATTTCTGAAATTGAGCCCAAAAATGTGCATGATGCTTTGAGTGATTCTTCTTGGATTGATGCATGCATGATGAACTTAATCAATTGTTAGAAACGATGTATGGGATTTAGTGCCACGACCACAAGATAAGACTATAATAGGCACAAAGTGGGTGTTTAGGAATAAAATGAATGAAGAAGGAAAGGTCGTTAGAATAAAGCGAGACTTGTAGCACAAGGCTATAATCAAGAAGAAGGAATTGACTACGATGAAACATTTGCACCCGTAGCACGTTTAGAAGCTATACGACTATTACTTGCTATTGCTTGCATGAAAGATTTCAAATTATATCAAATGGACGTAAAAAGTGCATTCCTAAACGGATTTATACAAGAAGAAGTATACGTGAAGCAACCACCCGGTTTTGAAGATTTGAAACATCCCGATCACGTGTACAAACTAAAGAAGGCACTATACGGCCTAAAGCAAGCACCGAGAGCATGGTATGATCGTTTTGCTACTTTCCTTTTAGAAAATGATTTTAAACGAGGTACTATAGATAGTACACTTTTTGAAACAAGATAAATCGGATTTACTTATTATCCAAATCTACGTTGATGACATTATTTTCGGTTCTACCTCACATAGACTTGTTGAAGATTTTGAAAATTGCATGAAATCTGAATTTGAAATGTCTATGGTTGGTGAACTTAACTATTTTCTTGGCTTGCAGATTAAGCAAACGAGTAAAGGATTCACATAAGTCAAGCAAAATATGTCAATGACATGATTAAAAAGTTTAACTTTGAAAATTTGAAACCATCCCCCACCCCTATGAGTGTCACTACTAAATTGGACAAAGATGAACATGGTAAAGACGTTGATAATGGCTTATATCGATCTATGATAGGTTCTTTGCTATATTTAACTGCTAGTAGGCCTGATATCATGTTCAGTGTATGCATGTGTGCACGATTTCAGAGTCAACCTAAGGTGTCTCACTATAATGCGGTAAAAAGAATATTCCGTTATATTAAGCACACGCCCACCTTAGGAATTTGGTACGATAAGGATTCCACATTTAACTTACATGCTTATACTGATGCAGATTATGGTGGCTGCAAAATAGATAGAAAGAGCACGAGTGGGACTTGCCAATTTATAGGAAACTCACTCATTTCATGGTTTTCCAAAAAGCAAGCAAGCGTTGCTTTGTCCACTACTGAGGCTGAGTACATGGCACTTAGCCTTTGTTGCACACAGTTGTTGTGGATAAAACAACAACTTCGGACTTTGGAATTACCGTAAATAGAATTCCTATATATGTGATAGTATGAGTGCCATAATTTGTCTAAGAACCCCGTGTTACACTCTAAGGCTAAGCATATAGAAGTACGCTATCACTTTCTTCGTGATCACGTAAACAATGGTGATATCGTCATAGATCACGTACGCACAGAAGCACAAGTAGCGGATATCTTTACAAAAGCCTTAAATCAAGCCACGTATGAATCTCTTCGTTCTAAATTAGGCATGATTCAGTTGATATGATTTGATTGACGTATTTGATTTTCTTTCCTTATTTACAGGAATCTTTTGATTTACTTTCCAAAATAAAGGGGAGAGAAAGCATGATTTAAGGGGGAGAGAGACACTAATTGATACTGATTGCACAAATCAAGGGGGAGCCGGATTTGAAATTTGAAATTCAAATTTCAAATTTATGCATGTTTGAAGGGGAGCGATAGCATTTAAATCATGTGCATAAGTTATTTTGAAAATCATCAAAAGGGGGAGATTGTAGAGAAAAAGGGGTTTGAGTGATTTCAAAATATGTGATTTAAATGAATGACATAAAACGTGGCATGATATACATGTGCATGATTGCTTATTACTTGCCTTATTTAGCTCATATATAATGTTGCCGTACTAACGAGCCATGAAGCGTTAAAGCTTACATCATATGGCAAACATTTGTTGTGTTTATACTATTTTCAGGTGCCACCATTAATGAACTAAACTAGTTCATTAAGTGAAGTACTTAGTTAATTAAACTAAGTAGTTCATTAAAGGAAGCTACATTTGGAAAAGGCACAAAGGCAACAAGGCTAAGGAAGGAAAGTTTCTCTCCTCCCTCATTAATATACACGCCATATACACATATATAATATATTTTCAGATTTTTTAAAAAGGCACATACACATGTATTCCAACGTACTACCGACACGTTAATATTTTACGTACGTACGTTAACGTCACACCATCATTTAACTCATATTTATGAGTATATTCAGGTCTTATATCATGATATAAGTCATGG
This sequence comes from Eustoma russellianum, assembly GCA_036186865.1. NCBI lineage: Eukaryota > Viridiplantae > Streptophyta > Magnoliopsida > Gentianales > Gentianaceae > Eustoma > Eustoma russellianum. The sequence continues at coordinate 6,079,720 of AP025072.1, read as the reverse complement.
TGATGACAAATTAAATACGACACGTTAAAAGGTTCTAAACCAAAAATTGTCGTATCGCGAATACCGAAACTTCGCCAACGTGTCACGTACTTGCCATAAATAAATGGCCAGCCCCTATACTCAAAAATCATCAAAAATTTCGTGCCTAGGGTGATATTTTCAGCCAAAAATTCTTTCCATGTTGGCACACACAAATCACCCCACATTAAGGCCAAAATGTGAAGATTCCAATTTTAATTTTGTCACATGTTAATGGCGCCACTTTAGACCAGCCAAGTGCTGAGATTTAAAGTATATTTATATAATTATGTGTAACATAATATATATAACATGTGCAAAAAGTTGGAATTTAATTAGAGAAAAATCGGGTAATCGATAAATATCAAAAATTCGTTTTCTACGTACACAATGCATGGAACGTTTTTGGCACATCATACGCACGTATCTAGACACTTTTTACATATGTCATACATCTTAAAGTGTTCTAGAAAATTAAATTAAGGGCTGATTGGAATATAACATGTGTGTATTATTAAATGTGTACTATTTTACAAAGTTAGCAAAAATAAATTTCAGCACATGCATATACATCATCCACGCCACCTACAGCTGAGATGGAGCTATGTGGAGCTTGTTGGCATATTGATTGGTCAAGAATCAATCATACAATGTTGGTGAATTAAAGAAAGAAGCTACAAATGGTAAGGTTTCAAACTTTGTCTCATTTGAAACACATGCTGAAAATTTCAGCATGGTGAAATAAGGCTGGCCAAATTCTCATATTAATTAGGCTATATTTGTGTCTTGAATTATGTGGATGATTGGAAGAAGAAATGGAAGCAATTTGAATAATTTTCAAAGCCATAAAGAGTGATATTTGCTGAAATTTTTCAGCATGTGTGTGACATGTCTTGGCCGAATGGATGGTAATAAGGGTGTCCAAATTCATTCCATTATATTTAAGGATATTTGCCATCAATTGATGATTTATTTTAAAAAGAAAAATCAAGAGAAATGGAAATATTTTGAATTGAAGAGCCATGTATCACATGCTGAAATTTCAGCATGCTAAAACCCCATAATGGCCGATTTTTTTACCTTGGTTGTGAGAAATTTTGTCTTGCAAAATTTATGTGACAATCTTGTGTATTATGGAAATTATTCTATGTTGATTTTGGCACATGTTTTTTAGTGATATATTCAGATTTTTCCAAGTCATCAATGATGACAACATCCAACCTATCATGAAGTGCCAAGTAAGCAAAGCTTAAATGATCATCCAATGAGAAGGTGACAACTAAGCAAGATCATGTCACAATGATGTCTTACATTCTCCCAAGGACTTAGAAGATAATTTTCAAGAGGGGGAGGACACCTAGGGGGGACGGCTGCAAGGCTTAAAAGGAAAGAAGTTGAGCCAAAAACAAGACAAGCACAAGCATTGCAAAATCAAGTGAAAAAACGCCTAGCCTCTCTTCTTCTACACTCTCTTTCTTTCTTTCTTCTTGAAAGCCTATTGTATTCATATTTTCAATCTTGAATAGGCTTGTTATAGACCACCACATACTCTATATCTTTGTAAAAGATTGATCAAGGTGTGATCAATCTTCATTCTTGCGAGGTGGTGGTGTTCGTGCGAATTGTATTCATCGTACAAGGTTTGTAAAGGGTTGGAGTTGGGTTTAACTCCATCAACACTGTGGTAAGGTGTATTACGTGTGTGTGATTAGTGTGAACCAAGGAAGGTGTTCCTTGAAGACTGGAGTAGGTTGTTTATAACCGAACCAGTATAAAATTCTTGGTGCTATTTACTTTCAGCATTTATTTCCTGTTACTACACAGTTTACCATTTTGTTTGCGTTCATAAAAATAGTAAACGACTTTCAAAAATCACGAAAATTTTCAGAAACATAGCCACACGTCTTAGGGTTAATTTGGCACAAGTTTCAACCCTTTTGGGAAAGGATAAGTCGATCAAACATCAAAAGTTCGGAAACTAGTGCAGTCTGATTTTCAGACTTGTAAAGGTTGAGACTTTGATAGTAATTGACCAACTTCCCAAAAGAATTTTGCAAAACTATTTCAACCCACTTAAATATAGTATATAAGGAGTTAGTGATTAAAATTTCAGAGCATTTGGACTTACACACAAATAGGAATAAAGTTTTCAAAACCGTCTACCGTTTCTAGCAGATTCGCGCAATCTGATCACCAACGGTTTTTTAAGGGGTTAAAGGTTGAATTTAAATTTGAAATTTTTAGGAGACCCTCATAACATCTGAGGCTAAGTTCTCTCTAAATTGCAGAATTTTTGGAGACTTATAACCTGGTTTTGAAAATGTTTTAAAATTGGTCCTGAAAACAGAATCTGTTTTCAGAAGTTGAGTTGCTTAGTTTTAAACAAATTTTAAAAACCACACTTTCCGCACTACCTATTCAACCCCTCCCCCTTCTAGTGGTGCCTTGCAGATCCTACATAATATATTCTTAGTAGATCAGAGAAATACTTGCTGAGTGATTTTGATCACTCACCCTTTTATCTCTTATATTTTTCAGAGTCTCCGGAGCCTAAGATCGAATATATCGAGGATGAACCAAAACAGGAGTATCCGTAAGAGTGGCAGTTGCTTAGGCTTTGATTTTCTATTTTTCGTGTGATGGTCTTTTGTGGACTTTTTGGGTTCTGTGGTAACGGTGTATTATGTAAACGTTGAACGCTCTATGTTGAATGTTTGAAATTCTACCAGTTTACTATCACTGCCATTATCTTTACTCCGTAGTCCGTGACTGAGTCATGAGATTATACTGTATCGCATCATCGCCTTGTACTTTGTGTAGCGAGGTACGGCAGGTGCATTGTACGTGGGACAGACCCAGGTACGGGGCGCTACATAAGTTTCAATTGATATTCAATTGGCTCAAAGCATAGGTTAAGGGGGAGAGTGAGAGTATAAGTTGAGGAGGAGTACATATGTTAATCTAAAAAGAATTTGAAAACAATTGGTATAGAATTGGTGAGTTTTGTCAAAACTATTCAATTGGTATAAAACATTGTTATAGAGTTGGTAAATGTGTGTTAAACAATTGGTAAAAGTTTGTGACATTAAAATCATGTAAGGTTATTTTGAAAATCACCTAAAATGGGGAGAATGTTGAGAAATATGTTTGGATAATTTTCAAAGTCATGATTTTAAGTGTTGAATACTTAAGAATGTCACACATGAAGTTATAAATGTTACAAAGTTGAATAAGTGAAGAAAATGACATTGATCTCTCAGGTTTATGCACTTCGATCGATTGATGAACATCGATCGATCCATATATCATCATCATCTATACCCAGTATATCCCAACGACAGCAAAAGCTATCATTAGGGTCTTAGGAGGGTAAGTGGTAGGCAGAGAATACCTCTATCCCAAGGGATAGAGAGTCTGCTTCCAGTGAGACCCCCGGCTCTATTTGTACCTACATAAATGACATAATAACAGAGATATGATGTGTAGTGTGTTAGTGAAGAAATTCAGGAAATACAAAGAAGAGGCTTTCGATACTAAAATACACATCACATGTATGTGTACATGTAATGCAAAACAACGGTAAAATATAAGCAACCAAGTGTGGAGTCAACCTAAAGCGTAGATAGTGTCTACTCCTATCTATGTCCTTAAATATACTCTAAGGTGTCCCTATATATGACCTATACCTCAATCCATATAAGACAGAGAAAAACTAAAACCTTACTATGAGACATCGATCTCCAAACCCAAGACACATCGATCGATCGATGTATACATCGATCTCTCACATTGATCGATCGATGAGGGCAGAGACAAAAATCTGGATCTCATTGTGCGACATCGATCTCTCAAGCAGAGGCACTTCGATCGATCGATGTCTAGGGTTTCTTGAATTTTTTTTTAAATGTGATAAAATGATTTTTTTTCCATTTGTAAATGCTTCATATATGTTTATTATGTTGTTATTATGTAATTATGATGATTATAAATATGTCTTGTCACTAATGTGCCTTGGAAGTTTCTACAACTTACCAAAAAGAGCAAACGTGGTATTTTGTGTTCTTGTGGATACTTGACATGGAGAAAATAATTCAAGGACTCGTCTACATCTTATTTATCTATAAAGGTGTTATTATATCTATTTATGATCATCAGGGTCATTTTTGGAGTTTTCTATCACCAAGGGTATTTTCATAATTTTACTCCCAATGGCAGTTTGGTCATTTTACTCAAGGACATCTCTTGAGTATCATATTATCTGCATGTTGGAGTTAATTATGGTTTTCTTGAAGATTATTTGGTGATTATCTATTCTATTTCTTTATTTGGTGATATTATCGACAGTAGCGGGATATGTGACGGGTTTTGATGTCACATTCTATTTTATTCTTGAAGACTCTTCTATATATGTTATTGGAGGTTCTCATTCATTTTTTCAAAAATTCTAAGGGTGTTTTTGGTACAAAATCCACCACAACATACAAGGAGGAAAAGTATGGGAATTTTGTATTACATATTGACATAGTCTTGTCAACTTTTATCTATGGGCTTTTTCTTCATTAAATCTGAAGTTTACATGTATAACCAGTTCCAAAACGTGATTACACCTGTGGCAAAGGTGTTTTCATCATTTTTATGATTTATGCCACAAATGGACCTGTTAAGTGCAACAATTGTCCCATGGCGCGTAGGCCCGTGTGAGCCAAGTCACATGTCGACTGCCATGGACGCTTTGTGTGTGCTGAATGCAACTATAAGACCTAGGGTATACGCATCTCCTGTAACCATTGGTTTTGGAAGAGTTGGTAGTGCCTGAGGTCTTACAAGTGGTATCAGAGCCAAGGTCACGGGTTCGATTCCCAGCGGGAGCAAATGCTGAGGGGGAGAATTGTTAGGTGCAGCAATGTCCTGTAGTGCCTAGGCCATGTGGGCAAGTCACCCAGCGAATGTCGTGGGCGCTTTGTGTGTGCTGAATGCACTATAAGGCTAGGATATGCGCATTCCTATAACCAATTGGCTTTGGGAGAGTTGGTAGCGTCTGAGGTCCTACAGGACCAACCAAATACATGCTAGTTTGGCAAACTTGGAATTTTCAAGTTTGAAAAAAGGCTATATTGGTTATTGGAGCTGATTTTGGAGTCAAATTTCAGCCATCACATGGCCTATTCTTGTGCCAAGGAGTTGAGGATTTATTGGAGAAATATACCATCTTATCCTTGGATATTATCTTCACCATTTTCACATCATTTTTGAAGACAAATTCGGCCAACATAAAGAATCTAAGGGGACAATTCATGTTGTTACATGTTGCCAAGTGTACAAGGTGTTTATGTGGCCAACCAATGATGTGAAGACACTTAAACATTGATGATGAAGACATGGAACATCTAGGCATTCTTTATCTTCACGGCCTATTTTCACACTATAAAATATGAGGCAAGGTGAAGAAGAGAAGACACATACTGAAAGCAAAAGGTTGAAGCTCATTGTCTTGCTATTCTCTTATCTTTCTTTCTTTCTCTTCTCTTCTCTTCTCTTCTATTCTCTTATCTTCTCTTCTCTTCTCTTCTTTTCTTGATTCATTCTTTGTGTAGCCAAGGTGTTCTTGTGATGTGTTTTTTGTATATCTACACGTCTCTTGAGTAATTTTATAAGATGATTAGCCAAATTTATGATGGATACATCAATAGGTGTACAAGATGTTGCAACCAAAGTTGTACAGAGGTGTTTTGCCGTCTTGAATAGGGTTGGTGTATGACCCAAGGATCAAGCTTGTTCTTGTTGTATTATTGATCATTTCATAGTAAAATCCAAGGAAAGGTGTTCCTTGGGACTAAAGTAGGTCACGTTGACCGAACCAGGATAAATTATCGGTATTCTTGTCCTTTTTCCTTTCTTTATTGATTTATGTCCCTTTTCACTATAGTTTTTACCCAACTTCACACTATCTGAAAAAATAGCAAAAAAAATATTAAAAATCGTTGATTTTTGGTGGAGTTGTACTTCAGACTATTAGGCTTTCGCTTGCAATAAGAAGCACTTGATTTGAGCCAAAGAAAAGTTAGTCTTTCAGTCTTTGAAAATAACTGCTCTATTCTGGCAGCAATCTGACCAGTTTCAAGGAAACGTACATTATGATTTTATCAAGCACAGTTTCAGGTCAAGGTCTTTTGGAAACTTAAACTAAACATCTTAAGGAGTGTTTTGACATAAAGATCAACCTTTTGGCCAGGTAATCAAAGAGATATAAGTCTTCAAAGTTTAGCATCTTTTTCAAATACTGTCTATATTGACCATTTGAATCTTTTTTTTTGAAGGGCCCAAACGATCTTATTTTTATCTCATTGGACATAGGCTAGTCAAGACACTGAAATGATTTCTGGAAAGTTCCATAACTTTTAGAGTTGTTGTACAATGACTTTTGAATTTTTCAAATATAACTGAATCTGGGCAGCTCTCAGATTCTGTTTTTCAAAGGAGTTTTTAATTCAGGGGTAGTAGTGTAATTTCCGCTAACCACTATTCACCTCCCTCTAGTGGTGTTTATTGCAGATGTTACGGTCCAACAGTTTCTTCATTTTTCTTTGGCCCCAATCATATCATCTTGAAATCAATCTTTATCTTTATAAACATCGAGAACATTATATTTCTTGCATATTAAATAAAACACATATAGTTCCAATGCAGTAAAATAAATTAAAGATATATTTATTAAGCTAACTAACACAGAAGATTCAATTAAGCTCAGATGTATGGTTAGTTTAGTTAAAAACAATAGTTACTAATTATTTCGTCGAAAACGAAAAATAGTCAAGTTAATCGTTTTTAACAAATAAAATGGCAAAAAAAAAATAAGATTTTTAGAATTCAACGTAGAAAGGATAAAGCTAATTTGAAGATGAAAGAGACTGAGTTGTTGAAGACAGAATCTAATAGACTGAAGATGGAGATGAAGCTACAGTTGTGCAAGAAAATGAAGAATATTCTTATTCGAGCATTAAGTGTTATATTCTTAGTAATCGTGTCTTTCTTAGGAGCAATTGTGTCTACTGTGGTAGAAAATGGTAGAATGGGCTCCAATTTTCTAATGTTAGTGTAATGGTTTCAAGTGAATTTTTAGTAAAATGTAATGGATTCAACCTTGTTTGGTTTTTGTTCCAACGTCAATTAGATTAAACTTTGCTATAGGCAGAATCAAGTGGAATTTCAATTATATTGTAGTACGAATCGAAAAAATTCGTCGTTTTTTTTCCTTTAAATTAAGATACTTAGCACGTCTTTTTTTTTTTCTTCATCCATATTCGCCGTGGGCGTCTCCTAGATCTTTTCCGCCTCCCGCACTTCACCGTCCATCCTCCATTCATATAACCTCATTCATTTCAAGCTTTTCCATGATTTAGAATTAGAATCCAAGTCCAATTAATATAACCTAAACCATAATGTTTGGATCAATTAGCCAATGACAATGAAAAAGAGTCGTCTTCCTTTCAAGATCCCGACAACCAATGTTTGCATGTATTTTTCTTAAAAAAATTTCAAAATCATTTAGAAATGATTGGCATGTATAAGAAAATAAATACATATAAAACATGTAGAAAACTTAAAAGGGAGGGAGGTGGAAGAGGTGCTAGAGGAGGCAAGGAGAAGGGAGAGAGACGGAAGAGGTCTGGGATGGTGGCGACGGCGGGGATGGAAGTGGTAAGAAAGAAGACATGTGTTAGTTTTTTAAAATACCTCAAAATTTTTTTATTTTTTTAAAAAAAAATTGAACGGCATTGACAGTACCGTCTAAGAGGATATTGCCTGTTCATTCCTAATTATTTGAAGAATTGGCGTCCATGGTTATGTAATTTCTGATAGCATATCAAAGTTGCAACGTCTTTCTCTATATTTGACTCTATAGGTAGTGCTCCCTATAGGTACATAACACGAGTAGATTTATGTATTATATTAATTAATAGATTATATGTGCGGAAGACAAGCTGTGCACAAGTTCCATAAAATTGGTGTCAGTATAAAAGATCTCCTCCGCCCCAACTTCAATTTCCCCAGAATCAGTGTTTACTATTTCAGAAAAGCTCAAAAGATGTTCTCTTGTACAAAGTCTTCAGAATAACCGGATTGCTTTGCGATCTGATATATGATGCTTTATCCTTTACTTTAGGATCCGAAGAGGGGCCGGATCGCTTGCGATTTGATGTACGGTGCCTTACCTTACACTTTGTACAAGAGGCTGTTTCTGCGGCTCAATAACCTCAAAATAACAAAACAGCAATCTTAACAGTTGTTTCAAATCCCGTCCTCTAGAAAAATTCCCTAAGCCTGTTCATTATTCAAAACTAATTTGACCGGATTGACCATTTTGGTCACGAACTCCACGAGTATAGCTAAAATGGGAATCAAAAGCTTTTCAGATTATGTTACTAATTTTCCTCTCAGATATATTTGTACAAACACTATCCTACACATAACATATAATTAAAAAAATTAAACAATTTTTTATCATTATTCATTTTATTCTTAGTTTCATAATTAAAATAAACTAGATAAATCATATAATAAAAAAGTAACCTAAAAATTTGACTACTAATATATTTTATGTTTGAAAAGCTGACCATTAATATTTTTTAACAAACTAAACGAAAACTAATGCGATGTTTTTTTATACAAAGTATAAAAAAAGAATTAGAGCAAGAAAGGGGGAAAAATAAACATACAATCACTTCATTAAAGATTCAAGAGAGCATTGGCATGAGGACATGTCATATTTACAATTATGCCCTCAAATTAAGCAAAACGAATTTGAAGATACGTTTGCTTCCAACATCAAATGGTTACAACAAGATTGGAAACAACAATTGGGGCTTGCAGATTTTTCTTTTTTTTAAACAAAAATGAACATAATAGAAAGAACAAACCGACAAACAAAACATAACAACAACCATATCCAGTAATATTTCAACGAAAGTAAAAACTACCGCTAAGATCGGGAAATGGTGAGACTAAACAGAAGAGAATCAGAAAAGCCGAAAGATGCCTGGATTTCATTCGCGTATCTGCTGGACTCCCACCCAGCGAGCATAGTCAACCCACCTATCAATGGAGGAATTGCATAATTGGAAACTCAGATTGTAAAACTGTAAACAAACTCAAATAGAGAAGAGTTCAGAAGAACACTTACATCAATGAGCCTAAAAAGGTATTTCCAGTTCGCACGACAAAGCAAATCGCACTAAGCGCGAGCTTGTGATTATGCAACAAAGGTTCCAACATCCTTTGCTCAACAACCCCAGCAAGAACTTGGTACCTATTCAGGGGGGAAAAAAAGTAAGCACAGTTTAACAAGGGCACACAGTTCAAATGATTCTTACTTTATAAAGGGAGGGCTGGCCTTAGAGCAACTACTATGGTTGCTGTTTTGTGACCTTGAGGTCACGGGTTCAAGTTGTGTAAACAGCCTGTGTAGGGTAAGGTGCGTACATTAGATCGCGAAGCGATCCGACCCCTTACCTAGACCCTTGCACAAACGCAGGATCATAGTACACCGGAACGCCTTTTACTTGAGTGAAGGCTTTGAGGGGAAAGCAAAGTATAACAAGCCATTCTCGTGGCTCAAGTGTTCCAACAGATGTGAGTATCATTTCTACGAGGTTAACCGAGGAGTTCTCTACGAGCAACCGCAGGAGAAAAGCAAGCTAAGTACATGATGTACAAATCTCCCGATCCCCAAGAATATGGCTTATACAAGTTTAAAAATTGTGAGGAAAGCAGCATCTGGAGCATGTCATCCTATGATGACATGGTTTCACAAATCTTTAACTGTTATGAAGAAAATTTATTGTTCTTTACCTAAGATTGCTGGAAATTGCCATATAGACTCCGTAAGCCACGCTGGTTGACAATATTGGAACATCCTCAGCTTCACCAGCAAATGATTTATCAATAGCCTTCCTTGCACTGATCAATGCATTTGTGACACCTGTACCAACCTACACCAGTTTTGGCCATTACAAACACCTCCAATTAGACAATATACGTAGTGCAGACCACAGCAATGCACAGAAATCTTGAATTATGCTCCATTGCAAGACGCACATGATAGAGGAACCATATTAGTATTCTAGAAATTTTACCAAGAACACCTTATTCTCCAGGATTCCACCAGGGAAGTTCAATAGAATCAAACAAATTTCAGCAGACTGAAATTGACAACAGCCAGCCAAAAAACAATAGTTCTCAGTCATAGCATTCAGTGCAGACTCTAGGACTTTAGCCATCCAGCGTCAGGAAACGAACATTTTTCTTAGTACAGGCACTAAAGTGAACATATTACATAACCAAATGTAAATATGATTCAAATATATAAAACCAAGTGGAGATGAAAACTGACACACTCATTTTTTTGTGATCACAAATATAAGATCAACTTAACAGCTTATAGTCAGAAGATAAGCAAATATCCTCTGATCATTTAAAAGTCTATATCTTTTTACATGAAATAAGATTTGAGAACAAATTTTACACATAAGCATAAATTCCAAATGACCTAGAAAGAAAAAGGATAGGGGGAATAGGGAAAAAGTGAAATGATAAAACTTCCCACATTAGGTTAAGGATAAGAATGGATCAAATTTTAGCCAATATAACCACAATGGGCATGAATTTCTTTGACTACTATCACCAGCATCTTTTGGGTTCTTATTTCCCATTGCCTGGGCTTATATCAGGGACATTGTGTTGTTCGAGCTGGCTCTAAGCATGGTAGGCTCCATACATCAGAAGACCAAGAGATCGTAGACCTACTAACAAGGTTCATTGCCAAAGTGATGACCGCACATATGAAATTTGATTCTAGATTGAAACATGATTCTTGTATCCTGTTGGTATATTATCAGACATGCTCTGGTAAACTGAAATGCAAGAGTTCAGGTATGAAGAAATAAATTGAACTTGACAATGGAAGCAGGAATGCAAAATTCCTATAATAACCAAAAACTATCCCATTGCCCAAGCCTAAGAAATGTTTCAGTTGACAGACCAATATTGACAGAAAGCAGAAGCTACCTAACAACAGTGGTTGGGTTCTAACACTCCAGCTATAATTATACGTCAAAAAAGTTTCTGTAGCACTTTTACTTTCAAACTAAGATATCAGAACGAAACGAATTAGAGGACCACATATACAAATCAACCAACATTCATGCATATGTGCTTTCATCTCCACAATTAGATTTAAACTAGTCCATCTTATTTAAAAACCATATATTTTCAGCGCATTAAAGCAAAAGCAGATCTGAACTGACCAGAGATGCACTAGTCCCGACTGCAAACAGCTTGGCTCCGTTTCTCTGTAGGAGGAATAGGATAAACATTCAGCTCTTCAAGTCAACATATCACTTGCAGCAAATAGAACTCAGAGGACAGCACAAGAAGACATACCACTATGGCACCTATTCTTTGTAATAGTGAGTAGGATGTGCCAGCCAAAGCAACCTGCACCGCAAGTAAGCATCTTCTTGCTCAGAGATGAATAATGGCAGTTTTCTTTCAAATCAGAATCTCTAGTCCCCTACCTATTGGTTGACCAAGAATCCTCATGCCAATAACTTAAAAAAAAAAGAAGAATTGTACCATTCTCGACAATGGATTTATTAATACGATAACACTTCTAAATTCCAGCATCCAGAAGTCATAGAAGAATAAAGATAGAAGCAGTCAAAAAAAAAACTAAAACTAAAACTACAACAAGAAACCATTTCCTTATATCTTCTCTTTTTTAGGCTGCGATTCGTTGAATACATAAGAGAGAAGTTACAGAAGTTTAGATTTAACCTGAAAGGCATATTCAGGACAGCCATAGAAGAATTTGTTGAGTGTGCCAGCACCAACTGCAAGAGGTGGTCTGAGAGAAACAGTAGGAGCAGGGAGCCAAACTAGCATAAAATCTGCAATTATGGCCATCACCTATGTGAGAGATTCAGAATTGGAAAGTTAGCAACTTCATTGAGCAGTGGAGCAAGTGGTTACACATCTGCCGATTAGACAGTCAAGAGAAAATCACAAAAAGGGAAAACAAAACAATTTGCATCTGAGAATGGGTTTGGCATAAATAAAGAGTCCAAATACATTGAAAAATGACACGTCGATAACTTAGAATCTCCAAAGTAACAGCACTATTTCTAAAATCAGCGGCCCCCTTGCCCCTACCCTCTCCCTTCTCGCCCCCCATATTTTACATTAGATGACAAGTTTTATCACCACGTGAGCAAATACGGGAACCAAAGACAACTATAAAGCAATTGCTCAAACTGAAATTGAGAAATATTAGTCTTAGGGCCGCCTACATAAGCATTTGCCTGAAGCTACATAGGCAATAACAATCAGTTAAACCCACAAATTTGGCAATAAACAGCCTGATTTTCCTCATAATTATGAACCCTGATTTTACCCTGAAGAGTTGGTACCAAAACGTCCTTGAAGTAATTCCAATTAAACTACGTGATTCAAACCTGTACTTAATATATTAGATGAGAAAATACCTACTCACTAGCTTAAGAGGGAGTGTTGAAAAATGCTGAAGTAGTTTACCAGCATCAGACTAGTAAACCAGGTTGAGAATGGCAAATACCTATTCACAAGCTTGAGGGAAGTGAGGAAAAATGTAATTAATAGTTTACATAAGTATAAATAATAATTTTAGAAATTATCGTGACAGCTAAATCAAGGAGATTCTGTAACAGTTTGACTTAGGCTTAATAATTTCCTTTTCTGTAGCCAGCCTCATTTCATAAAGCTACTTCACAGCAATAGCACAATTCTTCTGCAATACCATTTCTTTGTTCTCGAAGTATCATTTCTGCAACGTAATGTCTCAGCTTTTGCTATTCTGCGACATCAGTTCTCAGTTTGCCATCAAGAAGACATCAATCTCATTTACCAGCCAAGTGTAATAGTGGTGCATTTTCAACTGGAACTACTTTCCTCTTCTGGGGAATAGCAGAACACTCATGAAAGAAATCTCAATCCTATTGATAGCTTGTGTAGCCACTTTTTTATATTTCAGCTGAATAGTTCACGGCCAGGTACTTCTCGCCCTCTTGCTTGCATGTTAAAATAAACTACATGCTGGGAGAAATCCTTGGAGAAACAAGGAGGGGGGGTTCACAGGGGACGACATAGATGCTTGGTTGTTTTGGGCGTAGAAGAGAGCGGAGGAGACTCTTTAGGCCCCAAAATTTGGAGAAAACTACAATCCAGTCCATCCCCTCCTCAGCTGACACGATAAAGAACTTAGCCAGCTTGCATCACATGATCTAGCTTTCCTCTTCTCTTTCTTTTGTTTAAGTGGAGAGAAGAAAAGAACAAAATAACCGTAAACCCTGAATAATTTATACATGACCAAGTTATACCGCGGGTGGATAGCAGGAAACAAGCACTTGATATATTATCTAAAACAGTAAATATCGCAATCCTTAATAGGATACTTAAAAGCCTGACACCTCAAACGTGTAATAGAAAATTCCATGCAAAGAGAATTCCTGCTGACCTTCCTGTCTTACTCAATCATCAAGTAGAATTGGAAACAAGAATCAATAAATTGAATTTAGGCAATCGCCGCATCGGCTCCCATTGCTAACCCTATACTAATACCTTCTACCTCAAAAATCCATAACATGGGGGCACAAACAGTATACGAGGGAGTCTTTGCTATATTTGGAACCTTCTCCTAAGAGAAACCATAAAGACCTATATACTAGGAACTAATAATCTTAACAGCATTTGGGGATGCACAGTGTTATAACCATAAATACCAGTATAGCGAACAAACTTGGTTGCATGTCTGGATGCAACAATAGTAATTTATTGTCAGTCTAAAGGTTCTTAATTGTCCAGTAGAAGAATGAGAAAGGGAGGGGGTTGGAGGAAGTTTGTGGCAGGAACATACCACATCAGCCAACACAAAATCTAGTTCTTTGCCAAAGTTTTCTCTTCGCCGTTCCAGCTCTGCAGCAGTCTACATAGTAAACAAGAAAGACAAAAGTTTAGAGTAAAAAGAGCAAAGGGCTTTTTCACAATGGCAAATCAGTCAAATACATAAAGAAATGTAGGACAAGGGACATGGTTGAGTAAATCAGGTCCAAATCATCGTCGCAGTAATTAGTACATTAAATCAGGAGACTATTTCTAACTGCATAATCATACACCTTAAGCTTATAGTACACTAAATCAAGGGAAAAGGTCCTACCCAGTAATTTTATTGCAGCAATGTATAAAGGTTCACATGTACTACGTAAGCATAATTCTTTTACTCCTCTTAAACCTAGTAGTATGTTAGAACAGAAAGTAATTTAAAAACCAAGTCTGTTGCTCCATGAAATAAGTAACACATAATTGTAGATACCAGGAGAAAAAAACAATGGTGATGACAACGGTGCAAATCACTCCAGAAATCAAGTTCACAAAAGGAACTTCAAAGACTTCTAGTGTTAAAAAGATGCTATTCTGAGCAGGTCAGAAGGATAGGTGCTCTACATGCATTAGGCTGAATATAGAAAATACATATTTTCTTCAATTTGTCGCTTACAAAAATTCAAGGAACATGTAAAAACAAACATGCTACAAACCTACTAATTGAAGAAATTACCATGGATTTCAAAAGCAACAAGTACAAAGTCAAACAGGGTAAATTACAAAGTAAAAGAAAAAGAACAACGACAGTAACAAAGTCAAACTACCACGAAGCTCTTCCCCCACTTTCTTAATCTGATACCCTTTTAATTATTATCCCAAATAACTAACAATTTGAGCATTTCAGATTCCTTCAAATGCAAAAAAGACTACAAATTTAGCATTTCACTCAATGTCAATGATATGAATACATTTTCCCCTTTTTTTATATTAGAGCTCCCTTCAATCCAAAATAATGTGAACGAAGCAGGCTTCCAAGAATTATATAACATGATTATCGTACTAGTTTCTCCTACCTTCTTTTTGGGGTTTAGACAGCAATCTTATGGCTTCTGTAGAATTTGGAGGAAATTCAATTATACAGATACGTATGATCAAAACATAAATAATAATAATCCCTCCACTTTAAAAATATTGTCTTTCATGATTTAACATAACTTAAATTACACTATATTTACAAGTCAACTATTCCCTCGCCCCAAAAACATTTTTAGACGGATGGAGTAATAGCAAGAGGCCAACAAGAAATCTGATGATAATAAAGGAAGTGCTCGTACTCAATGCTCAGACCTTTGTGAAGATACCAACACCACACTCAATGCCAACTTTAGTCAAGAAAAGATCATCAGCTAGCAATCTTTCCTTGAACCCACCAAAATTGAGTAGCCATCCAAGCACCGGTGACTTCTCCAGCTCAAAATACCGATAAACAATCGCTCCCGGAATCCTCCCAGCTTCAATAGCAACACCCAAATCCTTCGGGATGCTATCCAATGATCTCCCAATTTCCGCTAGAGCAAGTAATGCCTCTGTTTTGTTCCTCTCCCCTGCATCTCCACTTTCATCTCCTCCTCCTCCTCCTCCATCTCCTCCTCCTCCTCCGGCTCCAAAGCTACCACCACCGCCGCCGCCGCCGTTCGAGGTGGAGAAGATCCGGAACGAAGTGGGTCGAAGTGGGGTGTGGACTGAAGTGAGCTTCAGTGAAAGGGCTGATGTGGTGATGATGGTGTTTTGACTGAGGAATGAGAAACTAACATGGCGGTTGTGGTGGTGAGTTAGTGATGGTGGAGAGTGGAAGAGAGTGGCGGAGGAGAGGTGGAGGAAGGTGGTGGCGGTGGCCATGACAGGCGGTGGTTAGTGGTGGTTGTACTCTCAACTAGATGAAAGTGTGTTTGAGAATTCAGTTAGTTGCGTGGTGGGAAATTGGTCAGCATTTCCCGAATTGGTACTCATGAATATTCATATGTATCACAAATTTTTAAATAAGTATTTGGAATATAAATATTTATATATGGCAGATTTTAAAATATCCATAACCGCTGCTTTTTCTACGCAACCGAGATGACATTTTCTCCTCATACGTAAATTTTTTATTAATTACTAAAATATATCGAACGGTGAAGTTTGTTATGAAAATTGTGTGAAAGATAAGATTTGTGATGTCCACATGACAATATGCAATGTATCATTTATCTCTCAAGTCCTATAAATAGGACATTACCTTACATATTGAAGAATAACTTTGAATAGAAAAGAAAATCTTCTCTTCTTGTCTATTTCTTCTTGTCTCAATATTTTCTATATTGAGTTGATTGAATTTATAATATGTTATCAGCAAGAATTGATCCAAAAAAACAAAAACAAGTAATCAGAAAATTATTTAAGAAAGAAGAGAAAGATGAGAATACCCTTAAAATTTCGCACGTGCAGGCAGTCTTGTGCAGGTTCGGAAAAATTGAATTTTCTGAGACATCCACCGTTGGATCATCATCGAATTTGGTCAGGTTACTCCTAACACATAAAGATACGTTTTGAACGGTGAAGATGTGTTTTTGTGACCTCTAGGTTAGTCCGAAAGGATCATTTCTGAGGCTGTTTTTCTGCTGAAAATTTTTAAAGTTTATGTTTTGTTCATCATTTGCGTTGCATACTTCTATATTATAAAAACTCATGAAAGAAATAATCTAGCATGAAGTCTACATTTAGTTTGAAACTATGTGGCTTGAAGCCCGAAGCATGAATAGTTGACATGCCTGAAGCATGGATAGTCGAAATGCCTGAAGCGTAGCATGCCAGAAACATGAATCATTGACATGCCTGGAGCATCAATCTTTTTCATGCCCGAAGCATGAATCATTTGACATGCCCGAAATATGAATTGTTGACATGCCCAAAGCATGAATAATTGATATAATTAACATGCTCAAATCATGACCAGTAGATGTACCTAAAGAATGAAAAATTGTCATGCCCGAAGCATGCATGGTTTGACATGCCTAAAGCGTGAATATTTTGACATATGGTTGTTATATTATTTTATTATTATACTCATATTTCAATTACGAATTCATTGTATTCTTATCATTGCATTTATAATAGTCTGCATCATACTTATGCCTGAAGCATATTATGCCAGAAGCATATCATTAAGTCAAACCTGTAGTTCTGAGTAAATTTATATTTTCTGAGATGAATTATTTTTTCATTCTCAGACCCATGGCAAATATCACAAAACTGGAGATTGCTGCTCTTGATATTTTCGAAAGAAATTATATGGCTTGGGTCCTTGATGCTGAGATCCATTTGACATCCATGAATCTTGGGCATACTATCAAAGAAGGAAATAAGGCAAACGAACAAGATAAGGCGAAGGCAATGATATTCATTCGCCATCACCCCTATGACGGGCTAAAAACCGAATATCTTGGAGTCAAAGACACATGAATTATGGAAAAATTTGGAGGAGAGACATGTGTTAGTGTATGTGCCCTAGGCCATGATTTGGATGTTTATGTCATACATTTATTATTAATAAAAGAGGTTTTATTACCATTATTGTTGGTTAGTATGTTACACAATTTTGATATATGTCCCTGGTTCATTATTGTTATAGAGATAAAATAATTTATAACCAGTATGAGTATTGATTTGATAATCATGAGATGATTATGTGTATGGTGATACAAATCAATCTCATAGATACTTGTTAGAGAACAGTGTATTGGATAGACCCATCATGAGATTACTACATGGATTAGCGTCATAAGTAAATCTCATGATAGTCATGTTTTAATCCTTAGACTTTAGATTGTCATAGTTTCCAACATAAGGACTATTATATTTTGACATGATCAAACGTTATCCGTAACTAGATAATAATAAAGGTCATGATTGAATATGATAGAATTTATGTAGAGGATATTGAACAATCAAGATAGAATTTGTCCCTCTCTTTTGAGAGAGATATCTTTGGGCCCCTCAATTAGTGAGACTGTGAAATGCATGGCCGTGCTCAGATGAATTGATAGTGTGATCAATATCATTTGTTTTATCAGTCTACTTAGAGATCGAGTAATCATATGTTTGAAGAATATAAGTATGACGCTGACCATGACTTATGTTCAAACTAGATATCGTGTGACAAGGGATTAATGCATGTACTATTATTAGGCTAGTTGGACTTTACTCGTATTTATTAGGTAGTCGTAATGTCTTGCTAGAGACCAATTACGACTTGTTGGTTTAATGGAGATTTAACTGACTGCTAATTAATATGGGTCTATCGGGTCACACACAAGAATGCGTATGGGCAGATATTAATAATATTAATAATATTAATATTAGATATTAATTATTGTTATTATTTTCGTTTTATATATATATATATATATATATATATATATATTTATATCATCGGATAATAACAATAGAATCCATATCTGATATGGATTTTGATTGGTTTTATCTAATCCTAACAAAATCCGCATTTGATATGGATTATGATTGGCATTAACCAATCCGATCTGGAATCAGATTTTGATATCGATATATATGTATATATCCTGGTGTGTCTTGTACACTACAGTGAACAGAAAAACGAAAGACAAAAATCGTTTTTGAGAAAAGCCGAGTTCTTCAGCCGCGCCGTTTCAAGAGCTAGCACTCTGGGCAGAAGCATTCTTGTGGATACCGACAGAGGGTGTTTGTGATTTCACACCTCCCTCATCTGCTGATTTCGAATCTACAGAGGTAATTTTTTGAGTTTCTTTCATCGAATTAAACGAACAACATGGATCCTTGGTAGGAAATCGGAGATCAAGTTTTGTTTTTCCGCTGCGTGTTTTGCAGTGATCTTGTCGAATTTCCTAACAATGGTATCAGAGCCACTTGTTGATTTCGTGTAAATCGATTATATCATGCTTATGTGATTATATGTTTACTGTTTTTAGTATAGCATGATATGTATAAACGCTAATTCGGATTTCATATGATGAGAGAAGAATGGTGTTTTTCAATATGTTTCCATGAGATGATTTGTATATGGCAGAATTCGTTTTCGTGTGATGATTAAACCGACTCTGTTTATATTAGATATAAACACACGATATGCCATGATATGTGTAAAACCATATTCGAATCTCATGTGATGAGAGCGGATTGGTGTTTTCAAATCGTTTTCATGAGATGTTATAATTCGAGATTGTTATATGTGATATAATATTTTCGTTTTTCATGTGATGATCAAAACGATTATGTTTATATCGATATGAACAACCGATAATGATTCTGTAAGAGTTTATGCATATTCAAAATAGACAGATTATCAATTCGATTGATGATTCTGTTTTCGGATTTCGAATGGCAGATTATCAATTCGATTGATGATTTTGTTTTGGATTTCGGATAGCAGATTATCAATTCGATTGATGATTCTGTTTTGGATTTCGAATAGCAGATTATCAATTCGATTGATGATTCTGTTTCGGGTTTCGAATGATAACTCTCAGTTCGATCGATGCTTCTATAAGGGCTTACACGTATTCAAAACAGTAAGATCGTTAATATGATTGAATGGGACCGCCGTATGCGTACGTCTTATAGTTCGTTACCGTGACATTAATAATGTCAATATATATTTATTTGTTATAATATGTTTGTGTAAGATACATTATAATTGTTGATGTCTTTGCATGGTGCATAGCACGGCCTTAGGACCTATGTGATTGACTTAGTCATATTTCTATTTTTTGGTTATTATGGCCTGCGTGCCGCTGTAGTTTTTGTTGTATTTTATTATACAAGTAGTTAGGTTTTTCTTTATTATAGTAATAAATAAAGAATCAAGCTACAAAAGTGGTGATGGCGACACATACCAAGGACGAGTGGATTCCATGGAGATGGAGGCATGAGCTCAAGAGTAGAAGATATGTATCATTGCAAATGTTGTAATAGGAAGTCTTTCACATAGGGTTTCCTTTATGATCTTCATTTGGTCTCATGAAGATCATATTTAGTTTGGCCATGCTATGTCACGTTTACATATTTATCATTTTGTATGAGATGCGTGGATGATAGATAATATATGCATATAGGATGCTATGATATAATAATATACAATGCAAGACATAAACTAAGCTGAACCCTCATTAATAATTTAAGTCTTGATGCCATCCATGTCTTAAACACCTATTAAAACTGGGATTGTATTAAAGTAGGTATTGCCAAAGCAATGTGCTTTAAACATTCCCAGCTACGTAGGATGAGTAATAGTGCTACTCATATGTTTAAAATTGGTTAGACTTAATTGGGCTATCAAAACGGTTTTGGGCCCAAGGCATTAGATGTAATCTAACATACAATGATATATGATATCATTATTCTATAAATTCTAAGAGTTACATGAGATGTAATTGGTAAAGAAGTTACCTACCTAAATAACTTAATTTTAAGCGTCATGCCAAAGCTGAGTTTAGAATTAAGTCAAATATGGATCTTAGCTCACTAAAATATTTTTTTGAGGGTTATGTTTTAGTGGGAGTTTTATAAATTTTAACCTCATTATTAATAAAGTGTTACTTTGCATGTTTTGTAGATCATAAATGGCTGCTAATAACAATTCCACCTTATCACTGCGATCTATCCTTGATAAGGAAAAACTAAAAGAATGTGGGACTAATTTTGTTAATTGGTTTCGAAACTTGAGAATCATTCTCAAGCAAGAAAAGAAGTCCTACGTGCTCGATGACCCTGTCCCTGAACCTCCTCCTGTTGATGCTTCTGTTACTGCTAAGAACAAGTATAAGAAGCATATGGAAGATTCCAATGACATAGGATGTCTTATGTTGGCAACTATGTGTCCAGGACATCAGAAGGACCTGGAACACTTAGAGGCTTATGAGATGAGTGTGCATCTCAAACAAGAATTCCAACAACAGGCTAGGCAGGATAGGTTTGACACTGCTGTTGCACTTTTTGACTGTAAGATATCTGAAGGTGAATCTGTTAGCGCTCATGTTTTGAAGATGAAAGACTATATAGATCACCTTGCAAGACTTGGATGTCCCCTGAGCTTGGAACTCGCCACGGATTTGATCCTACACTCTTTGCCTAGCAGTTTTTCTCAGTTCATCATGAACAACAATATGAATAATATGGAAAAGTTCATTCCTGAGCTACATGGTATGCTCAAAATTGCTGAGGGGAATATCAAAAGGCCTACCCAAGTATTGAGTGTCAATATCAAGCCAATGAAAAAGAAAGGTAAAGGCAAGAGTAAGCCCAAAGGTGCAAAGGGTGCAAAAGGGTCAAGCTAAGCCAAAACCTGGACCCAAGGCAAAGGTTCCTAAGGAAGGAACTTATTTCCATTGCAACAAGCCTGGGCATTGGAAAAGAAACTGTGACGTTTATTTGGATGAGTTGAAGAAGCTGAAGGGTAGTGCGACTACATCTTTAGGTATTTATGTTATAGAAATTAATTTATCTACTTCTTCTTCCTGGGTATTAGATACTAGATGTGGATCCCATTTTTGTACAAATATGCAGAGGCTCAAAAGGAGTAGAATGCTGAAGAAGGGCGAAGTGGACCTACGTGTTGGCAATAGAGCAAGAGTTGCTGCTATAGCTATAGGGACTTATGAGCTTGTCTTGCCCAATGGACTTTTGTTAGTTTTGAACAATTGCTTTTATGTTCCTACTATGAGTAGGAATCTTATTTCAGTATCTATTTTGGATGATGAAGGTTATTCATTTTTGATTAAAAATAAGAAGTGTTCTATTTTTGATATAAATGACTTGCTTTATTGTATTGCAAGTAGTTATAATGACATTTATGTCCTTAACCTTGATGATTCCAATGACCGTAATATTTATAACATATCTACAAAGAGAACTAAGCCAAATGAATTAAACCCTACATATTTGTGGCATTGTCGCCTTAACCATATAAATGAAAGCGCGTATCTAAACTCCATCAAGATGGATTATTAGATTCATTTGATTTTGAATCATTTGAGAATCGCGAGTCTTGTTTGCTTGGAAAGATGACAAAGGCCCCTTTTACTGGACATAGTGAAAGGACTAATGACTTATTGGGCTTGGTGCATACAGATGTATGCGGCCCAATCAACATTAGTGCCAGAGGAGGATTTCAGTACTTTATAACTTTTACTGATGATTTCAGTAGGTATGGCTATGTCTACCTAATGAAACATAAGCATGAGTCTTTTGAAATGTTTAGAACTTTTCAAAATGTAGTACAAAATGAACTTGGTAAGACAATTAAAACGCTTCGATCAGATCGAGGTGGTGAATATTTGAGCCAAGAATTTGACCAACATCTAAGAAATTGTGGAATCGTTTCACAATTGACTCCTCCAAGAACTCCACAATGGAATGGTGTTTCTAAAAGGTGAAATCGAACTTTATTAGATATGGTTCGATCTATGATGGGTCAAGTAGATCTTCCTTTATCCTTTGGGGTTATGCTTTGAAGACAGCTGCATTCATTTTGAACCGTGTACCATCTAAAGCGGTTGAAAATACACCATATGAGATATGGACTGGTAAGAGACCCAGTTTGTCTTTTCTCAAGATTTGGGGTTGTGAAGCTTATGTGAAAAGATTAGTGTCAGATAAGCTAGCTCCAAAGTCTATCAAATGTATTTTTGTGGGGTACCCTAAGTAAACTAAAGGGTACTATTTCTATATTCCCTCAGAGAACAAAGTGTTTGTTGTTCGAAATGGAATCTTTTTAGAAAAGGAGTTTCTCTCTAAGAGAACTAGTGGGAGTATAGTACAACTTGAGTAAACTCAAGTTCCACAAGATATCATTGAACCGCCTTTAGAGACAATTTCAGAACCACAAACAGTTATGGAGCCTGAAAATGTAACACAAGTCCAACGCAGATCTGATAGGATACATCGTCAGCCAGAGAGATATGGATTTCTTGTGACTGATGATAGTGAAGTTATGCTCATAGATCAAGATGAGCCTACTACCTATCAAGAAGCTGTGTCAGGTCCAGATTCAGATAAATGGCTAGGAGCCATGAATTTTGAGATGCAATCCATGTTTGATAACCAAGTTTGGTCTTTAATTGATCCTCCAGAGGGTATTAAGACTATTGGTTGCAAATGGGTTTTCAAGAAGAAAACTGACATGGATGGAAATGTGCAAACCTACAAAGCAAGGCTCGTTGCTAAAGGTTTCAAGCAAACTCATGGTATAGACTATGATGAAATCTTTTCACCAGTTACTATGCTTAAGTCTATTCGAATTCTCCTTGCCATTGCATCATACTATGATTATGAGATATGGCAAATGGATGTCAAAACTGCTTTCCTTAATGGAAATTTACTTGAGGATGTGTACATGACACAACCTGAGGGTTTTGTCGATCCCGAGAATTCAAAGAAGGTTTGCAAGATTCAAAGATCCATTTATGGGTTGAAGCAAGCATCTCGAAGCTAGAATCTTCGTTTTGATGAAAACAGTTAAGAACTTTGGTTTCATCAAGAATGAAGATGAACCTTGTATTTATAAGATGGTTAGTGGGAGTGCAGTAGTGTTTTTGGTTTTATATGTGGATGACATATTGCTTATTGAGAATGATATCCCTACCTTGCAAAAGGTTAAGGCTTGGTTAGGGAATTCTTTCTCAATGAAAGACTTGGGTGAGGCTATCTATATCCTTGGTATTAAGATCTATAGAGATAGATCTAAAAGGATAATAGGCTTGAGTCAAAGTACATACATAGATAAAAAGTTGAAGAGGTTCAACATGCAAGAGTCCAAGAAAGGATTCCTGCATATGTCTCATGGCATTCATCTTAGCAAGAATCAATGTCCTCGGACATCTGATGAGCGAGATCGAATGAATAAAATTCCTTATGCTTCTGCTATAGGATCGATCATGTATGCCATGTTATGTACTAGACCAGATGTCTCATATCCATTGAGCACAACAAGTAGATATCAAGCTGACCCTGGTGAAGGTCACTAGACAGCTGTCAAGAATATTCTTAAGTACCTCAGAAGGACTAAAGATGTATTCTTGGTTTACAGAGGTTTGGATGATGAGTTAGTTGTAAATGGTTACACATATGCTAGTTTCCAAACCGACATAAGATGATTTCAGATTGCAGTCTGGTTTTTGTATTCACATTGAATGGTAGAGCTGTTAGTTGGAAGAGTTCAAAACAAAGCACTGTGGCTGATTCTACAACAGAGGCTGAGTATATATCAGCATCAGATGCAGCTAAAGACGCAAATTGGTTGAAGAAGTTCATCACTGAGCTAGGAGTGGTACCTAGCATTGCAAATCCTGTGGACATTTATTGTGACAACAATGGTACCACATCACAAGCAAAAGAGCCTAGGTCTCATCAGAGATCTAAACATATACTCAGGCGCTACCATCTCATTCGAGACATCATCGATAGAGGAGATGTCAAGATATGCAAAGTTGACACAAACGATAACATAGCGGATCCATTGACTAAGCCTCTCTCACGGGTCAAGCATGATCAGCACACTAGATTTATGGGTCTCAGATATTTGTAGTCCTAGTGCAAGTGAGAGATTGTTAGTGTATGTGCCCTAGGGCATGACTTGGATGTTTAGTTATACATTTATATTAATAAAAGAGGTTTTATTATTCATTATTGTTGGTTACACAATTTTGATATATGTCCCTGGTTCATTATTGTTATAGAGATAAAATAATTTATAACCAGTATGAGTATTGATTTGATAATCATGAGATGATTATGTATATGGTGATACAAATCAATCTCATAGATACTTGTTAGAGAACAGTGTATGGATAGACCCATCATGAGATTACTACATGGATTAGCATCATAAGTAAATCTCATAATAGCCATGTTTTTAATCCTTAGACTTGAGATTGTCATAGTTTCTAACATAAGGACTGTTATATTTTGACATGATCAAACGTTATCTGTAACTGGATAATAATAAAGGTCATGATTGAATATGATAGAAATTATGTAGAGGATATTGAACAATCAAGATAGAATTTGTCCCTCTCTTTTGAGAGAGATATCTTTGAGCTCCTACATTAGTGAGACTGTGAAATGCATGACCATGCTCAGATGAATTGATAGTGTGATCAATATCATTTGTTTATCAGTCTACTTAGAGATCGAGTAATCATATGTTTGAAGATATAAGTATGACGCTGACCATGACTTATGTTCAAACTAGATATCGTGTGACAAAGGGATTAATGCATGTACTATTATTAGGCTAGTTGGACTTTACTCGTATTTATTGGTGTTAGACCGTGCGCCTGCAATAAACACCACTAGAGGGGAGGGTGAATAGTGGTTAGCGGAAATTACACTACAACCCTTTGTTAAAATCCCCTTTGAAAACAGAATCTGAGACCACCTCAGATTTAGAACCCAGATTTGAAAAATTCACAAATAATTGTACACAACTCCAAAATTATGAAACTT
The DNA here is from genome assembly GCA_036186865.1 of Eustoma russellianum. Lineage (NCBI taxonomy): Eukaryota > Viridiplantae > Streptophyta > Magnoliopsida > Gentianales > Gentianaceae > Eustoma > Eustoma russellianum. The sequence continues at coordinate 6,054,253 of AP025072.1, read as the reverse complement.
TCCATAATTGAACTTTAATGAGTTAGCAAGACTCTTGCCAAAAATCATACAAAAATAAGATCGTTTGACCCTTCAAACAAATAAAAAGATTCAGATGATCAATCTGGACAGAATTGGACAGAATGTTACTGATTTTGCAAAACGTGTTTCTCTTTGAATACTCAACCAAAAGGTTGATCGTTATATCAAAACACTCCTTAGGATGTGTAGATGAAGTTTCCAAAGGCTCTGACCTTAAAAATTCTTGAAAAATGCAGACTTTAAGTTTTATCAAACTGGTCAGATTGCAGCCAGATTGGAGCAGTTATCTGCAATGACTGAAAAACTAACTTTCCTTGCTCAAATCAAGTGATTCTTATTGCAAATGAAAGATAACAGTCTGAAGTATAACTCCACCAACAATTATGAATTTTGAAAATGTTTAGCTATTTTTTTAAATTGTGAGAAGTTGTGTGAAATCTGCAGTAAAAACGGGCAGAAAACAGAAGTAAAGAAACAAGAGAAGAACACCGAGGATTTATCCTGGTTCGGTCAATGTGACCTACTCCAGTCCCAAGGAACACCTTTCCTTGGATTTTAATATGAAATGAACACCTTACAACAAGAGCCAAGCTTGATCCTTGGGTTATACACCAACCCTACTTAAGACTTGGATAATCACCTTCTAAGCAACACTTAGTTGCAACACCTCTACCACCTATTGATGTAGCATATAAAGATGGATCATCAATCTTACAAATGAAGCTCAAGAGGCTTGTAGCTCACCACAATACAACAAGAACACCTTTGCTACAATGAACAAAACAATAACAACAAGAAGATGAAGATGAAAGCCAGACAATTCAACAAATGCTTGTGAGCTTCAAGTGTGTTTCAGCTTCTTCACCATTGCCTCTATTTTATAGTGTGATTTGAGCCTTTGAAGATAAGAATGCACATGTGTCACCATCTTCATCATCAATTCCAAATGTCTTCTCATCATTAGTTGGCCTTGTAAACTTGGCAAAATAAAACACAATGATTGGTCCACCTTGGCAATGTCATATTGGCGATTTTCCATCTTGGAATTGCCTTGAATTATCCTTAGCAAGAATAGATAATAAGAGAAGATAATTGCACCAAGATAACCTCAACTCCTTGCTTGAGAATAGGCATGTGGGCGTGAACATTTTCAAACTTAAAATTCAGCTCCAGAATGAAGTGTAGCGTTGGTTACACTTAATATTTTCCAAAAAAACTTTGATTTTTTCTTAATAAAATAAGAAAGGATAATACACCAAATTATCCCCCAACATCAGGCACAATAATAGGATATGTGAAGTCTTCATTTGACTTCAAAAATCTGCTGAAAATACCCAAGAATTAGCATATAGCCGTTGGCCTATATTTGAAAAACTCCAATTGCCAACTAGCTTCTTTTTGGTTGGTCCACTCGTCTCCAACTCAAAAATCAATAATGTATCACCTCCAACTGTAACTCACTTTTTCAACATATATATATGTGTAGCAAACTCAGATTTTTGAAGAAAAAAATAAATAGATAACAGTTGACAAGATTATGTCAACGTGTGTAACACCAAAATTCCCCAATATTTCTTCTTATATGTCAAGAACATTTCCACACCTTTGACACCTTTAATATCTCTGAAAATGATGATAAATATTCTCTTACAACATATATAGAGGGTCTTCAAGAAAAAATAGAATGTGACATCTCAAATCGTCACATATCCAGCTATAGTCAATAATATCATCGGTTGAGAGAATAAGATATAAGATCACCATATTATCTTCAAAATAATAATAACACAGCTCCAGAATGAAGATAATAATATGCTCAAGAGATTCCTTGAGTGAAATACCAAAAATACCCTCGGGGGTGAAATGACCAAAATACCCTTGGTGTGAGAAAACTCCAGAAATGACCCAAATGGTCAAACATAATCATGATACCAACTTTGTCATTATAAATAGTAAAACAATATGTATTTGACATATTACCACCATATGATGTTCCTACAAAACTCAAAATACAATTTTGCTCTTTTGGTAAGTTGTAGAAACTTCCAAGGCACGTTAATCACAAGACAATAATAATCACCAAAAACACATAATAATCACATAATGAACATGTATAATTCATATACAAATTTTATCACATTTTAGAAAATATTTCTAAAAACCCTAGACATCGATCGATCGAAGTGCCTCAGCTTCAGAGATCGATGTCTCACAGAAAGGTTCAGGTTTTGTCTCTGACCTACATCGATCGATGTGTCTCAGGTTTAGAGATCGATGTCTCACAGAAAGGTCTTAAACTTTTCTGCCTTACATAGATCGATCGATGTGAGAGATCTATGTACATAGATCGATCGATGTGCAACAACCTGAGAGATCTATGTCAACTTTTCAACTTTCTCAACTTTAATCACATATAACAAACATGTGTGACATTTTTAAGTATTCACTACTTAAAATCATGACTTTGAAAATATCCAAACATATTTCTCAACATTTGGGTAGTCGTAATGTCTTGCTAAAGACCAATTGCGACTTGTTGGTTTAATGGAGATTTAACTGACTGCCAATTAATATGGGCTTATTGGGTCACACACAAGAATGTGTATGGGCTGATATTAATAATATTAATAATATTAATATTAGATATTAATTATTATTATTATTTTCGTTTTTTATATATATATTTATAACACGGATAATAACAATAGAATCCATATCTGATATGGATTTTGATTGGTTTTATCTAATCCTAATAAAATCCGTATTTTATACAGATTATGATTGGCATTAATCAATCCGATCTGGAATCGGATTTTGATATATATATGTATGTATATATCTTGGTGTGTCTTGTACACTAAAGAGAACAGAAAACGAAAGACAAAAATCGTTTATTAGAAAAGCCGAGTTCTTCAGCTGCGCCGTTTCAAGAGCTAGCACTCCGGGCGAAAGCATTCGTGTGGATACCGATAGAGGGTGTTCGTGATTTCGCTCCTCCTTCATCTGCAGATTTCGAATCTACAGAGGTAATTTTTGAGTTTCTTTCATCGAATTACGAACAACATGGATCCTTGGTAGGAAATCGGAGATCAAGTTTTGTTTTTCTGCTGCGTGTTTTGCTATGATCTTGTCGAATTTCCTAAAATTTGGAGGAGAGATATGATCATTATAAAAGTGTTATCCTTCCAAAGCTCGATATGACTGGTTGCACCTGAGTTTGCAAGATTATAAAACAGTCAATGAATACAACTCTGCTATGTTTTCTATTGTCTCCCAATTACGAATGTGGAGAGACAAAGTGACTGATGCTAATATGTTAGAGAAAAAGTTACTACTTTCCATGCGTCAAATATGCTCCTGCAGCAGCAATATCGAGAAAGAAAGTTTGAAAAATATTCTCAACTGATTTCATGTCTACTTGTAGCTGAACAAATAATGAACTCTTGATGAAAAACCACCATCTCGTCCGACCGGATCACAGCCATTCCCCTGAAACAAATTCAAGTCGTTATAATAATACACATGGTCGTGGTCGTGGTCATAGTCGTGGTAGATGTCATGGTAGATGTCGTGGCCCGTGGGTAAGAATTTCGCGCCGTACCACCAAAAGTGAGAAAATAAAGACAAACTACATGAAATGTAAAGGCTGGAAAACATGGTGCACATGCTAAAAACCATGACGAAATATGTTATCGCTGTGGAGCCCAAGGGCATTTGTCCCGTACTTGTCGCACTCTAAAGCTTTTGGTTGAACTTTATCAAGCTTCCCAGAAGGATAAAAGCAAGGGAAAACAAGTTCATTTTGCAGACTTTGGTAACATAGCAGATGATGGTCAAATGGATTCAAGGGATTTTACTCATTTTGATAATTGAAGATTTTCTTACAGAGCCAAACATGGATGACAATGGGGTCCATTTTGTGAATGAGAATAATCCAGAATGATTGAGAAACTTGTTTCGATGAATTTCATGTTTTATAAGGATTGCTATAAATAAGTTGTGTTTTTTTTCGTTTATTATGTGCTAGCATGCACTTTTATAAACATTTGCATCACTATATTTGCTTAAACAAAATTCTTTAGAGTTGTTTATTTCTTCATGTATAATTCCAATTTACAGCGTGACTTGAAAAATGAATTTCAGACATTCTAGTTGACGTCTAAAGAGTTTTTCATCAAGCAACAAAATTCACTATTTTAACTTGATTATTTTGAATTCAATTTAATAATGAAAATTATATATGTTATGCTAGACATATATTCAAGATAAATGGTGAGGACATCTGTCTGGTTGACAGTGGAACGACACGCCCAATTCTACGTGATCAAAAATATTTTTCGATTGTTACAATTGGCAAAAGCAAATGTTAGTACAATTTCTGGTACTACAACATTGATTGAAGGCTCTGGAAGAGCAACCATTATATTGCCAAATGGTACAACTATCTTGGTTACCATGACATTATTTTCTACCAAGTCTAAAAAAAACTTATTGAGTTTCAAGGATATACGTCTTAGTGGTTTTCATCTTGAAACCATGAATGAGGGAATATGGAATTTTTATATATTACTTACAATGATTCAGACCAGAAGCTTGTTAAAGAAAAATTCTCAATTTTTCTCATCTGGATTGTATTATGCGACTATACATCAGTAGAATCTAATATTGTGATGAACTAGAAGTTCAATATCCAAAGCTATTTATGTTATGGCATGATCGACTTGGTCATCCAGTTCGGTAATGATGCGTCGAATTGTACAAAACTCATATGGACACCATTTAAAGAATCAGAAAATTCTTTTTACCTCGTGATTGTGTTTGTGTCGCTTGTTCACGAGGAAGACTAATTAAGAGGCCATCCCCGATGAAGGTTCATGTTGAATCCCCTATATTTTTTATAAAGAATACAAGGGATATTTGTGGATCTATTGATCTCCTTGCGGGCCATTTCGTTATTTTATGGTCTTATTGGATGCTTTATCAAGATGGTCTCATGTGAGTTTGCTCTCAACAAAACCGTAGCTTTGCCAAGCTTCTTGCTCAGATTATACAATTAAAAGCACAATTTTCAGATTATCCGATTAAGTCTATTTGTCTTGATAATGCCGGTGAATTTACTTCACAAGCTTTTAATGATTATTGTATATCGATTGGGATTGAAGTTAATCATTCAGTGGCACATGTGCACACTCAAAATGGCCTGGCCAGAGTCATTTATCAAACGTTTACAGCTGATTGCTCGACCTATGCTTTTAAGATCTAATTTACCCACGACAGCTTGAGGAAATGCAATTTTGCATGCATCTGCTTTGGTCTGGCTTAGACCCAGTTCGTTTCAACCATACTCGCCATTGCACATGGTATCTGGCCAGCAGCCTGATATTTCACATTAGAGATTTTTGGTTGTGCAATTTATAAAAGGGAGAGTGAAGGAGAACTACAAAATTGCTAGGAAGGAGGCAGAGAAGGCAGTGACGGAGGCAAAGAACGCAACCTATAAAATGATGTACGAAAGATCAGAAACAAAAGACGGAGAGCGTGATATGTTCAAGATTTCCAAAGCTTAGAGATAGAAAAAGGCCAAGATCTAGGCGTCATGAAGTTTATAAAGGGAGAAGATGGACATGTTTTAGTCAAAGAACAAGATATTAAGGGGCAATGGCAACATACTTTAACAGCTTCTTTAACAGCGTAAGAGTCGACCACGAAGAAAGAGAAAACATCACTACCCAAAAACGACAGCATAATACCTGCGAGTGTCGTAGCATCACACAAGGAGAGGTGAAGATAGCACTTAAGAAGATGGGAAGAGCTAAGGCAGTTGGCTTGGATAACATACCCATTGAGGCGTGGAAGTGTTTGAGAGAGGAAGGGGTTCAATGGCTAACTATTCTGTTCAACCTTATTTTCAAAACAGAGAAAAATGCCAGATGAGTGGAGAAGGAGCATAGTGGTCCCTCTATATAAGAAAAAAGGAGACACGCAGTATTGCGGGAATTATAGGGGGATTAAATTGCTAAGTCATACTATGAAGTTATGGGAGAGAGTAATCGACACTATAATTAGGGGAGAAACTCAAGTTACGGCAAACCAATTTGGTTTTATGCTAGGACGGTCAACTATAGAAGCAATACACATTTTAAGGAGATTGATAGAGAAGTACAGGGAGAAGAAGCGCGATCTACATATGGTTTTCATCGATCTTGAAAAAGCGTATGATAGTGCGCCGCGCAAATTGATATGTGATAGTCTAGATGCAAGAGGGGTTCCATTGAAGTATACAGACATAATCAGGGATATGTATGTTAGGACGAAAACAACCGTTCATACGCCTGTAGGGAACACAAACTTCTTTCCAGTGGAGGTAGGCCTCCATCAAGGTTCTGCTTTGAGCCCATTCCTTTTTACAGTTGTCCTATATGAGTTGTCAAAGTCGATCCAAGAGACAGTTCCATGGTGTATGCTTTTTGCTGACGATATTGTATTAGTTGCGGAAAGTAGACATAACCTGGGTATGAGATTAGAGGAGTGGCGAGGTGCTCTAGAGAGAAAAGGCCCTAAGTATTAGTCGTTCCAAGACTGAATACCTACACGTGACTTCAGCGGCACAGACAACGATGAGAATAGCCAACTCACCATCGAGGGTCAAGTGGTCCCAAAGGTAAGTAGTTCAAGTTACATAGGATCATTTGTATAGAAAGATGGGGACATAGAGAGTGACATAGCACGCCGAGTGCAGGCAGGTTGGTGTAAGTGGAGGACGACCTCAGGAGTGCTGTGTGACAAGAATTTTTCCAATTAAATTAAAAGGAAAATTTTATAGGGTGGCAGTGCGGATGGCAATGTTATATGAAATAGACTGCTGGGACTCAAGAGGACACAGTCACAGAAGATGGAAGTGGTAGAGATGAAAATGTTGAGGTGGATGTGTGGGCATACAAGACTAGACAAGATAAGGAATGAGGTGTACAGAGAATGTTAGGGTGACTAGTGTAACAAATAAGATAAGAGAGGGAAGACTGAGATGGTTTTGGGCATGTCAAGAGGAGACAGACAACGGCGTCTGTCAGAGCAATCGAAAGGCTCACTGCAAAAGGGAAGAAGAGTAAAGGCAGGCCCAAACTGACGTGGGATGAGCAGATTATGTATGACTTACTAGATTTGCACCTTTCTGAGGACATGGTCCATGATAGGAGTTCATGGAGGCAGATGATTAAGGTTAAGGAGGGGGTAGACATGATATAGGACGCCTTAGTGCATACTTAGAGGATTACATAGTATTTACACTTTAATTTGACTTTGCATATTTTGTTTCGGTCTTTTTCTTTCAATTATTTGTGCATGTTCACTATTATGACTATTTTAATATAGGAAGACTGCCATATATGTTTAATAAAATAGGTTACAAGTACATATTCCTATTACTATGATACTGTACAGGTAAATATAGAGCCGGGAGTCTCACTAGAAGCAAACTCTCTATCTCTTGGGATGGGGGTATTGTTTGCCTGCCTCTCACCCTCCCCAGACCCTAACAATAGCTTGTGCTATTGTTGGGATATACTGGGTATGATTGATTGATTGATTGAATTTATGTTCCAATTACCCCATCACAACAGACAAAACTGGGTCCTCAAAGACGTTTATGAATATATGTAGGTTTTGATTCTCCTTCTATTGTGAGATAGATTGACCTTCTGACGGGTGATTTATTTAAGGCACGATATGCCGATTGTCATTTTGATGAGAAAGTTTTCCCGCTGTTAGGGGAGAGAAAGCACCGTTTCTTAAAGAACGGCATGAAATTATATAAAATGTTTCTTCAATCTCATCTCGACCCACGAACAAATCAATGAGAGCAAGAATTAAGAAGGATAATCCATTTACAGAATATTATAAATCAGTTGCCTGATGCATTTACTGATAGTAAAAGGTAACAAAATCCCACGTTCCGGAGATAACTACGCTTGCTCGACTTGATGTTTCTGAAAGGCATAATGATGGTATACCAAAAGCAATTCTAAAACGTGGGCGTTCAGTTGGTGCAAAAGATAAAAATCCTCAGAAAAGAAGGGTACAAGTTAATGCTCCGAAAGAGCATACTCCAGAAGAGAAAAGAAGTTCACGACTTGAAAGTGCTCTAGAAATTAAAACTGATCAGTCTAAAATTGATAAACAAGTTGCCCCTAAAGAAGCAAGCAAACAAAATTTTGAAGAGATCTCTTTGAGTTATGTAAGTACAGGAGAAAATTGGGATAGACAAAAGGTTACTATAGATCATGTTTTTGCTTATGCGATTGCATGTGAAATTCTGAATGAGGATCCTAAACCGAAATCTATTGAAGAATGTCGACACAGAATTGATTGGCCAAAATGGGAAGATGCAATCCAAGCAGAACAAAATCATTGGAAAGTCGTTAAGTTTTTGTACCTGTAGTCCAAACCCCTGAAGGGATAAAACCTATTGGACATAAATAGGTTTTTGTACAAAAACACAAGAGAAAAATGAGGTTGTGAAATATAAGGCACGTCTTGTTGCACATGGTTGTTCACAAAGACCTGGGCTTGATTATAATAAAACATATTCCCCAGTAATTGATGCCATAACATTACGATATCTAATCAGCCTAGCTGTCACTAAAAACCTTGATATGCGATCAATGGACGTGGTTACTGCATACTTATATGGATCATTAGACAATGATATTTATATGAAAATCCCAGAAGGATTTGAATTGCCCGAAGCATATAATCAAAGGACGCATGTGTTATACTCAATCAAATTACAAAGGTCCTTGTATGGATTAAAACAATCTGGCAGGATGTGGTACAATCTTCTTAGGGAGTAACCTCGTCAAAGAAGGTTATATAAATAATCCAATTTGTCCTTGTGTATTTATCAAAAGATCTGATAGTGGATTCTCTATAATTGCGGTATATGTTGATGATTTAAATCTTGTTGAATTTCTGAAGAGCTCCCTAAAACCGCAAATTATGTTATGAAATAATTTGAGATAAAAAATCTTGGAAAGAAAAAATTTTGTCTGGGCCTGCAGATCAAACATTTGCCTGATGAAATATTTATCCATCACGATTTTATATGGATAAAGCTCATCCATTAAGTAGTCCTATGGTGGTACGATCATTAGATGTAAAGAAAAATCCATTTCAACCACCAGACGAAAGTGAAGAATTATTAGGTCCAGAAGTACCGTATCTTAGGGCTATTGGTGCTCTTATGTATCTTGCCAATTGTTCAACACCAGATATAACATTTTCAGTAAATTTATTAGCAAGGTATAGCTCTACACCAACACGAAGACATTGGAATGGTGTCAAACATATTTTACGCTATCTTCGAGGAACACTAGATATGAGTTTTTTCTACTCAAAGAATTCCGAGCTACAATTAGTGGGTTATGTTGATGCTGATTATCTATCTGACCCTCATAAGGGAAGATCACAGAGTGGATATGTATTACTTGTGGAGGTGCAGCCATTTCATGGAGATCAGTGAAGCAGACATTAACAGCCACCTCTTCCAACCATTTCGAGATTTTGGCATTACATGAAGCAAGTCGTGAATGCATATGGTTGAGATCGATGATTCAACATATACAAGAGTCATGTGGATTATCTTCACTAAGGAAGACTCAGACAATCTTGTTTGAGGATAATGCTGCATGTATTGCTCAAATTAAGAATGACTACATCAAAGGAGATAGAACAAAGCATATATCACCAAAATTTTTCTACACTCATGATCTTGAGAAAAATATTGAAATTGATATCCAATAGATACAATCGAGCAAGAATTTTGCTGATTTGTTCATCAAAGCACTACTAACGACTACGTTTAAAAGATGGTCTACAATATTAGAATGCGTCAACTTAAAGACATCATGCCAGAATTAGGGGGAGTGTGATTGCTACATACACACTGTACTCTTTTTCCTTCGTCCAAGTTTTTATCCCACTGGGTTTTTCTTGACAAGATTTTAACGAGGCAGTGTATCACACAAACCAATTATATGAATGTATACTCATTTTCCTTCGTCCAATTTTTTATCCCACTGGTTTTTTCTTGGCAAGGTTTTTAACGAGGCATATTCTATAAAATTGGACATCTAACTGGGACTGTTATGAAAATTGTGTGAAGGATAAGATTTGTGGATGTCCAAGGTCTTGAGAAACACAATGGACATGACAATATGCAATATATCATTTACCTCTCAAGTCCTATAAATAGGACATTACATTACATATTGAAGAATAACTTTGAATAGAAAAGAAAATCTTCTCTTCTTGTCTTCAATATTTTCTATACTGATTTGCTTGAATTTATAATAAAATTTACATATGAAACCGTTTTTTGCAAGTCGAGCGTATTTTAGTTTCCTTAAATATTATGTAATCGACTGTTATATGTAAGATGCATAGTTTTTTGTTAATAGATACAATTAGAAATCAAGGAGAGTCCGATCAAATATATCAATCAAAGAACAAAATTGTATTGATTTCGTACCATAGTTAACAATAAAGATGGTACTATATGTAAGACGGATGTACAAAAATGAGAATCAATGAAAAATACTCTTTTATAGAGTTAACATGGTATCAAAGCAGTGTTAATCTGGAAACATGGAGCAAATTCGTCACAGTCCCAAATTACCTCTCTCGGCGAAAGTGACCAAAAGACAAGTCCATTACATGAAATCAAACAACTACCACAACCACCAAAACAGCCGTGAAACAACCAAAAAAGCCCTATAAATAAGAAAACATCCACAAACAGCCACGGAACAAACCCAACCAAACCAAAACGAAATCCAATCAACAAACCATCACCACAAAAAAAATTTTGATTTGCGGCGAAAAAGTCACCGACGAAACAAGGTGTGTTGGTGTTTCGTCGGTAATTTGCGACGACATTGCGATAAACGCTATTTCGTCGTTAATTGCGACGAAACTACGATGAAATGCATTGTCGCTAACAAAAAAGTGGTCAGGTTAATCCTTTCGTTACAATTTCGTCGGTGCTTTGTTGGTGGTTCGTCGCTACTCTGTGTGTTTTGTTCGTCGCTATTTATATTGTTGCGTTTCGTCGCTATAACGTCGCTATTGTGTCGCTAAAATTCCAGAACACAGATAAACAAGGAAACAAATTCGTCAGTTATTAGGTTCTCGGCGTTGTGTATCGTCGGTTTTTTGTCGATGAAACCCACGTCTCGCAAATGTTTTGTTTTACTTTTCGTTCGTATTCCGATTCGTCGCTGTGTCGTCGTAGATTCGTCGAGGGTTAAACACGTGTATGAATTAAGAAAAAAGAAAGCGGTGATTGGGAAAAATTTTTATTCATTTAGTAATAAATATTTACATTATGAAGACGAAAAATTAAAAAAAGAAATCTAAAAGAGAGGCGGAGAGGGGCCATTCACTCTTCGTCATCGGAAGAAAGAGTGGCCGCCACATTCTCTGCGAACTCTTTGAGGAGGCGCTTCAGCTTGTAATATCTGAATTTCAACTTGCGCAGCCTTCTGTTCATGCTGTGCAGTTGCCTTGACTGCTGCTGCATGTTTGCTATAAGCATACGGTAGTCGATATCCGGTTCTGGCATTTGTTCTTGAGGATCCTCTGGCGGCATTGGGCCATGCACAGATATTGAACCCTCCCACTCAACCGATGGTTGTGGTTGAGGAGGAGGCCGTTGTGGAGGTGCACTGTTTGTCCCTCCACGCCTTGGGGTTCTTATATAACGACGCGGCATATTTTGAAGTTTATAACTTTGTACGTGTGTAATGTAAGGATGTTACTTTGAAGTTTTATAACTTTGTATGTGTGTAATGTAAGGATGTGGGGTTATAAATAGGTAAATTTAGCGACGACATAGCGACGAAAATGCGACGAATTTTTTGACCGTTAATCAAGATGGGAATATGTGCGGGGTGTGACGCTTCGTTCGCATTAGCGACGAATTAGCGACGATTTCGCGACGTAATATGTGCGGGCGTGACGGTTTGTCTGAATTAGCGACGCATTAGCAACGACTTAGCGACGTAAACTCATCGTACATTGTAACCATTGGGAACTGTGCTGACATTGCGGAATAGCGACGCCTTAGCGACGCCTCAGCGACGAAAAGCGTCGAATGGTGTGAAGAGACGTCGTGCGTCGGTAGTTCGTCGATAAAGCGTCGCTAATTTCAAATTGCGATAATAATTTGCGCTTAATAGGTTCTCGTCGTTGTATTAAGTTTCGTCGGTATGGTTAGTAGGTTCTCGTCGTTGTATTAAGTTTTCGTCATTGTATTAAGTTTCGTCGGTATGGTTAGTAGGTTCTCGTCGTTGTATTAAGTTTCGTCGGTATATAGTTGCTGTTTAGTCGGTGAATTAGTCGTCTCAAATTTTTCTGAACCACATTTCGTTTGTATTTTAGCGTCGTCAAGATTCGTAAGAGATTAAACACGTGTTTAAATTAAGAAAATGAAAGCGATGATTAGAAAAAAAAATTCATTAATGTAGAATTATAAATTAAAAAATATACAAGGACAATAATGAAAAAACAATCTAAATGAATAGCGGAGAGGAGCCATTCAATGTTCGTCATCCGAACAGAGAGTAGCAACACTCTCCGCGCACGCCTTCAGGAGGCGTCTCAGCTGTGCAGCTTTGGATTTGATCTTCATCTGCCTTGTGTCCAGGTACTGGAGAAGCTCATCCTGGTACATAATATGCGCCCTCAGGTCATCAACTGTTTTCCACAGCTCTTGTATTTCTATACGGGGATCGCCAATTTGGCGATCCTGACGTGGCCCAAAAAGAGTGGGTTCAGAGGACTCAGCCTGTGGGGGTGATTCTTGTGGTGGAGGAACCGCTGCAGGTGCGGGTTGTTGAATAGGCCATCTAGGGTATGAATGACCACTACCACGTCGTGCTTGAGCTTTAGTACGAACCATATTTGGGTCTTTTTATATGATTATAAAAGAGAAGTTGTTTTCTATGTAGTGGGGGGTCACGGTACATCCTGTTTATATAGGGGAATTCAGCGACGACATAGCGACGTAAATGCATTAAGTTGTAACAGTCGGGCACTGTGCGGAGAATGCCGTTGGGATTGTGTAGCGACGCTCATAGCGACGAAACACATCGTATGGTGTGAAGATACGTCGTGCGTCGCTATTTCGTCGGTAACTCGTCGGTAAGCAATGCAGACATTAAAAAGCGCACACCATACGACGTGTTTCATCGCTGAGCGTCGCTATTTCGTCGGTATTTGTGTTTGTTTGTTTCTGGAATTTGTGCTTCTTGGTCGTCGCTGAGCGTCGCTAAGTCATCGGTATTTGTGTTTGTTTGTCTCCGGGATTTGTGTTTCTTGGTCGTCGCTGAGCGTCGCTAAGTCGTCGGTGTTTGTATTTGTTTGTTTCCGGGATTTGTGTTTCTTGGTCGTCGCGGTCGTCGCTATAGCGTTGCTAAGACGTCGGTAATATTGCAGGCCGAGAACCATAAAACCATCTTTCTTCTTCTACTCTTCTCCCATTCTTCTCTCATTTCAAACACATATATCATCACTTTTCAACGAAAATATAGAAGGAGGATATCTTATTGTGTGGGATTTTGAGGTTTTCCACACTGAGAAAAGATAGCTACTGTTATTTTGACGGTATAGCGAGAAAATAGATCCGAGGAGGAGCGATAGAAAGTGGATGTACGAGAGAGTAAACAACGGGGGGTGGAGTTTTAGATTTGTTGAAGGTCTCGAAGAATTTGTGGATTTTGCGACGAGTAATGAAAGTGGAACGCAGATTAGATGTCCGTTGTAAGAAATGCAAGAACCGTAAATATTTGAATCCGGGGTGACATGAGGGTTCACTTATTGAAACAAGGTTTCGTGCACAATTATCATACATGGTACTGCCACGGCGAATATGAGGGGGTGTCTACATCTACAACTGTTCACGTCGAAGGGGGACCCGGTCAAGTTGATGTCGACGAAATAGGCGAGAGATCTCAGAACCCATACGTGCAGATGGTCCAAGACGCAGCTGCCGGCGTATTTACGGGAGAGCAGTACTTACAGATGCATGTTGGGTACGAACGTGCACAGGAGCCGGATGAACAGCCACGTATATTCGTGGAGGAAGATCCGAACCCTCAGGCGAGATAGTTTTTTGAGATGCTGAACGCCGCCAATACACCGCTGTATCCCGGTTGCGGTAGTCACACACAGATGTCCATGATCGGTCAGATGACGAGCATGAAGACGGAGCACCGCATGACGGAGAGATTTGCTGGTTCGACAGCCATAGGATGTTCCTGCCCAGACGTCATTTGTACAGAAAGAACGTGACGGTGTTCATGCCTGGCATCGTCGAGAAGGACACGAAGCCCGAGCTTCTCACGGGTGCGGAGGTGTTGGAGGAGATAGACAGTTGTGGATTCGTGGGGGTCGCTGATGATCTGGATGACAGCCACAACGCATACCTGGCCCGTGACTGTATCGGGTGGAAGAAGAGAAGCATATTCTGGGAGCTTCCGTATTGGAAGAGCAATATGATCCGACACAACCTGGATGTCATGCGCATTGAGAAGAACGTGTTTGACAACATTTTCAATACGGTGATGAATGTGCCTGGACAAACGAAAGACAATTTGAAGGCACGACTTGATATGCGCGACCTCAATATGCGACCGGAGCTGCATCCCGTTGGCACATCCTACATGCCGAAGTCCTCTTACACGCTGAATGCGGAGCAGGCCAGTGCGTTGTTAGCGTGGCTGGGGACGGCTAGATTTCCTGACGGCCATGTTTCGAACCTGTCAAAGAACATCGACGTGAATAAACGCAATTTGCACCAGATGAAGAGCCACGATTGTCACGTGTTCATGCAACGGTTGATGCCCATTGCATTCCGCGAGCTGCTTCCAACCAATGTATGGGAAGCACTTACCGAGATGAGTCTGTTCTTCAGATGTCTTACATCCACGAGACTCAGGGCGGATGATATGTCAAGGCTAGAGGGCGAAATCCCAGTGACCATATGCAAGCTGGAAACTGTATTCCCTCCGGCCTTCTTTGATTCAATGGAACAACTGCCAGTTCATCTACCATACGAGGCACGTGTTGGTGGTCATGTTCAGTACAGGTGGATGTATCCGTTCGAGAGGTACTCTTATTTATTACATGACGTTCTTATGTGTGCAAGAATTTGAACAGATATTCACTATATGAACAAATATCTCAGGCATTTGAAGCTGAACATCAAGAACAAGGCGAAAGTCGAGGCCTCGATGTGCAATGCCTACCTGACGGAGGAAGCCTCGACCTTCGTGTCTCGTTACTTCGAGCCAGATGTCCCGTCGAGGTGCAGAGATGTTCCCCGGAACGACGATGGCATTTCCAGATCCGGTGTCCTCCCGATATTCACACATCCGATCATATTTCACGGACAAGGAAAGGAAATGATATTGGTGGACAGCGAGCTGAAGATTGCTCATTCTTATGTTCTGCGCAACTGCCGTCAAGTCGACCGTTTCCAGAGGTATAAAAGATATCCAATTTTAATTTGTAAATACCTTGCGCTACTCTATCCATAATATTACAAAGGTATACAGGGTACTTATTCGTAATTTGCTTCAGTTTGTTCGTTGATTTATTGCAAGAACGTTCACCGGGTATATCGAGCGATGCAATAAACAATGAGTTAGATGCCAAGTTTGCTGATTGGTTCAGGTGGCATGTAAGTTTACATATTTGCTAGTTACGTGTACGTCATGTGATACGCATTTATTGCCCCGCTGATGTATACTTACTTGTCGTTTTACAGGCGAGCAAAGGTCATCTGGCTGACGATGAGTACGGTTACATTCTGACACCAGTAGTCGAGGGTCCATTGAACAGAGTCACGCGCCACGACATGTGTTTTGTCAACGGTTATAGATTCCACACAGTCTTCCATGCCAGCCGAAAATTGTCGGAGAACAGCGGAGTGTGTGTCAAGCGGTATGACAATAGCCCGGACGAGGATGACTTCTACGGCTACCTTACTGACATCATTGAGCTCGAATATCCCGCATTGCCTATAAAGCACGTGGTGCTATTCAAATGCGAATGGTACGATCCAACTCGGGAAGGTTATCACGCTCGCACAAAGGTTCACGACCGATATAAGTTGGTAGACATACACCAAGGGTGATGGTACAGAAAGTACGATCCATTCGTTTTGGCTAGTCAAGCGTCCCAGGTGTACTATCTATCGTATCCAACAACGAGGATGAATGCGAGCTCAAAAGACTGGCGAGCCGTGTGCAAAGTGAAATCAAGAAAGTTTGATGTCAGTATACAGCCAGGTTCAGATGGCATGGATGCCGCATTTCAAGAAGAAAACCCGCCCGTTGTGGGTACGACACATGTTGAACTGCACAACCTCCCTCTAAATGACCCTAACGGCGGTTTCATCGAAATTCATCCCAACATACAACCGGCTGACAATATTGAAGATGTAGGCGAAGACGAATACGAGGATGAAGAAGATGACGAGCATGTAGATGAAGATGAAAATGAAGATGAAAATAAAGATGAAAATGAAGATGCGTATGAGGATGTGGATAACAATGAAGATTGACGTTAGTCAAAATTTTTTTTGCTCATTCTTATATGAAAGTGTGTATGTGTTAATGTACTTATACACATGTATATACATAATGTGTGTCTGTAAGTACTTTATATTTTGTATTATTTTTTTCAATACTGATGGCACCGACGAGTTACCGACGAAAGGCGTCGTCGCAAATTTGAAATAACGACGACACAGGCAATAGCGACGACACAGTAGTAACGACGAAAGTTCGTCGCTATTTCGTCGCAAAATTTCGAAGATAAGCTGAAATCTCCCTTCTTCTTCCCCATTTCTGCGTTTCCCTCCTTTCCCCCTTCCCCAAATTTTTAACGAACTCCCGTCGCCTCCTCCTCCCATCTTCTCCGGCGAATACAGCAGAGGCCATTTAGGAGGTATTTTATTTGTTTTTATAATTTTATTTGTTTTTATAAGATCTATTCTGTTTTTCATCAAGAAATTGTGGATTGTGCCGCTTGTTTTCGTTGTTGTTATACACTTGAGAGCAGTTTGGGAGGAGAGATTGTGCTGGGGTGGAGGGATTCGGGCTGGGTGGGGCGGTGTGGGGCTGGGTGTTGGAAGGGATGTCGGAGGAGATGGCGGAGGGGATGGCGGAGGGGGGCAGTGGTGTAGCCTGGGTGTTGGAGGGGATGGCGGAGGGGCAGTGGTGTAGCCTGGGTGTTGGAGGGGATGGCAGAGGGGATGGGTGGCTGTGGGGCTGGGTGGGGCTGGGTGGCTGTGCGTGGGGTCCGGGTGGGGCGGGGTGGCTGTGCGTGGGGCTGGGTGGCTGTGGGTGGGGTCCGGGTGGGGCGGGTTCGGCTGGATGGTGCAGGTTGGGGCGGGGTGGGGCGGTTGGAGTGGTGAATGGCGCGGGGTGGGCAGTAGGACGGGATGGGCTGTGGGCGGGAGTGGTTGTTGGCGGGCCGGGGGGTGGCTGTTGGCAGGGTGGGCTGTGGGCGGGGGTGGGCTGTGGGCGGGGGTGGCTGTTGGCGGTGCGGGGGTGGCTATGGCGGTAATTGGAAGTGTCTCTTTAATTTACTATTTTTATGCATAATTCATGTTACAAGTTATGTATCATAAGGATGTAGAGGTGATGTATATCTTGAAGTGTAATTTGTTTAGAGGTGATGCATATTTATGCTAAGTATCAAGTTCAAGTGATGTATACTTTGAAATGTAATTTGATGATGAAGTTTGATTATGTAGTTTGGTTAATCATGTCATGTTTTTGGATTTGGATTTGTCTTTGGAGAGGCCATTAAGGTCGGGAAACCTCCGATAAACGAATAGGTCATGCCGAAATTTTCAAAATTATTAATATCTTGCATTAAATGTATGTAAACACTTGTCATTTTTTGGACATCTTATTTGTCCGACCAACCAACCCTAAACTTGTTGAATGTGCCTTTTAAATTTTTCACCCTTGCAGATCTGATGGCTAGTGAGGGTTTACCGACTCGATCCACCTACCCACCAGCTACACAGGCCATCTCAGGAGAGTTTAATATGTTCCTTTCTCAGCATGAGCTGCTTGGGTCGGTTCCGACCGCAGCTCTTGCTGCGGACGCAGACCTTTTAGGGTCTGCCGAGAGGTCCGCACCCTCCGATCTACGCCGCCACCCACACCTACCGGTTCAGCACCTCATCCGGCGTCTGATGCGGCATCGGACGAGGGTGTCATACAAGGGCGTCGTGCCCTCCCTTGGTCACATGATACCCATACGTAAGTAATGATTTATTTTTTAACACGTTTTCAAATATATTTCACGCGTTATTTTTTCCTAACAACTTCACCTCTTTCAGGTTTGCACCGGACTCGGGCCAGATTTCCGGTTGCATCACTCGGTCCTTCCACCTGAGGCAGGACCCAGCTGGATATGCCTGGTCCCGTGTCACCCCGCAGACACGTAGGTTCTACTGGGATGAGTTTCAGGTATTCAAATTTGATGAATTTCACTTTTTGATGCGTAATCGATCATTACTTTTCTAACCACGTTTTTACCTTTCCTCCGTATAATAATTGCAGAAGGCGTACAACTGGACAACTGACATCGCCCACGACGTGGAGCAGGCCTGGCGGCAGAGGGCCGCCAAATGCTACAGGGACTTCGTCAACTCGCACAATACCAAGTGGGAGCGTGACCCCACTTCAGCAGGCCTGCCTATGTATCCGAGGCCACCTGGGCGGGGTGGATAGAAGGGTGGACGGACCCTGCTACCCAAGCCCGCAGCACCCGGAACGCGGTGAACCGGCGCAGCGGCAATGTACATGGCCCAGCACCTGCCACACACTCAGGTGGTTCGGTTTCCCACGCCACCACGATGCGTTCTATGGTAAGTATTTTAATATTGGATTATTTAGATTCATTGATTTCATTGGATTATTTAGATTCATTGACTTAAGTGAGTTATTTACATTCATTGACATAAGTGGATTATTTATATTCATTGATTTCTTATGTTGCGCTGTTGTTTTTTTGGTATTCGTATATGGTTAATTTAGGCAGTATATGTGTTCATTTGCCTTTTTCTTTTTATTTTTGCTTTGACTTGGGAGAGGCCTTTAAGGCCGGGATACCTCCGATAAACGAATAGGTCATGCCGAAATTTTTAAAATTCTGGATTTCACTAACATATTTTATTTCATTCTTTCAGCACGAGGAGACAGGGGAGTGGCCAGCCTCCTACGATCTCTTCTACAAGACGCATCGGAAGAAAGCCTCCGACGGGACGGAGGACTGGATCACGGCAAAGGCCCGCGACATCAGTGTAAGTAGACTACGATATCATTTGTTTTTTCCTTAGTTTGTTTTATTTCTAAACCCTAAACCCTAACAATTCTTATTCTCATTTCAGGACGAGTACAACAGATTACTCGCACATAGGGGAGAAGAGGCCGACAAGAACCGCACTTATTGGGATGCGGTTCGGACCGTCGGCCCTCAGAATAAGAAGAAGAGGGAGGTGTACGGGGTTGGATCAGCAGCGCCGCGATTCTTTCCCGAAGTTCTGCATCCAGATGCTTCCTCTGAGGCCAGCACCTCTGCGCCTTCTGCGGCCCCAGAGGATATTTCGCGCCTAGAATCAGAGCATGCGGCGCTGCAGCATGAGGTGGAGACCATCAGGGCGCAGCATGAGGAGAGTGTACAGGCACTGCGGTCGCAGCTGACTCAGACCCAGCAGGCGCTGTAGCAGTCGGTTCAGCAGGCGCTTCAGCAGGCGTTTGAGCATGCGCAGCAGCAGACGATGCAGGTGCAGCAGGCGACGAACCAGCAAATCTCATCATCTCTATCATTTCCAGCTCCTCGCAGCCTCAGCCTCCCCCTCCTGATGGTCACTCTTCTCCGTATGATCCCCCTCCATCTTCCTCTGCATAGTATTTCATTTTTTGATTTTTCGTACAGTCTATTTCATTTATTGTATGTACATATTCTTTGTACTTTTATATTTTATATGACATTTATACGGATTCTATTTCATTTGTGTTGTTTAATTATACGAACTTCAATACGCAAGTACTGTATTTCTGTATAATATTCGTACAAATGATTTAATATACAAAATAAAATATATTATAAAAACTAAATAATAATAAAAACTATTTAATTAATAATATATTGATATTATTAATAAACTAAAAATATTTAATATTTAATATTAAATTAATATGTATTATTAAATTAAAAAATAGCGACGAACCTGCGACGAAACCGAAATGTCGCAGACCGGAAATAAAAAAATCAAAAATTTAAAAATAGCGACGAAAAAGATATACCGACGAAAATCTGCGACGAAATAAAATGTCACAGAACAGAAATAAAAAAAATAAAAAATTATAAAATAGCGACGACAAAAGATATACCGACGAAACTCTGCGACGAAGTAAAATGTCGCAGAACGGAAATAAAAAAATAAAAAATTATAAAATAGCGACGAAAAAATATACCGACGAAAAACAACGGCAATAACAGGTCGCAGACCTGACAGATTTTCGTCACAATTGTGCGACGAAACACCGACGAGATTTTATCCGTCCTAATATAGCGACGCTTCACTGATGAAAATCACTTTGTGACAAGCCGTATTACGACCTACTGTTTTCGTCGCTATTTCGTCGCTATATGCCTGTAGCGACGAAATGGCGACGATTTTTGTCTGTCGCTATATGCCTTTTTTTTTGTGGTGCATGTCAAGCACTATCGATACTCCAAAACACCAAAATAGACCAAAACACAGGCAACCTCCCTGATGAATTGATAATAGAACTAGCCAATTTACTAACCACCAGCCTTGGAGCATATCCAACAAAAACAAATTCTGAGAATCAGTCTTTGGTAATTAAGCTAAGTGGCGGGAGTTACTCACTATGGGCAATCCTTATGCGGAAGATGATGGGAGGAAGAATAAGGGGTTCCTACATCACCAGGGTACCCCCACCTCCTTTAGGAATTGAACCAGCTTACGAGCAATGGAAACGAAATGATCAGTATATTTTTATTTGGCTGATTCAAAATATTGAAACCAATCTCGTTAACAACGTATCTCAATACATGGGGACAAAGCTATGTGGGACGATTAGCGATCACACAAGGCACAGGAACAAACTCATTATCAGCATTTGACCTTCAGAAGAGGGCCAACTCACTCCAACAAGGGACGTACACGTTTTAGGAATGTCGGAACAAACTCTAACACGTATGGATAACAATCTACTCTAGAGACTCAAATCTAAGAAGGACCGAAAGATATTGCAATCTACAGAAACAAGGTTCAAGAAAAGAGATCCTACCAATTGTTAACTGCACCTAATGACAAATATGAACCTGGCAAAAAGGAGATTTTGAAATGTGAACCACTTGCATTCACTTGAAGCCGCATAAGCCACTATATGGAAGGAGGATGCTCAGATTCATATCTTGAACCCAACATCCTCTGGCGGCATGGGCACATCATCGTGGATAGGCCTTGATTTGGCAACCAACTATCTAGGAAATTGAGGCAGAGTCGACGGGCACAATCGGCTGAAAAAGGACGCCCCACTCAAATTCAACATCACGAGAGAGAGGGAAAATGCATGACAAATTAAAATTGATTTATACTCCTATAGAATGAGAATGCACAATGAAGAAACATGCTTCTAAATTGTAGGTTATCCTGAGTGGTGATAGAAGAGTCATAAAATCCCAAAAATTTAATCAGCACAAGGGAAGGGAGCCACCGTTGTAGGCGTCTCAAATGCCACCAACAACGGCAATGACTTCCTCAAGGCGAACAGTTGTGAGAGCAGCCCAAAAGCCAAAGAAAATAGAGGAAATAGAGAGGAGTCGCAGTCTGGAGGCACCGTTGTGGGAGAGAAAGAAGGTCGCAACATAATAAGGATGAAGGTATTAGGGCTGGGGTTTTAAATCCCAACCCTTTAATTTTTAACCTCCATTTTTGGGATTTTGCATTTTTACCCCCAAATCTTTTGGAGTATGTATGTCTGCCCCAAAATTTTTTAGATTCTCCAATTGTGCCCTAAAATTTTTTGGGCTCTGCAATTGTGGCCTCAAATCTTTTTGATTCTTCGCATTTACCCCCACAATTGTTAAATTCTGAAAATAATAAACAACTATCGTCCAAAGCCTATCGATCTAGCTCTACACACACTAAATGCCCAATCAAATCGAATGAATGATTTTAGATTGCAAAGCCAACCGACACTATGACTCATGACCCTCATGATTTTTTACACCTGTCTATTTCTGCTAAAACCCATATTTATACCGCTAGTGAAGAATTAGTCGAAGTTCGGGGAGGGGGCCTATTGTCTTTTCCTTATAGATGAAGCTAAATAATTGTCTCTATATCCCCACATTATCATCCAAATTATTGTCACTCAGTCAAATGATAAAAGAGCTTAATTGCGTGGTACTCATGTATCTCTATTTTTGCCTTTTGCACGATATTCTTACGAAGGAGATCATTAGAAGTGATACTGAGCATAAAAGCGTGCACACTTTGATGAGGTGACTCACCAAGGCCATATCATGTTTGTTCACAGAAATGTCAACCAGTAACTATGGTTGTGGCACAGGCGTCTGATTCATCTGTCTTTTGGGTATCCCAGGTTTTTATTCCCGAGTCTCTTTAGAAATACTCCTTCTTCCCTAACTTGTGAAACTTGTATTTGAGATAAACAAACATCGAGTTACATTCCATTCCAATAACACCAGAGTCAAATTTGATTTTTTTCTAATACAAACCGATCTGTGGGGTCCATCTCTTGTTTCTAATAATAGTCATTTTTAGTATTTTGTGATATTTGTGGATGACTTTTCTTGCATGACATGACTATATCTACTAAGACATAAATTAGACACACCTGAGAAGCTTGTTAATTTTTTTAAATGGTTCATACTTAGTTTGACAGAAAATATAGATCTTTCGATCAGACTATGTTAGAAGTTTGTAAACAAACCATGAAGACCTTTTCCAAGCACATGCTCTGGTCGACAAAACTTCGTGTTCAAATACACCACAAAAGAATGGCGTGACTCAAGGAAAAATCAGATACTGTTGAAAATGACCTATGCTATGTTGTTCAAATCTCATGTTCCACAATCCTAGTGTCCCAAAGATATCGCTACATCTGCTTATCTGTTAAATTGTCTACTTAGCAAAATACTTGATCACAAAATACCATTACAACTCGTCAACACTCAAACCACTATTCTATCTGTTCTCACCTTACCCTCTGAGTTTTTGATTGCTCGGTGCTTATATTACTTGACTATTGTGTGGAAAATATGTCTTTGTTGGCTATGCCACCCATCAGAAAGGATACTGGTATTAAAACCAAAACACTCATCTGCTCCACGTCACTATAGATTGCACATTCCTGGAATTTAAATATTTCTTTACCCACCAACATAGTGTTTATGAGGAGATGATCAGTGAAACACTAAGTTGGCTGAATAACTTAAGTTGTCTGGATATTGTTTCAATAGAGGAGGTGGATGGAGCCATTGAGTCTGCCACCTTCAATATAGGCGGGGGTGACAAACTAATCTTAACACCTGATGAGCCTCTTCTATTAGATATTTGAGAAGAGGTAAGTGAATCACACTCTGATTGAAGTTTTTTTGATATGCTTGATGGTACTACTAATGTTGATAGTTTGGAAGAAAGGTAGATATTTGCCCTACCTGTGAGGAGAAACAGAGGTATACCGCCTGAATGGTACTCACTAAACATGTGCCCCACACATCCAGACACCCAATAAATGCATCCAGGGGGAGAATGGTAGTTTTTGTATGTGGATTCTTGGTTACTCTTCTTTCAGAATCTATTCCGAAGACAATATATGAAGTGAGTAAGAAAGATAATTAGTGAGAAGCCATGAATACAAAAATAAAGGCCTTAAAAAAGAATGGAACATGGAGAAATATTGATTGCGAGAAGGAAAAAAACTGGTTGGATGCAGGTGGGTCTTTACCATTAAGTATAAGGCAGATGACACCATTGAACGGTAAAAGCACAATCGGTAGCTATGGGTTACACATAGACGTATGACATTGATTATTTAGAGACTTTCTCCAGTTGCAAAGATCAATACCATCAGGCAATATTCTCAATAGCAACAAATAAGGGCGTTCACTTCATTAGTTTGACGTTAAGAATGCATTCTTATATAGAGATTTGAAAGATAAAGTATATATAAAATCACCAACATGTTTTTTGGAAAAATTCCAGGGAAATGAAGTGTGAAAACTTAGGAAAGTTCTGTACAGGCTCAAATAGTCCCTTCGTACACGGTTCAGAAGGTTTACAACATCTATTAAATATTGGACCATACACCTGCAGTAAACACCACTAGAGGGGGATGAATAGTGGTTAGCAGAAATTACACTACTACCCTTGGTTAAAATCTCTTTTGAAAACAGAATCTGAGACCTCCTCAGATTCAGTACCCGTTTTTGAAAAATTCAAAACTCAGTGTACACAACTTCAAAAATTATGAAAATTTTTAGAAATTAACTTCAATGTCTTAACTAGACTCTGTCCAAAAATGAGACAAAAAATACGATCGTTTCACCTTTCAACCAAATAAAATGATTCAGATGGTCAATCTGGACAGAATTGGATAGAATATTGTTGAACTTTGAAGACGTGTTTCTCTTTGATTACTCAACCAAAAAGGTTGATATTTATGTAAAAACACTCCTTAGGATGTTTAGTTATGTTTCCAAAAGGCCCTACCTGAAACTATTCTTGAAAAATTCAGAATACAAGTTTTCTTAAAACTGGTCAGATTGCAGCCAGAATGGAGCAGTTATCTTGCAATGACTGAAAGACTAACTTTCCTTTGCTCTAATCAAGTGAGTATTGTTGCAAATGAATGCTAACAGTCTAAAGTATAACTCCACCAAAAATCATAGATTTTGAAAGTGTTTTGCTATTTTTTCATGACGTGTAAAATTGTGTGAAATTTGTAGTGAAAACAGGCAGAAAACAGAAAAGTGGAAAGAAGACAAGAACACCAAAGATTTATCCAGGTTCGGTCAATGTGACCAACTATAGTCCCAAGGAACACCTTTCCTTGGATTTCACTATGAAACGAATACAAGTACAACAAGAACCATGCTTGATCCTTGGGTTAGACACCAACCCTATTCAAGACTTGGATGATCACCTCTATGCAACTCTTGCTTGTAACACCTTTACCACCTACTAGTGTAGCCTTATAAATTTGGCTAACCAATCTTGCAAATGAGACACAAGAGGCGTGTAGCTACTCAACTAATATCACAAGAACACCTTGGCTACACAAAGAATGAAACAAGAATGAAGAGAAGAGGATAGCAAGACAATGAGCTTCAACTTTAGCTTTCAAGTGTGTGTTCTTCTTCTTCACCTTTGCCTCCTATTTATAGTGTGAAATAAGTCTTGAAGATAAGAATGCACATGTGTCATCATCTTCATCATCAGTTCTTAGTTGTCTTCACACCATTGGTTGGCCACATAATCATCCTATACACTTGGCAACATAAAGAAACATGATTGGTCCACATTGGAACACTTATGTTGGCCGATTGTTTCCACATGGAATTGTCTAGATTATCCTTTTCAAAATGAAGATAATAAGAAGGGAATATGCCACAAGAATACCTCAACTTCTTGGCTTGAAAATACGACATGTGAGGGCTGCCATTTGACTCAAAAAATCAGCTCCAAAAACAAATATAGACGTTAGGTTTGAAGATAAGAATTTCCAAGTTGGCAAGTTTGCCAACTAGCTTGATTTTGGTTGGTCCACTTGGCATAAATTCATAAAATGAATACACCATCATTTCCACCTGTATATACACGTTTTTGAGGCTGTGTATATGTGTCTAACCTCATATTTTTCGAATAGTTGACAAGATTATGTCAACATATAGTATCAAAATTCCTACAATTTCTTCTTGTATGTTGTGATGAATTTCACACATTTAACACCTTTAAAATCTCTGCAAGATGATGAATAAGACTCTCCAATAACATGTATAAGAATGTCTTGAAGAAAAATAGAATGTGACATCGAATACCGTCACATATCTCGCTACCGTCAATAAAATCATCAAATGAGAGCATATAATTGAAAACCACCAAATAATACTCAAGAATATAATAAATGAACTCCAGAATGAAGATAATAAGATACTCAAGAGATTTTTTGAATAAAAATGCCAAAACTGCCCTCGGGGATAAAACGACCAAAATACCCCAAGTGAGAGAAAACTACAGAAATGACTCCGATGGTCAGAAATAGATATAATAACACCTTTGTGATGATAAATAAGAGATTAATGTGTCCTTGAAATATTTTCACCATGTCAAGTACCTACACAAACTCAAAATACCAATTTTGTCCTTTTTGGTAAGTTATAGAAACTTCCAAGGCACATTAGTCATAAGATATAAATATAATCATCAAAAACACATAATACTAACATAATAAACATATATAAATCATGTAAAAAAGAAAACAACTATTTTATCACATTTTAGAAAAATATTTCTAAAAACCCTAGACATTTATGATCGAAGTGCCTCTGCTTTAGAGATCGATGTCTCATAGTGAGTTTCAGAGTTTGCCTCTGGCCTACATCGATCGATCGAAGTGAGGGTTCAATGTGTACATCGATCGATCGATGTGTCTCAGGTTTAGAGATCGATGTCTCACAGTAAGGTCTTGAAATTTCTCTGCCTTACATGGATCGATCGATGTGAGGGATTGATGTACATCGATTGATCGAAGTGCAATAACCTGAGAGATCGATGTCATTTTTCTTCATTTTTTCAACTTTTAATCATTTATAACACTATGTGTGACATTTTTAAGCATTCGCCACTTAAAATCATGACCTTGAAATTTATCCAAACATATTTCTCAATATTCTCCCTCTTTTGGATGATTTTTAAAATAACTCAACATGATTTGAATGTCACAAATCTTTATCAATTGTTTATCACATATCTAGCAATTTTATACCAATGAATGGTTTTGAAAATCTCACCAATTTTATACCAATTGTTTTCAAACTCTCAAACTAATTGTTTTCAAACTCTCAAACTCTTTTTAGATATATGTTTTTAAAGTATGTGCCCCCCTTAACTATACTCTCCCCCTTAACCTATGCTTCAAGCCAATTTAACGCCATTCAAGCCAATTTAACACCAATTAAAGCTTATACCAATTGAACTTAACATATTATTCAACTCAAATCATGACTTAACAACTAAAATCATGTTCTTATTCTATCTCCCTCTTTATTTTGCACATCATGCAAAAGATAGAATTATGCAATTTTGTTGTAGGTTATCATACCTAACTTGGCTCCTGAAGTTTCAAAAGTGGCTTGATTAAGAGGTTTGGTGAAGATGTCAGCTACTTGATGATCAGTTCTTATATAGTTTATGACTATATCCTCATTTTGAACATGGTCACAGAGACAATAATATCTTACCTCAATGTGTTTGGCTTTAGAATGAAGAACCGGATTCCGAGAAAGATTGATTGTACTTGTGCTATCGCAGAAAATTGGAATCTTATTCATTTTAATGCCAAAATCACTAAGTTGTTGTTTAAGCCAAAGTATTTGGGTAGTGGATAAACTTAAGGCTATATACTGGCTTCAGTGATAGAGAATGATACACTAGCTTGCTTCTTTGAAAACCATGAAATCAAGTTGGTTCCTATAAATTGACAAGTTCAGCTAGTGGATTTTCTATCTAGTTTGCAACCACCATAATCAGCATCACTATAAGCATATAGTTCCAACTTAGCATTTCTATCATACCAAAGTCCTAAGTGAGGTGTGTGGTTAAGATATCTAAATATCTTCTTCACTGCATTGTAATGTGATACTTTAAGACAAGATTGAAACCTAGCACACATACAAACACTAAACATTATATCAGGTCTTGATGCAGTTAAATATAATAATGATCCAATCATAGACCTATATAGTGTGTCATCAAAAGATTTTACCATTTTCATCCTTGTCTAATTTGGTATTAACACTCATGTGGGTAGATGTTGGTTTCAACTCTTCAAATCCAAACTTCTTTATCATATCATTAACATACTTAAGTTGACTAATGCAGATTCCTTAAGGGGTTTGTTTGATTTAAAGTCCTAAGAAGTAGTTCAACTCACCTACCATTGACATTTCAAATTCTGACTTCATACACTCTTCAAAGTCTTTTACTAAGGTAGGGTTGGTTGATCTAAAGATTATGTCATCTACATATATTTGAACTATTAACAAGTCGTTATCTTTTCTTCTTAGGAATAATGTGTTGTCTATGGTCCTCCTTTGATAACTATTTGTAATAAGAAAGTTTGCAAATCTATCGTACCAAGCTCTTGGAGCTTGTTTCAAACCATATAAAGCTTTCTTAAGCTTATATACATGGTTAAGATTCTTTGGATCTTCGAATCCAGGGGGTTGTTTGACAAATACTTCCTCTTGGATGTATCCATTCAAGAATGCACTCTTGACATCCATTTGGAAGAGTTTTATGTTACTTAAACTTGCAATAGCAAGTAATAATCTAATTGCTTCTAGTCGTGCAACGGGTGCAAAGGTTTCTTCATAATATATTCCTTCTTGTTGATTATAACCTTGTGTGACTAGCCTAGCCTTATTTCTAGTAATATTTCCTTATTCATCTATTTTATTTCTAAATACCCATTTCGTTCCTATTATAGACTTATTTTTGGGTTTGAGTACTAAGTCCCACACGTTATTCCTGGTGAATTGATTTAACTCCTCATGCATGACATCTATCCATGATATATCACATAAGGCTTTCTTAACATTCTTAGTAACTAAGTGTGAGATTAAGCTATGTCTTTCAGCTTGACTTATGTTTCTACGTGTTCTAACCCCAACACTTGGATCCCCAATGATTGACTCTTTATGGTGTTTATGTTTATCTTTTATAAGCCACCAATTCCTAGGTTGACTAGGTTCACCCTCATCTTGTTCAAAGGTTTCATTAGTGTGAACATTATCGTATACGATTGGATCATCTTGCAAGTTAGTTGTATTATCTTCCACTTGCAAAATTTCTTCATTTATTTCACATAAGGGTTCATGCATGTCTTGTTCAGGGGGAGTTGGTTCTTGATGATCATGAACAAGCTCAAGTAATATATAATCATCGTTAAACATATTTTCAACATTATTCTCATGTTAATGTTAAGTTTTATCACTAAATTCAAAACATGCATTCTCATTGAATTTCACATGTATGGATTCAATTATCTTTCTAGATGTAGGATTGTAACACCTATATGCTCTAGAATTAGTTGAATAACGAACCAATATGCATTCAATAGACTTTTTTTTCAAATTTGTCTAGATTATCTTTAGTATTAAGTACAAAACATTTACAACCAAAAACTCTAAGATAATCTACCTTAGGTTGTCTATTGTTTACCAATTCGTAAGGTATTTTATTTAATTTCTTTCTAATAGAAAGCCTATTTATAATATAACAAGCACAACTAACAACTTCAGTCCATAAATATTTTGATACTTTATTTTCACATAACATTGTCCTTGCTATTTCTTGTATGGATCTGTTTTTACGTTCAACAACTCTATTGAGTTGTGTGTTCTAGATGGTGAGAATTCATGTTTTATTCTCTGTAATTCACAAAACTTGATTACATCTCTGTTTTTAAATTCTCCACCTCTATCACTCCTAATTCTTTTAACATTTTATTCGTAAAGATTTTCAAGTTGCTTAATAAGAGTTTCGATTGCCAATGGAGCATCGTCTTTGTGTGTTAAGAACAATGTCCATGTGTATCGTGAGTAATCATC
The DNA here is from genome assembly GCA_036186865.1 of Eustoma russellianum. Lineage (NCBI taxonomy): Eukaryota > Viridiplantae > Streptophyta > Magnoliopsida > Gentianales > Gentianaceae > Eustoma > Eustoma russellianum. Next base: position 6,024,259 of record AP025072.1, on the reverse strand, counting down.
TACTATGACACATACATAGTAGTGTCCACCTAGACTTCTTGTCCTAGTTGTACCAAATAAGTCTAAGTGAAGCAATTCTAGTATATGACTAGTACTCACTTTATGCTTTGGTTTTGATGTTTCTTTTACATGTTTTCCTTTAATACATGTTTCACAAAGTTGAAAATTATCTAAGTCTAACTTAGGTGTTCCTTTAATTAAGTTCTTCTTAGATGACTTTTCAATAGTTGAAATTCCTATATGGCCTAGTCGTCTATGCCATAAGTTCACATCTAAGTCATGTGATATTAAACATTTAATCTTAGCATCTAACATATTACTTAGGGAAAGCATATAAATGTTACCATCCTTATTTCCTTCTAATACCGTTTCTCCCTTAGCATTTATTATATCACAGGAATTGGGAAGAAAAGAAACATTGTATCCACAATCTATAAGTTGCGAAATACTAAGTAAATTATATGAAAGATTGCTTACTAACAACACATTTCGTATTTGAAATGTGTTAGGGTCCCTAATTGTTCCTCTTCCAATAACCTTTCCTTTGTTGTTGTCACCGAATGTTACTTTTCCTCCATTTTCAACATGTTCAAATTCGGTGAATAGTTTGGGGTTGCCCATCATATGCCTTGAACATCCGCTTTTGTAAAACCATTTGGTTTTTAGATTCTTTGGCTTTGTACCCTGTTTGTCTTCTTTGTAATTTACCTATAATGGAGACAAAGTTTTAGGTACCCTTTACTTGAGTCCTTGTGTTAGGGGCACCATACTTGTTTAAATATCCCTTAGGTATCCAAACTTGGATGTACCTTTTGGGCACATATTTGGCATTTTTATAGTTGAAAGAATAAAGAGGATTTAACGTACTTGACCATTCCAATTAAATGAAGGTATACACATATAATTGTTATATCTTGGTTTATAAGTACTATGTTGTGGCCGACTTTGATAGTGAGTGAAAAGCATATGATTTTGTTTCTTGAATGGCTCTATTTATGTGCGTTCATATGCAATTCTATAAGTCTTATATGAATTTTGCCTATATTTAGGTTCATAATAAGTTGGATGCATTTGATTTTGTCTAGATACATTTGTATACATATAGGCATAATTTTTAGGTGGTCTAGGTGCAAAGTTTTGCCTAGTTGCACGTTTATATGTGTGTGCTTTTATGGGTGCATGTTGCATTTTTTACCTTGGAATAAGTAGAAGAAGGAGTAGAAAAAGAAGTAGCATGTAAAGTTGAATTTGTTTTTGTTGCTTTATAAGGTTGTTTAGTACTCCATGAAACAAACTTAGTATTTTTATCTACTTTTCCATTTTCTTCTTTATATCCTAACCCGGTTTCATCATTTCCATATTTTTGTGATGATATAAGTGTGTCTAGCATGTTAGTTCCCGACTAAAATTGTTCTAACCTTTTTTTCTAAGTCTAGTTTAGATGATTTAAGTTGAGAAATTTCTTTTTCATAATTTTCTACCTTAGATTTTAACATGCTATTTTCAGTTTGTAATGTTTGTTCATTTTTCCTGTATGTTTCAATTTTAATCTCTAAAGAATCAAGAGTATTAGTAGACTCTTGTTTAAAAGATTCTAATTGATCGGGAAATTCTATGTTGGACGTCTTCAACTTGCCATTTTCTTCAATTAGTTTCTTCTTTTTTTAGATAGCCTTTTATAGTGAGCATGCATCTTTAGAAATTATTTGTACATTTCATCAAATCACATTTCACTATCATAATCTATATTAGATTAAGAACTTACCTCGTTAGATACGAAGTAGACTTGAGCTTCCTCAGTGTCGGATTTTGAGTCAGACGAGTCGCTCCACATCCTTGCCTTCATTGCTCGTTTGCCTCTTCTCGACTTAGACTCCTTTGCCTTATGCTTTTGCGCCTCCATGTCTTGCTTGTTGTTGTTATTATTATTGTTGGCATTTTTCTTTGTCAGACAATCATAAGAGATGTGCCCTTTTTGACCACATTCATAGTATTTTAACTCTTTATTATACCACTTGTTATTAGAATTATTTTTTCTAGGTAGAGAAGAAGTAGAAGAAGAAGATCTTTTTCCATTCCTATTAGGCCCTTTGAAAAACTTTTTAAGTTTTCTTGCTATTAATGTTAAATCATCGTCCAATTCACTATCGCTATCATTATTTGTATGTGACTCAGTTGATTTGAAAATAATAGACTTACCTGATGATTTAGATGACTCGGTTTTTCATTGGTTCAGTTTTACCTCATGAACTCTAAGTGAGCCGATCAATTCGTCTATTTTTGTGATTGATTTTGTTTCTTCGATTACCGTGACTTTAGGATCCCATTCAGAAAGGCTTCGCATCACCTTTTGAACCTTTTTGTTGATGCTAAAAGATTTACATAAAGCTTCAAGTGCATTGAAAATATTAGTAATCCTCAAATCCATAGATGTTATGAATTCGTTTGACAACATTTTGAATAATTCAAGTTCAGTCATAAGCATGTTTATTTTAGACTCTTTTACACCGCTATTACCTTCATTCTTTAATTCTAGTGATTTCCACATATCGTGTGCGCTAGTGCAATTTGACACATATCCTGCTTCAGAAGTCGTAAGTCCATTTAAAAGCAATTGCATAGCTTTAGCATTCATACACATTTTCTTTTTATCCTCGGATGACCATTCACTTTTATATTTTTCTACTTCCTGTGTTACACCGTTTACTTGTACAACTTTCATTCGAATGTATGGTCCATCTTAAACTATAGACCATAAATCGATGTCTGTTGCCATTATGAATAGCCTTATTCTAAGTTTTCAATGGACAAAATTATTTCCATCAAAAATATGAGGACGTTGTGTAAACATACCTTCCAATTCACCTTTGTGAGAAACAATAGCCATTGTACCTTTGATTTGAGATAAGCAGGCTATTATGAATAGTTGTTTCTTGGCCTTGTCTTGTTCGTATGGTGTTGAATCTTGCTTCTTTGATTGGTGTTAACCTCACTCTAATACCAATTGTTGGACCATACACCTATAGTAAACACCACTAGAGGGGGGAGAGATGAATAGTCGTTAGCGGAAATTACACTACTACCCTTGGTTAAAATCTCCTTTGAAAACAGAATCTGAGACCTCCTCAGATTCAGTACCCATTTTGACAAATTCAAAACTCAATGTACATAAGCCCAAAAATTATGAAACTTTTCAGAAATTAACTTCAATGTCTTAACTAGACTCTATCCAAAAATGAGACAAAAATACGATCATTTGACCCTTAAACCAAATAAAAAGATTCATATGGTTAATCTGGACAGAATTGGAATGAAAAGTGCTGAACTTTGAAAATGTGTTTCTCTTTGATTACTCTACCACAAAGGTTGATCTTTATGTCAAACACTTCTTAGGATGTCTAGTTGATGTTTCCAAAAGGCCTTGACTTGAAACTATTCTTGAAAAATTCAGAATGCAAGTTTTCTTGAAACTGGTCATATTGCAGCCAGAATGGAGCAGTTGTCTTGCAATGACTGAAAGACTAACTTTTCTTTGCTCAAATCAAGTGATTCTTGTTGCAAATGAAAGCTAACAGTCTGAAGTATAACTTCACCAAAAATCACGAATTTTGAAAGTGTTTTTCTATTTTTCAAGACATGTAAAATTTGGTGAAATTTGTAGTGAAAACGGGCAAAAAACAGAAAAGTGGAAAGATGACAAGAACACTAAAGATTTATCCTGGTTCGGTCAATGTGACCTATTCCTGTCCCAAGGAACACCTTTCCTTGGATTTCACTATGAAATTAATACAAATACAACAAGAACCAACCTTGATCCTTGGGTTAAGCACTAACCTTATTCAAGACTTGGATGATCACCTCAATGCAACTCTTGGTTGCAACACCTTTACCACCTATTGTTGTAGCCTCATAAATTTGGCTAACCAATCTTACAAATGAGACACAAGAGGCGTGTAGCTACTCAACTAATAACACAAGAACTCTTTGGCTACACAAAGAATGAAACAAGAATGAAGAGCAGAAGATAGCAAGACAATGAGCTTCAACTTTAGCTTTCAAGTGTGTATTCTTCTTCTTCACCTTTGCCTTCTACTTATAGTGTGAAATAAGCCTTGAAGATAAGAATGCAAATGTGTCACCATCTTTATCATCAAGTTTTAGTTGTCTTCACACCATTGGTTGACCACATAATCATCTTGTACACTTGGCAACATAGAAAAACATGATTGGTCCACCTTGGAACACTTATGTTGGCCGATTTTTTCACATGGAATTGTCTTGATTGTCCTTTGCAAAATAAAGATAATAAGAAGGGAATATGCCACAAGAATACCTCAACTTCTTGAACTAAAAATAGGACATGTGAGGGCTGCCATTTGACTCAAAAAATCAGATCCAAAAACAGATATAGCAGTTGGGTTTGAAGATAAGAATTTCCAAGTTGGCAAGTATGCCAACTAGCTTGTTTTTGGTTGGTCCACTTGAAATAAAGTCATAAAATGAATACACTATCATTTTCACCTGTATATACACGTTTTGAGACTGTATATATGTATATCAACTCAGATTTTTGGAAGAGAAATCAGCAAATAATAGTTGACAAGATTATGTCAACATATAATAAAATTCCCACAATTTCTTCTTGTATGTTGTGATGAACTTCACACCTTTAAAACTTTTAAAATCTCCGCAAGATGATGAATAAGACTCTACAATAACATATATAAGAAGGTCTTCAAGAAAAATTAGAATGTGACATCGAATACCGTCATATATCCCGCTACCATCGATAAAATCATCAAATGAGAGAATATAATTGAAATCCACCAAATAATCTTCAAGAATATAATAAATGAACTCCAGAATGAAGATAATAAGACACTCAAGAGATTCCTTGAGTAAAAATACTGAAACTGTCCTCGGGGGTAAAATGACCAAAATACCTCTGGTGAGAGAAAACTCCAGAAATGACTCCGATGGTCAGAAATAGATGTAATAACACTTTTGTGATGATAAATAAGAGATGAATGTGTCCTTGAAATATTTTCACCATGTCAAGTACCTACACAAACTAAAAATACCAATTTTGTCCTTTTTGGTAAGTTGTAGAAACTTCTAAGGCACATTAGTCACAAGATATCATCAAAAAACATAATACTAACATGATAAACATATATAAATCATGTAAAAAAGAAAATAATCATTTTATCACATTTTAGAAAAATATTTCTAAAAACTCTAGACATCGATTGATCGAAGTGCCTCTGCTTCAGAGATCGATGCCTCACAGTGAGTTTCAAAGTTTGCCTCTGACCTACATCGATCGATCGAAGTGAAAGTTCGATGTGTACATCGATCGATAGATGTGTCTCAGGTTTAGAGATCGATGTCTCGTAGTAAGGTCTTGAATTCGCTCTGCCTTACATGGATCGATCGATGTGAGGGATCGATGTACATCGATTGATCGAAGTGCAATAACCTGAGAGATCGATGTCATTTTTCTTCACTTTTTAACTTTTAATCATTTATAACACCATTTGTGACATTTGTAAGTATTCACCACTAAAAATCATGACCTTGAAAATTATCCAAACATATTTCTGAACATGAAACAAACTAGATATAGACACAATAAAGCTAATCATACTTTGTTGTTTAAAATAAGGGGTGGCTTAATTACCTATCTCATTATCTATGTAGATGACATGATCATAATAGGAGATGATAGCGAAGAAATTATCTAGATTTGAAAGAGTTTGTTTACAGAGTTTGAAATAAAAGATGTAGGTGGTGTAAAGTATTTTCTAGGGATTGAAGTCATTCAACGAAACAAAAGATTCTTCATATTCCAACGAAAATACATTAGATTTGCTAGTTAAAGTCAGGATGGTGGACTGGAAGTCTATTGATATTCCAATGGTCATAAATCACAAACTTCAGATGAAGAAGGAGCTGCGTTGGTAAATTAGAAACAATACTAGAGGTTAGCGAGAAAGTTAATCCATGTGTCTCACACCAAACCAAATATCGCATACATTGTTGGAGCAATGAGTCAGTTCACGCATTAACCTCATGAGGAACATATTGAGGATCTATAAGGATATTATGATACTTGAAGGCCAGACCAGAAGTGGCATTATGTTCAAAAAAAATGGACATCCAGACGTGGAGGCTTATACTGATGTCGATTGGGCTGGTAACCCAATTGACAGACCGTCCACATCAAGATATTTCAATCTAATGAGAGAAAGTTTAGTAACATGGAGAAGCAAAGAAAAAGTAGTGCCATTATCGAGTGCTAAAGCAGAATTCAGCAGAATTGCAAAAGGATTATTGGAAATACTACGGATAAAGAATCTAATAAGTGAGATTGGCTTTTCGCTTGATCTTCTAACTCAGTTAATGTGTGATAACAAGGTGGCTATCTGTATTTGAAAAATTCCCATGCATCATGGCAGGACAAAACATGAGGAAGTGGATCGACACTTTATAAAGGAGAAACTTGAGAAGGAATAATTGAACTTCTGTCTGTGAAATATGAAGATTAGTTGGCTGACATTCTCACTAAGGTAGTAACTAGAAGGGTGTTTGACTCAACACTGTGAAAGTTAAGTATTAGAGATCCCACTACTTAACTTGAGGGAAAGAGTGTTAACAAATACAATAAAGGAGAAAAATAGGGAGAACTTGCTCAAACCATATCAATCAAAGAAGGAAAATATTTGTACATTTATTGTATTAATTACATACCATAATCAATGATAAAGATTGTATTGTTCAGAAAAAATATTTGAATGATTTACAAATGCATGATTTAAATAGTTCAAGTTTACGAAATGCATGACAAAATTATTACTTGACACGTTTTTGTGATATACATGCCTCATATGGTTTATATATGTATTGTTGCCGTACTGACAAGCCATGAAGCGTTAACGCTTACATCATATGGCAATCATTTGTTGACTTTGAACTATTTTCAGGTGCCACAATTAATGAACTAAACTAGTTCATTAAGTGAAGTACTTAAATTAATGAACTAACTAGTTCGTTAAATTGATATATATTTGGACAAAGATTTATGGAAACAAATTTGGAAATGGAAAGTCTTCCTCCTACTCCTCTCACACGCCTACATATACATATTATATATATATTCAGACTTTTTAAAAGGCACAATACACATATATTCTGACGTACTACCGACACGTTACATATATTATAAACATACGTCAACGTCACACAACTATATACACCTCATATTTATGAGTATATTCAGGTCTTATATCATATGATATAAGTAATGGTGATGATAAAATTATAACGACACGTTACAAGGTTATAAACCGAAAATTGTCGTATCGGGTGACTACCGAAACTTCACCAACATGCCACGTACTTGCATATAAAGATGGTCAGCCCATATACTTTAAAAATAGCCAAAAATTTCGTGGCTCATATGTTCAAATCAGCCATGAAATCATTCCATGTTGGCACACACAAATCACCCACAATTTAGGCCAAATTGTGGAGATTTCAAATTCAAAGTTTTAAGGCACATGGGGCGCCTCTTTAAGTCAGCCATTAGAGCTGAATATATAATTTATTTTATGTATATTATGTGTGACATAATATATATAACATGTGCAAAAAGTTTGAATTTAATCGGAGAAAAATCGCGTAATCTACGAAAGTCGAAAATTCAATTTTCTACAAACACAACTCATGGAACGTTTTTGGCATGAGTCGTAACATGTATCTAGACACTTTTTACACATTCAAGACATGTTAAAGTGTTCTAGAAAATTCAAATTAAAGCCGATTGGAATTGACCATATATGTGTAATTATTGTGCATTATTTGAAAAAGTTTACTAAAGTGAAATTTCAGCACATGGACAAGATGTATCACACGCCTACTACATATCAATGGAGCCTAGTTGGCATCTCAATTGGTGGAGAATATGTCACACAAGGTTAGTGACATAAAAGAGGGAACTACACAAGGTAACAATTCAAACTACAACACATGTGCAATAAGTGGGCGATTTTGATGATGATTTTGTCCTTAATTTGTATCCCAAAATTGAAGGGATTGAATGGTGAGTGTTTGGTAACATTTTGACTACTATTTGGCACATATTTTATTATTTTATTTCAGATTTTACAGCTCATTAAAATGATGACAATTCGGACCAATCATCAAGTGGCAAGTATGCAAGGCCAAGTCATTCTTCCAATCATAGTGTACCAAGTAAGCAAGATGGTGTGATATCTACACAAGAAAATCTTCCAAGGGCATTAAAGAGAATTTTCAAGATGGAAGATGCCCTATAGGGGGCAGCCACATGAAGATAAAAAAGAAGAAGTTAGTGCAAAGTGAGGCCAAACAAGAACACATTTCTCTCAAGTGCAAAAAGATCTACTCCTTTCTTCTTCTTCTTTTCTTTCTTCTTCTTCTTCTTCTTCTCTCAAGCCTATTGTTTATATATTCAAAATATTGTATAGACTTTGGTTATACCACCCACACTGATACATTGTTGTAAAAGGTTGATCAAAGTGTGATAAAACCTTCATTCGATTAGTGGTGGTGTTCGTGATCGGTTTGTTTGGTTGTTTTGGTTGTATTGTGTGTAAAGGGGTGGAGTTGGTAACTTCAGTTATCCTTGTGGTAAGGTATTTTTGGTGTTTAGTAATAACCGAAAAAGGTGTCCTCGAAGACTGGAGGAGGTTGATTTAACCGAACTAGTATAAAATCCTTGGTGTCTTTACTTTACTGCACTTTATTTTCAGTTTCTAGCATTTTGTATCAATTTCGTTGCAAGAGTAAAAATAGCAAACAAATTTCAAAAATCGTAAAATTTTGCAGAAACATATCCACACCTCTTAGTTTTCATTTGGAGTAAGTTTCAACCCATTTGGATAAGTATAAGTCAATCAAACTTGAATAGTTCTGAGACTAGTGTAATCTGATTTTCAGAGTTGCAAAGGTTGAGAACATCAACGTGATTGGTATACTTCCCAATGGAATTTTTGAAAACTGTTTCAACCCATTGAAATACATATATGGAGGTTCTTCTCACTAAAGTTTCAGACCATTTGGAGCCACCAATTAATCGGAATAAAGTTGTCAAATCGGAGAAAGGTTTCTGGCAGATTCACGCAATCTGACCAAGAACGTATTTTCAAGGTGTTAGGAGTGGAGTTTTATTTTGATATTTTTATGAGATACTTATAACATCGGAGAGTTCATTCACACCGAATTTCATAATTTTTGAAGGTCTGTAACTAGGTCATTTAAGTATTTCAAATCAAGATCTGAAAACAGAAACTGTTTTCAGGAGTGAGGTTTTTGGTTCAAAAGTTTTTATGCACCAAATTTTCCGCATCCACTATTCAACCCCCCTTCTAGTGGTGATATACAGGTCCTACATTTAGTAAACTTAAGATCGATGTGCATAAATGAGAATCAATGAAAAATACTCTTTTACCGAGTTAACAGTTTTTATGCGTACTTATTATGTAAGTTCACCAAAACATTTACAAAGCTTACCTAATCAAGCTTTATATCTTCTTCACCAATGAAGGACATTTGCGAATGAAGCGAGAAACGTTTGTAACTGACATCAAATATATTTATTCTGCATGGGTCCGAAGCAAATTCTCCCAACACTATGTAGTCGCAATTTATCCAAAAATCTACAAGATCTTGGTAGATGTTTTAGTGAACTTCAGCTTTCGTTTGTTAAGCGTTCGGGCAATGTTCTTGTCCATTTATTTGCTAAGCATGGTGTTAGTTCCACGATGACGTCTGTTTGGACTTGTGATTTTGCTCCTGATGTATATATAATGTAACGGTCCGTCTCGATTCCTAGTACTCGAAATGACTCACCCGTCGTATTGCTAAGGAAAATACAAGGCGTCCAAAACAAAACAATTACATGTCAACAAACTGACGCAAATCGATGTCAGCGGAAGTCATACAACAAAACCTCGAAATAATCATCGTCATTAATATCAATGTTTAGGAAATCTAAATTCGATGCAATTGTCAAACATAGATAATAAATACTAAGTCCCCAAAGTACATGAACCTCGAATATAACAAAACAACTGCCTTAACTAAATCCTCAACAAGTCTTATCAGAATGTCCTCGGACCTCAGAATCCTCCTTCAGTCTCATCCTTTACGTATGCTAAATCTTACCCCTGAACCTCTGCAAAACAACATAGTATAGTATGAGCGACATAGATCGCCCAGTAAGTAGCCACACTGTACTTACCATGAGATCATACACGTGAAAACAAGCGTTATAAAATAAATAACAATATGCATAAAATAGCATGTTTCCATTCACAAATAAAATTATGATTATACCCTTAAACAATAAAACAACAAAGTCAACAATCCCAATTATCAAGTCAACCAATCAATAGCTAATCAAATGTTTGTCCAAGTCAAATCAATGATGCAATTTTCAAATCGATGCAATGCAAAGTCAAAGTCAAAGTTCCATATCAAAATTCAAAATTTTCCAAGTTCCAAGTCTAAAACCAAATCTAGTTCCAAACCAGTCCAAAACCAAATGTCGAAATCTGAGTATAACTCGGTCCAAATCCAAATCCGAGTCCAACTCGGTACCAAATCCAAAGTCCAAATCCAAATTTCAATGTAACGGCTATAGCACTTTTCTTACAAGTGACTTATACCGTAAGACTTACGAATTGATTCCCCAATACTCAATATGCCCGACGCTCAATATCAAAATAGGCAATATGCCGGGGCGTTCCTAATGGCGGCCTATATGTCCGAGCGCTCTATATCCAAAATAGCTAATATGCTCGGACACTTTGTTTGGAATCAAGCCGGCTTAACGATATATTTCACCTTGTAAGGGTGACTTTTGAAATACGAATGCAATTTCCAAAATCACATTCCAAGTCCAATTGTTTTCCAAAATTTCCAAAATCTCTGAATATCAAATAATCCAAACAGAAATAGGCCAAATATTACAAGAAGTCCAAAAAACCAAATAGTATACCCACAGCCGCATACATATATACATATATATGCCCATGCCCATACATATGCATATACATGTATATACACACATGTACCTCATTCGACCCATTTTTCCCCCAACCCACTACCCAACTCACCTCATCTCACCTCCACCGCCCTCAGTCCACTACACTCCCCCACTAGTCAGCACCCTTCTCCACCCCAACCCTCGGCCCAACCCCCTCTCCACTCCCCAAACCCTAATTTCACTCTCTCTCACTTCCTATCCCTCATTCTCCCTCCAAAACACGCACCATGTTGGAAAATAAATTATTTTGATGAATTTAAAAGATGTTTGAAAATGAGCTGAAAAGATATTTCATAATTTGGAATTGGAACAAAATGAGAAAAACGCATTTTGAGAGATAGATCTCTCACATAGGAGGAGATTGTTGGAATATGAATGTTTTGATGAAGCTTAAAAGATGTTTGAAAAAGGATTGCAAAGTCATTTTATACTTGGAAATAAGAAAGCAACATCATACCCTTACATAGATCTCTAGAGATCTATGTATACATCATACCCTGACATAAATCTCTAACAAAGATCGATGTATATATCATACCCTGACATAGATCTCTAACAGAGATAGATGTATACATCACACACTCACATAGATTGATCGATGTACATTATACCTTCACGTAGATCGATTGATGTCATCCTTAATCAAATTGAAAGCACACTGTCCAACATCATACCTTCACATAGATCGATCGATGTACATCATACCCTCACATAGATCGATCGATGTCATCCTGAATCAAATTGAAAACACACTGTCCAAAATCACACCCTCACATAGATCGATCGATGTCACCCTAAATTCAAAATTTTATAGCTGTTGCAAACAAATCCAAGGAAGACTTAAAGTGTTTTCTCTCTCCAATCTTACTCAAATTTCTTGTGGGCTTTCCCTAACATCCATAATACTTTCTTGACTATTATGAACATGTCTAAGATATTCTAGGGTGGCTGTGGAGGATCAAGTAAAATTATAGGGTGGCTAAAGACTATTTGTACATTGTCAAGACTTTTGATTGAGTTGAAGACTTGAGGGAGGCTGCACAAACATGGCTCACACCCTCTATATATTGAAGAAGCTCAGATGAGGCAAATATACACTTTCATCCTCTCCAAGCTTCATCCCCCATTGTTGTAAAAAGCTCTCAAATGTGCAAAAGTGCTTAAAGCATATTAAGCTTTTGTTGCATGTTTTTCATTGTTGTAAATATGAGAGTAGAAGTCTAACACAAGAGGAACTATACATACTTGATCTCTTTCTTATGATTTAGACTTTTTAGAAAGTGTAACCCTACTACTTTCCCAAATACCTATTGTGTGAAAATATTTCATAGGACTTTGTTGAAGTTGTGAGGAAGCAAGAACTTTCTTGCTTCTAGTTGTTGTTGTTGAGGTTGCATAAAGTGTATGTGCAACAAGCTGTTGCTGCTGTTGTTGGTATTGCACAAATTGGTTGTGTAATAAGTTGTTGCTTTTGTAGTTGTTGCTTGCATTAGAATTAGTGTAAGTGTTGCTGCTGTTGTTCTTGTTCATTATCAAAGGTAATAAGAAAGTTTCTGTTGAAAATCCACTTTGAAAGTGAAGTGGTAGTAAAATTGAATCATTTAAGATTCTAACCACTCTAAATCTTGTGTCTTCACTCATTATCTCACTTCTCCTTCTTTATTTATTTTGAGTGCATTTGTTTTGTATTGATCTAAACTAAGAAAATTCTGTAAAATTTCGCAACACTCTATTCACCCTCCTCTAGAGTGTTCATCACGGACCTTACAATTGGTATCAGAACCTAACCTTGATTGCTTGGCCAATCTTTGTTAGTAGCAAGGCTAAAGATCATTGAAAAATATGGCAATGACAACCTCTACATCATATGCTCTCTTCTCAAACTAGCAAATATATTCACAGCACCAAACACTAAGGTTCCCCTGTTGGATACTCAAAACTATTCCTTATGGAAATATAGGATAAATGCATATTTGTGTGAATGGGGTTATGACATATGAAGAGAGGTTATAGAGGGAATACCCCCACAACCTAGATGGATAAAAATGGAAGAGTAGTCATGAATGAGTTGGATGACTACAATGATGAAGATAAGAAAAATTTTGAGCTAGAAGGGAAAGCCCTAGAAATCCTCCATCTCTCTCTTTCACAGGATGATTTAATGAATGTCCAAGGCATCTTCTCTCCATATGAGACATGGAAGAAGCTTCATGAGTTATCAAACGGTGGTCATCAATCAAACAAAGATGAACATGATCACAATGATAGAGAAGCAATATGCCTCATAGCTTTTGAAGATGACAAAAGAGGTATCTTTTTCAACTTTCTCATCTGATGAATTACGAGATGAATATATCACCTTAAATGAAGAATTTGAAAAATTTGTTCTAAAATATAAGAATGCTAAAAAGGAACTTAGTTCATTCAAATTAGAAAATGAAAATTTGCATGAATATCTTGTTTTGCTTTATCTAGAGCATGATGTCATCTTAGGGACACAAAAATCCTTAGATCTAGAAAACATAGAGATTAAGAATAAATGCATTAGACTTGAAGAGCTCCAAAAGATGACATGTGAAAAGGTTATCAAAAAAAAACTTCTTGTTAAACAAAAAGTAGTAAAAAGAAAAACAAACTTAGATTTTAAAGCTTCTAGTACTTCAACAAACATAAAATTGCCTAAGATAAAAGAGATATCTTCATGTGATTCACCTAAGGCCAAGTTGATACTTCCAAAGGAAGTGGTTAGAAATGTCAACAAGATTTTTGAGCCTAGAAGGTATCTAAACCTTCCAAGTCTAAAAAGAACACAATTACATCATACACTTACTTGTTTATTTTGTAACAAAAAGGGTCATGTGGTAAGTGTTTGTAGAGCTAAGAAAAGCTCTAAGTATTATTGGAGGTCTAAAGGCAAGAGAAGTAACCAAAATGGACCCAACAACAAAAGGGTACCTATGGATAGAAATTTGTCTTTTGTAGGAGCTTGGAATCCATGGAGATTGGAAAATAGAAGAAATCAAATAGCTCTTGAATTTGAAATGTTCAATCCATATAGCCAACAAAGACCACTTCCCTATCAAGTTCAAGATCCAAGATGGTGCGGAAATTCATTTTGGCAATGGGAAAAGCTAGACCATTAGAGTTGGACGAAATGGTAAACTTTCTAACTATCATTTTAGTCACATAATATGTATAGAAGGGACTTGAGCTAAAATTTGATATGTTATCTATTGGGGTGATAATAATACTTAAAATCTTTTAAAATCATAAGATATTTGCAAAAAGAAAGAAACTGCTTTGATTTTTGAAAAGAAAACAAATGTTTAACTTACAAGGTTTTATTGTCAAAAATCATATGCCAATTTTTCTGAAATTTGTCTCTCTCATGTAATAGATGGACTAGATAATTTGGTTACAAAGTTTCTATGAACATTTGAAAGTATCAAACTATCAAAACATTTATGAACCATGATGGCGAATGTTATACTTATCGATTGTCTAAAGCATTGATAAGTAAGGATTAAGTTTTGTATTAGAAGTAGGATTAAGTTTTGTATTAGAAGTACATTCTCTAGACTCTATAAATGCTTCATTTTTTCTTGATAGGAGCATTATGCATACTTATGGTATTAAATGGTTTCTTTACAACTTAATTGACTTATGTGGCTTGCTTGAGCATTTGAAATTAGTTGATTCCATTTTTACTCAGACATGTTTCTTGCTAGGAATTATAATATATGATTATGAGTCCCTAAAAAATCTTGAGAATGAAAATGCCCATAGGATTAATGTATCAAGAGAAATAGAATTTGAAAGTTTGAAGAAAATAACAGGATCTTTATCAAATGAAAGGATGCTTTTCACCACATCTTGGTATATAAACTTCTAAACAAAAATCGGATAGAAGATAGTAAAATTAGGTATGTCTAGAGATATGTTCCTCTTGAGCTTGCTTTGTCTAAACATTTTTAAGTGAGAATCTTAAGTGTTGATTGATCAGTAATATGGTGTAATTAAGGAATTTTCTTGATATGACTTTCTAAGAGTCTTGAAATGATAGAATTCCTGCTCTTAAAATATTTTATGATATTTAGATGTAAAGTTTTCATAAGTTGCATTAAAGAAGATTTAGAGAGACTTGAACTTTAACAAATGATGAACATGTCAAATAAGAGCATGTAGTTGAACAAGTCTTGCAATAACTTGAATATTCCACTTTAGGAGGAATTCTATGTAGAACTTGGGGTTTCAAACGTTTAAATGATAAAATTTGTTTGAACGTTCATGAGATCAAAAGCAAAGAAGAAACCTCTAAGCTATATGATAAAGTTTATAAAATTTAGACACATGGAATTTGGTGGATTATCCGAGCTTTAGCTTAACAAAAGAGAAATAATGTAACCAAATAAATCTTGAACTATGGCTTTAGAATATTATCAAGACATGGATGAAACTTATGTCTTACCTTGTAAAATCAAAATAAAGTTTCTAGGCTATATTTGGCATAGAAAATCAACTATATATCAAATTGACCATCCTAGACATATTTAAAATGAATATATGGAGCTTAATCTTTCACTATTGAAGACCTTGATGAGTCAAATCATGCTTCAAGTTTGGAACATCCTTGTGTGACCTGAACCAAACTCTTATAGTTTGGTATGAGAGGTTAAGATAATTTTTAAAAAGAAAACGAGTCATCATGTTCTTCATACTATAATCATATTCTTGTTCATATCCATATTGGTAATACATTTGGGTCCAATATAGAAATGTTTGTGGAAAATGTGCACAAGGCGATGCATGATAAGTTTGGTGAAAGTATTATGAGAAAAACTCAATTATTTTTTTGAGTTTCTACTATGCAAACTATGAAATGCATTTGACCCAAACCAAGTGCAAATCAATTGCTTATATGGAAAGTTAGAGAATGATTGAATATGTTTATAAGAGCTAATGCTAAACTTGGAAAATGTGATATCAAATGACTATAAAATTTTTGTTATGTAGCACAACCACCAGGTTTTAAAGATTATGATTATTCAAATCATCTCTCTAAAAAGCCCTTTATGAACTTAAACACCTGGATCTTGGTATAATCAATTGAGAAATTTCTTGCTTAAAAATGGTTTTGTAAGAGTAAAAGTTAATACTACCTTGTTTATTAAAGAAAAAGGAAGAAGTCATTCATTTGCTCAAATATATGTTGACGACCTTGTATTTGCTGCTACTAATGATTGCACTTGTAAGCACTCTGCTAAGCTAAAGGAAGAAAATTTGAGATGACTACGATAGAAGAGCTCAACTACCTCCTATGGCTTCAAATCAAGCAAACTAAGGATGAAGTGTATATCTCTTAAACAAAGTAAACCGAGGATCCTCTCAAGAAATACAAACTTGAGAATGGAAGGAATGTAAGCACACAAATGAGCACAAGTAAAGGCTTGATAAATGTGAAAAAGGAAAGCCGATCAAGGTAACAAAGTATAAGAGTATGATTGGTACTTTACTTTGTTTGACTGCTAGTCAACCAGATATATTATATGCTATGTGTTTATGTGTTAGATTTTAAGATATGCTTAAGAAATTGCATTTGGTTGTCTTAAAACGTAGTTTTAAAAGATTCAAAAGATACATTAAATTTTGGTTTGTTTTTATTCTAAGAGTGCGTGTTTTGACTTAAGAGAGTATAGTGATTCAGACTATGCAAAAAATCTTGTTGATGAAAAAATAACCTTTAAAACATGTCAATCTCTTGGAGATTGCTTGGTTCCTTGTTTTTTAAGAACTGAAATAGTGTCACTTTCCACGGCGGAATCCGAACATGTATCGGCCGCCTCGTGTTTTATACAAGATGACACACATGACTATAACATTAAATTAGAAAATTACCTATTTTATGTGATATTACCTCATCTATAAATATATCACAAAATCCGGTTCTTTATAGCAGAACCAAACATGTTCAGGTTAAATATCACTTTATGAGGGATTATATACAAAAAGAGTTAGTTTGTGTTGAATTTGTCTCCCTACAATTTTAGAATCTCGTTATAAAAAAAATCAAAATAAGGAACAATAATACTTTACAAGAGACCAAGAAACTCTAAACATAATGAAGAGGGGTCAAGCAGTCATTCTCAAGGCCAAAGCTCAAAGTCTCTACTGGACTAACAAGCTGGACGGTTAGAGCTAGATGCACAGATTTTGCCAAGACTGAGAAGTTGATGGAATCAAGGAGATGGTTAACCATCTACACCTTCTTGTGGATAAAACTTGCATAATTTAGAGCATTGGAAGTGTCAGGTAACTTTAAATGCATCCCTTTATATGCTTAAGAATCATTTACTGAATGTGAGATGAATGCGAGGACAACCACTCCCTTGAAGCTGTTTAAAATTAAGGATTTTGAGAAAAATGCCGAGTTGATACTAGTCTTAAATTGGATAGGTGTTCAAAAATAGAGACCTCTTTGGAATGAGAAGTAGATGAACAAAATGTCTAGAATGTACACTAGACTAATTTATGCACAATTATAGGTGGAATACTTGAATACTTGTCCCTGTGTAATGCTTAATGTGATTCATGGTACACACCTAGAATGGAATGTTATGATTATAAATGACTTGCTTGTGGCTCCTAATCAAGGGTAATATAAGATTTGATATATGAAAATGGGATGAGGCAAGATGAAAGGTCGATGCGGACCAAGTTAAAAGCTTCTTAGTTTTCCATCCTACCAAGAACAAAAACAATATGCCATTGGTATATCGAGTGTTGATTGCGGCAGTCCTATTTTGTGTCCCTGAGAAATCCTATAAGCTTCCTGGTAACGTTGACTTCTAAATATCCTACCGCCTTGCCAATAAGAAATTTTTTGAACTTTTTGGAGTTATTCATGGCAAATATGATAGAAACAGCCACTAAGTCACACAATTCCTTTCTCATCGCAACCTCATCTACTCCATGTTAAAGAAATTGGATATAGTGATGGATGAAAATGATGTTGACAATAATTCTTATAAAGATACTAACATCAAACAAGTCCTCAGAGCTAGAAAAGAGAAAGTGCAGGTTCCAGAAGAAAATTTTACGTCTTCCTAACTAAGTTTTAGTTTATCACTTATTTTGTATTAAAATTGTACTTTAGACACTTGCATGATCATATGATTTCTTTTCATCTCCTTTATATGATCTTTTTATTTTGCCTTATTGTCTTTTTTTAAAAAAAGAAGAAAAATATACGGATGTATGGAGTATATAATAAAGAGTGTATATATAAGGCATGTGATGTAATATGGGATTAATATAAGGTGATATGTATTTGAAGGTTAATAGGTATGAGCAAAAATGAGTTTGAGATATGTGTTGCTAGTATATTTGAGATATGTATAAGTGGCAAATATGAGTATAACATATGTTGAGGGGGAGCCTGAATACTTTGAATAAGAGGAAATGTAATATTTTTGTTTTGTCTTAGGGAATTTTAATGATTACAAAAAGGGGGAGAATACGCATGTTGATACATTGGTATATTTGTATATATGTCTTGATATATGGCTCATGTATGTAGCTTGTGTATGTGACTTGATATACGGTATACAGGACAAAATGGTATATGCTTAGGCTTGCTTACTTGGATAAGCGCTTATGTTTGTGTTTGGACATGCTCTTGGATATGATGGATGATTGTGTAGAAATGATGGTTTGGATATGCAGGTTTGATGGATATGCATGTGATAGACATGATATGCTTGCTTGCTTGATGGATATGCATGTGATAGACATGATATAATTGCCTGATGGATATGTTATACTTGCTTGATGTAGCGCCCCGCCCGAAACCAGAGTTCTGGTTCAGTGCACCCGCCATACTCTACTCCATAGAGTACAAGGCGTCGATACCATACATGTGCATGTCAACATGAATTGTAATCGATATAGCGGAAGCATCTTAAAATAAGCTCACGACATACATAAAGTTATTACAAACCGTTCAAATCCACACAACCACAAATACAGTTTCTCATGAGAACTTTATTACATCACCATAAAATAAAGCTCACACAACAGGTACATCTCTTCAGCCTACATCTTCGCTCACGGATACTCTATCTGGGGTTCCTCCTCAATGAACACGGCATCAGGGTCCCTGTTCTCTGAAATGTTAAGAGGCAAGTATGAGCGATAACCATCGTCTTTTAATCGCTCAGCAAGTATTCTTTATAGATACTTCATGTGAATCATACATGGGATGACAAGTAGTGATAAAGTAACAACAGATATGTAATTACATCTCCATTTACAAATGACAGCATTATATATAAGGATAAAACAGAACATAAGATTTTACCTCATACCTGAGAGGTCATATCATTCTTCCTCAGCACATCCTTAATCTACCTTTCGTACTTGAATACTAATCCATCTTACACTAAGGTCATAACTTGCATTCATCACATCTACGTGCATGATCTTCCTTAATCGTCTTAAGGCATAATGTTCGTACGAATATTCTAATCCTCACCTAAGGGACATGATCATGACATGATGCATAAAACATGGCTTTTCATAAAATGACTTTTCGTAAACATGACTTTTCATAAACATGACTTAATTTGATAACTTGCATAACATGACATTTTCATAACATGAAGACATAACATTTTCATCGTTGGCTATAACACTTTTCATAAGAATAATAACGCACGACATACCGAATGATTCCCCATATAGTACATGTACAACATAACATCATGAACATAGGTACATGTGCTAACGGTGACACATTATGACTGAGATCCCGTGCCCCAGACCCGGTGTTACACTCAGCCATAACGTAAACATGGGCCCCTGACACCTACCACTCCGGTCCCGATGTCAGGACAGCGCTACAACATAACATAACATGACATGTTCATAACATAACATGGGTCATTGGAATCATCCGTCTCGTGTTTAATATTCCTATGCATATGAACTTTAAAACATGTGAATCAACAAAACAACTTTTCCAAACTTCATTTTTTTGTGCAACATGAGACTCGGTCATATGAGGGTACTTTGATCATTCCACATCTTATAACAACATCGCCTACTTACTTTCATCCTACATGTCATAACCTAAAGGAAATCCCACTTTGACCATCATGAATGGCCATTCGGCCATAGCATCTCCAAATCAGCCCATTTTCACGATTTTCATTCAACAACACTTTCGTAACATCTATTACATACATGTATTTCATAATTCATAACTTAAATGCCTACATCATGATAATTTCTAATTTCTTTACATTTCATCTATGATTTCATGACTTACACTTTATCATAACCTATCTATGTTAGCATATATATAACATGTAACATATCATGTATGTACATTGTAAAAGTTAGTAGGCTTATAATTACACATACATAAATATGGCCTATTTATGTTTCATACTTTTCATAACCTAATTTACATATTTAACTTACTTTCCTAACTTAACATATTCATCATATATACATATATGCTTGTATAAAAATATAATAAAATCACTTTGTCACCAAGGCCTAAGGGCCGAATATATATATATATGATATATATATATATATATATATATATAAATCATTTTATGATATGTTATATAATATCCAAAACTTATTCATTTTCATAGCTTAATATATTCATCACATATACACATATATATTTGTATAAAAATATATTGGATTCACTTTTTGTCATTTAGGCCTATGGCCGAATATATATATAGTATATATAAATGTAAATCATTTTACGATATATTGTATAATATTCAAAACTTATTCATTTTCATAGCTTAACATATTCATCATATATACATATATATACTTGTACAAAATATAATGAAATCATTTTGTCATCTAGGCCATAAAGGCCGAATATGTATATATACTATATATACACTTATAAAATCTTTTTACTATATAGTATGTAGTACACCAATACTTATTCATTTCCTCTCTTTAAAATATATATTACACATATATACACATAAAACATATAAGTTCATATTTTAACCTTGAAATGGCTCTAAGGCCGGATTGTATATGTTGTTTACACATATACATAAGTAACGTATATATATTTGTATATATATATATACCCATAAAACAGTGAGATATATATACACACACACATAAACTTATTCATTTTTAAGTCTTGAGCATACATATTACACATTTGCATATATACATATAGATCCGTATATGTACATACATAGATCTATACACCTATATGTATATATATATAAACCGTATGTGTATATATATTATACATCAAAAACCGAATGTGTATATATATATATACATTGATACTCAAAACCAAATGTGTATATAAATATACATTTATACATCTATACATACTTATATGTAGATCTATACACTTATACATACATATATATATATATATATATATCAACATACATACTTATAATATGTATATATGTATGCGTGCTTATATATAGTGTATATATATGTATTTAGTGTGCGTGTGTATATAGTGTATATATGTATATACTTAACACTCAAATATAGATCTATACTTTCTTGAAAAGGGAGTCTTGAACATACTACATGATGATCCAATTTTGATATAAACATAAATACTTGTGAATTGTAAAGCCATGAAGGATCTAGGAAGAGTACTTGCCTTGGTTCACTTTTCTTACACTTAGATGATGGTTCCTTCACTTTGTTTGGAAGAGAGTTCTTCTTCCTTGCTTCCTAGTATACATGGTTTTTAGGGTTTAAATGAAGGGTTAGTGAGCAACTTATGAAACTAAATATATATGGAAGAATCAAACTTAAACTTCATAAAGTTCTTACCTTGATTGTCTTTGATCCTAGATGCTACACCCTTCTTGAATCTTTCTTAGTTGATGGAGTGTTTGTAGTACTTGATTTGAGTGATGTTGGTGTGAAGAAAGGAGAAGAAAATCTTCTCCTTGTTGAAGATACAAGTTTCGGCCAAGAGGGGTGTAAGGAGGGAGTTGGAATGTTTGTTGGGTTTTCTTGGAGATAGTATGGAATTTGTAGATTGAAGATGCATTATTTGAGGGGTTAAAGAAAAAATAATCTTTCCTACTTTCTTCTAGGGGTGGCCGGCCAAGAGTGGGGAGGGATGGGGTGAAAGACAACCTTTAGACAAGCATGAGGTGGAGGGATGGGTTAAGGTAAGATTCTTAGGCATGCTAATATTTTATTCAAAGTGTAAGATAAGTTGTCTTCACCTTTCTTTTTCTTTTTCCTTTTCTTTTATTTTGTATGTATATAATTGTTTTTTTCATTTATTTAATGTGGTATAAAATTGTTGTGACATGTATTTCTTTTTGATTTAATTTATCCTAATAGTTTAAGTTGTTACTAATTAATTTAAATGGGTTTTTATTGTATATACCCAAATGTTTGTAATATATTTTTTAATGTATTTGGTAATACAATCTAGTTTTATGAATTGTACACCTACGAACTTATATTTACGATATTGGGAGTCGTTACGACATAACGAGTTTCCGGGTTGTAACATTCTCCCCCCTTATAAAAAGTTTCGTCCTCGAAACTTACGTACCTCATACGAATAGTTGGGGATATTGCTTCTGCATTTGCTGCTCCGGTTCCCAAGTCGGTTCCCGCTCAGTATGATTACTCCATTGTACTTTCACAAATGGAATTGTCCGTCTCCTCAACACTTGCTCCTTACGGTCCACAATCCGTATGGGAATTTCTTCATATGTAACATCATCTTTAATAGTTACAGGTTGCTGCTCCAGTATATGATTCGGATCGTGTACATATCGCCGTAACTGAGATACGTGAAACACATTATGTACTTGGGATAAGGTAGGAGGTAAGGCCAACCGGCATGCAACAGCTCCAACTTTCTCTAGTATCTCATAAGGGCCAATAAATCTAGGGCTCAGTTTCCCTTTAATCCCAAATCTACTCACGCCTTTGGTAGGTGAAACTCGCAAATATACTTTCTCGCCTACTTCAAACTCAATCGGTCGTCTCTTTGTATCAGCCCAGATTTTGCTACGATCTTGAGCAGCTTTCAATCTATCACGTATCACCTTGATCTTTTCCAGAGTCTGCTCCACCAGTTCCGGACCCATAATAGTTCTCTCGCCAACTTCATCCCAATATAATAGAGATCGACACTTCCTTCCATACAATGCTTCAAAAGGTGCCATACCAATAGAACTGTGATAGCTGTTATTGTAGGAGAACTCAATTAACTTCACTGATTTGTCCCAGCTAACCTTGAAATCTAAAGTGCAAGCGCGTAGCATATCTTTCTGACTGTCTATCAGTCTGCGGATGGAATGCTGTACTCATCCGGAGTTCGGTACCCATGGCATTTTGGTAAGATTTCCAAAATCGCGAAGTAAAACGTGGATCTCTATCGCACACGATACTGACAGGTGTTCCATGTAGGCTAACTATCTCATTCATATACATAATCACCAGCTTTTCTATGGATGTCTGGATTGACATGGATAAGAAATATGCCGATTTAATGAGACGATCCACGATTACCCAAATCGCATCATTACCATTGCGAGTCTTATGAAGTCCGGTAACAAAATCCATCGTAATATGCTCCCATTTCCATTCCGGAATCTCTAATGGCTGTAATAGTCCTGCCGGCCTCTGATGTTCTGCTTTAACTTGTTGACAAGTATGACATCTCTCCACAAACTCCGCAATGTGATGCTTCATGCCGTTCCACCAATAATTTCTTTTAAGATCCTGATACATCTTTGTTGCTCCCGGATGTATAGATAACCGTGAGTTGTGAGCTTCTGTCATGATCTCTCTTTTAATTCCATCAATGTTTGGCACACACAATCTCTCTTTGAACCAAAGACTGCCATCATTATGCAACTGAAAATCCTTCACCGGTCGTTCTTCAAACTGCTTGACAATGATCATTTACTCAGAATCATTCTTTTGCGCCTCTTTAATCCTATCAATTAAAGTGGGAGTGATCATTAATTTAGCCAGAATATTTGCAGTTGAATCAAACACATCCAATCCAAACTCGGCTATCTCTCTCTCTAGAGGCGTCTGCCTAGCATGGCTTGACATCCTACTCAATGCATCTGCCACTTTATTCGCCTTACCCGGATGATAATGGATAGCGAGATTATAGTCTTTCATCAACTCCAACCATCTTCACTGCCTCATGTTTAGTTCTTTTTGGGTGAAAAGATATTTCAAGCTCTTGTGATCCGTGTAGATTTCGCATCTCTCTCCATATAAATAATGTCTCCATATTTTAAGCGCAAATACAACTGCCGCTAATTCCAGATCATGAGTAGGATAATTCTGTTCATAAGGTTTCAACTATCTTGACGCATATGCGATTACTCGTTCTTTCTGCATTAATACACAACCTAGTCCATTCTTCGAAGCGTCGCTATATACCACGAATCCCTCTCCTGATATTGGTTGTGCTAATACCGGTGCCGATGTCAATTTCTTCTTTAATTCGGTGAAGCTCTGTTCGCAATCAGAAGTCCAATCATATCGCGTCTTTTTCTGCGTCAATCGAGTTAATGGAACTGCAATTCGTGAGAATCCCTCAACAAACTTCGGATAATAACCTGCAAGTCCTAAGAAACTCCTGACCTCAGTCACATTTGTCGGCCTCGGCCATTCCGTAATAGCCTCAATCTTTTTCGGATCTATTGAGATACCATCCTTAGACACAACATGACCCAAAAATGCAACACTATGGAGCCAAAATTCGCACTTGCTGAGTTTAGCATATAACTGCTTCTTTTTTAATACATTCAGTGTTATTCTTAGATGCTCTGCATGGGTCTCTTCATCCGGTGAGTATATTAGAATATCGTCAATAAATACCACCACGAACTTATCCAACTGATCCCGAAATATTGTGTTCATTAAATCCATGAATGCTGCTGGTGCGTTGGTCAATCCAAATGGCATTACTAAAAACTCATAATGTCCATATCTTGTACGAAAAGCAGTCTTAGCGATATCTTCCGACTTGATCTTCAATTGATGGTAACCAGAGCGAAGGTCAATCTTGCTGAACACTTTAGCTCCCCTTAATTGATCGAACAAATCGTCGATTCGAGGCAGTGGATATCTATTTTTGATAGTGATCTTATTCAACTCTCGATAATCGATGCAGAGTCGCATGCTGCCATCTTGCTTCTTAACGAACAACACTGGAGCTCCCCATGGTGATACACTTGGCCGTATAAACTTCTTATCTATCAATTCTCGCAACTGTGATTTCAATTCCTTTAATTCCGCTGGGGCCATTCTATACGGTGCCTTTGAGATTGGTTCAGCTCCTGGAACGACATTAATCTTGAATTCAATCTCCCTGTCCGGAGGCAAACCGGGTAGATCATCTGGAAATACATCTGTGAACTCCTTGACTACTGGAATACTGTCAATTGATGGGGTCTCAGAATCCTTGCCAAGAGCATACACAAGGAATCCTTCGCTACCCTTCTTCAATAATTGAAATGCTTTTGTTGCTGTCAGATAAATATCCTGTGGTATCTTTTTCATCTTGGAGTTCCCTTGATAAATCACTTCTTCTCGCATTGGATCCTTAATCATTACACGCTTACCACGACAATCAATGTAGGCATGGTGTTTGAACAACCAATCCATGCCTAGAATAAGGTCGAAATCCCCAATCTGTATAGGAATTAGGGTAACTTCGAACTTCTGTCCTCCCATTTCTATCTCGCAATTCTTATATATATGATGTGAAATGATCACTTGATCACCAGCTGCTTGAACGCGATAAGGCGTATCCAGCCTAGTCGGGCAACTATCAAAGTTCTTAGCAAACCTTTTCGATACAAAGGAATGGCTTGCACCACTATCAAATAATACGTTGGCAGGTATGTTGTTTGTTAATATAACACCTGAGGCAATTCATAATTCAAATATGCAATCCCGAAGCAAGCAGATAATATCATAAACTTTTCAAAATGAATTATACCTGTCACAACGTCTGGGGCTTCCAGAACCTCCTCATCTGTCATCACATGTACTCTGGCATTGGCCCTTGGGCCATCTCTCTGCTGAGGTGCGGCCCTCTGGGGTCCCTTCCTGGGTTCAGGACAATCTCTGATCATATGTCCAGTCTTTCCACAATTGAAACATGCTCCAGTCTTCAATAAACAGTCTCCCCTATGTTGCCGCTGACAAGTGGCACACTTAGGTATCGCAGCTACCTGTGGCGGAGGTTGTGGCTTCGGTGGCTGAAAATTTGGTTGATGTGCACGTCCACCATCTCTTTTATCAGTCTTAGTCCACTTACTGGATTGGCCATCTCCATACTCTTGGGGCCTTTTGCCTCGGCTGTCAGAATCACGCCTGATGATGTCCCTTTCTACTCGATAACAGGCATCCAGCAATTCACCAAAATCCTTCGGGTTGGCATTCACAATCCAGGTGCGAATGCGTGGGTTCAGTCCTCTTTCAAACTTAATCATTTTCAGTTGTTCATCTCCCATAATTGCTGGAACATATCTTCCCAATGCGGTAAATCGGTTGGCATAGTCCGCCACTGTCATTCCTGACGTCTGCATTAGAGACTCAAACATCCCTATTTTCTTCAAGGTAACTGATGGTGGAATGTAGAATTTGCGGAACTCTCTCAAAAATCTTTCCAGGTAACTGGAGCTGGCAAATGCTGCAAATTAGTGGTCCACCATTCATCGGCTTCACCAGTCAGAAAAGGCTTGATAACCTGAGCTTTTATCTCCTCTGGTATTTGAATCAGCTGAAAATTATTCTGTACTTCTTTTAGCCATTTCTCAGCTATGTCAGGGTCAGATCAACCTTCAAAGTTAGGAATGCGGGCCTTCTTCAATTCCCCGTAAAAGAAACGAGTACCCTGCTGTGGTGGAGGTGGTGGCAGTGGCGGTGGAGGTGTCGCATGATTCTGGTGGCCGTTGTTACCTACCGCCTGTCCTATCTGTACCAAAGCTTGCAGAACAGCCTGCTGAACATCTCCCTGACCCTGTTGCTGTGGGGGTGGAGGCACCTGTTCAGTATAAAATGGAACAGGTCCTGTCTGCGGGGGTATCTGTGGTGGTGGACGAGGGGGTAACTGTGCAGGCCTGTCAGCACGCGGTCTTCCTCTAGGTCGTGGAGACATCCTATTGAATGCAGCATCATTAGTAATAATTTACAATTGAAATCAATTTGTCTTCCTGACTAATTCAGAATTTATAAAATTAAATTTTTTTTATTTGGGAACTTAATAATCCAAGCAAAACTTTTAAATGTTATTTAACTATCCCTAACTATTCTAAGGATTCTAATATAGGGATATCACTCTTGGTCCAAGATCATAACTTAAGTTCTAGGATCATAACTTAACTTCTAACTGCTTACTTTACTGTTCCCGCCGTGGATCTAGAGCCATTCTCTGATACCAACTGTAGCGCCCAACCCGAAACCAGAGTTCCGGTTCAGTGCACCCGCCATACTCTACTCCATATAGTACAAGGCGTCGATACCATACATGTGCATGTCAACATGAATTGTAATCGATATAGCGGAAGTATCTTAAAATAAGCTCACGACATACATAAAGTTATTACAAACCGTTCAAATCCACACAACCACAAATACAGTTTCTCACGAGAACTTTATTACATCACCATAAAATAAAGCTCACACAACAGGTACATCTCTTCAGCCTACATCTTCGCTCACGGATACTCTATCTGGGGTTCCTCCTCAATGAACACGGCATCAGGGTCCCTGTTCTCTGAAATGTTAAGAGGCAAGTATGAGCGATAACCACCGTCTTTTAATCGCTCAGCAAGTATTCTTTATAGATACTTCATGTGAATCATACATGGGATGACAAGTAGTGATAAAGTAACAACAGATATGTAATTACATCTCCATTTACAAATGACAGCATTATATATAAGGATAAAACAGAACATAAGATTTTACCTCATACCTGAGAGGTCATATCATTCTTCCTCAGCATATCCTTAATCTACCTTTCGTACTTGAATACTAATCCATCTTACACTAAGGTCATAACTTGCATTCATCACATCTACGTGCATGATCTTCCTTAATCGTCTTAAGGCATAATGTTCGTACGAATATTCTAATCCTCACCTAAGGGACATGATCATGACATGATGCATAAAACATGGCTTTTCATAAAATGACTTTTCGTAAACATGACTTTTCATAAACATGACATGATTTTCATAACTTGCATAACATGACATTTTCATAACATGAAGACATAACATTTTCATCGTTGGCTATAGCACTTTTCATAAGAATAATAACGCACGACATACCGAATGATTCCCCATATAGTACATGTACAACATAACATCATGAACATAGGTACATGTGCTAACGGTGACACATTATGACTGAGATCCCGTGTCCCAGACCCGGTGTTACACTCAGCCATAACGTAAACATGGGCCCCTGACACCTACCACTCCGGTCCCGTTGTCAGGACAGCACTACAACATAACATGATCATAACATAACATGGGTCATTGGAATCATCCGTCTCGTATTTAATATTCCTATGCATATGAACTTTAAAACATGTGAAGCAACAAAACAACTTTTCCAAACTTCATTTTTTTTTTGTGCAACATGAGACTCGGTCATATGAGGGTACTTTGATCATTCCACATCTTATAACAACATCGCCTACTTACTTTCATCCTACATGTCATAACCTAAAGGAAATCCCACTTTGACCATCATGAATGGCCATTCGGCCATAGCATCTCCAAATCAGCCCATTTTCACGATTTTCATTCAACAACACTTTCGTAACATCTATTACATACATGTATTTCATAATTCATAACTTAAATGCCTACATCATGATAATTTCTAATTTCTTTACATTTCATCTAAGATTTCATGACTTACACTTTATCATAACCTATCTATGTTAGCATATATATAACATGTAACATATCATGTACGTACATTGTAAAAGTTAGTAGTCTTATAATTACACATACATAAATATGGCCTATTTATGTTTCATACTTTTCATAACCTAATTTACATATTTAACTTACTTTCCTAACTTAACATATTCATCATATATACATATATGCTTGTATAAAAATATAATAAAATCTCTTTGTCACCAAGGCCTAAGGGCCGAATATATATATATATATATATATATATATATATATATATATATATATATATATATATATATATATATAAAAATCATTTTATGATATATTATATAATATCCAAAACTTATTCATTTTCATAGCTTAATATATTCATCACATATACACATATATATTTGTATAAAAATATATTGGATTCACTTTTTGTCATTTAGGCCTATGGCCGAATATATATATAGTATATATATAAATGTAAATCATTTTACGATATATTGTATAATATTCAAAACTTATTCATTTTCATAGCTTAACATATTCATCATATATACATATATATACTTGTACAAAATATAATGAAATCATTTTGTCATCAAGGCCCTAAAGGCCGAATATGTATATATACTATATATACACTTATAAAATCTTTTTACTATATAGTATGTAGTACACCAATACTTATTCATTTCCTCTCTTTAAAATATATATTACACATATATGCACATAAAACATATAAGTTCATATTTTAACCTTGAAATGGCTCTAAGGCCGGATTGTATATGTTGTTTACACATATACATAACTAACGTATATATATTTGTATATATATATATATATACCCATAAAACAGTGAGATATATATATACACACACACACACATAAACTTATTCATTTTTAAGTCTTGAGCATACATATTACACATTTACATATATACATATAGATCCGTATATGTACATACATATTACACATTTGCATATCTATACACCTATACGTATATATATATATAAACCGTATGTGTATTTATACATCAAAAACCGAATGTGTGTATATATATATACATTGATACTCAAAACCAAATGTGTATATAAATATACATTTATACATCTATACATACTTATATGTAGATCTATACACTTATACATATATATATATATATATATATATATATATATATATCAACATACATACTTATAATATGTATATATGTATGCGTGCTTATATATAGTGTATATATATGTATTTAGTGTGCGTGTGTATATAGTGTATATATGTATATACTTAACACTCAATATATAGATCTATACTTTCTTGAAAAGGGAGTCTTGAACATACTACATGATGATCCAATTTTGATATAAACATAAATACTTGTGAATTGTAAAGCCATGAAGGATCTAGGAAGAGTACTTGCCTTGGTTCACTTTTCTTACACTTAGATGATGGTTCCTTCACTTTGTTTGGAAGAGAGTTCTTCTTCCTTGCTTCCTAGTATACATGGTTTTTAGGGTTTAAATGAAGGGTTAGTGAGCAACTTATGAAACTAAATATATATGGAAGAATCAAACTTAAACTTCATAAAGTTCTTACCTTGATTGTCTTTGATCCTAGATGCTACACCCTTCTTGAATCTTTCTTAGTTGATGGAGTGTTTGTAGTACTTGATTTGAGTGATGTTGGTGTGAAGAAAGGAGAAGAAAATCTTCTCCTTGTTGAAGATACAAGTTTCGGCCAAGAGGGGTGTAAGGAGGGAGTTGGAATGTTTGTTGGGTTTTCTTGGAGATAGTATGGAATTTGTAGATTGAAGATGCATTATTTGAGGGGTTAAAGAAAAAATAATCTTTCCTACTTTCTTCTAGGGGTGGCCGGCCAAGAGTGGGGAAGGATGGGGTGAAAGACAACCTTTAGACAAGCATGGGGTGGAGGGATGGGTTAAGGTAAGATTCTTAGGCATGCTAATATTTTATTCAAAGTGTAAGATAAGTTGTCTTCACCTTTCTTTTTCTTTTTCCTTTTCTTTTATTTTGTATGTATATAATTTTTTTTCATTTATTTAATGTGGTATAAAATTGTTGTGACATGTATTTCTTTTTGATTTAATTTATCCTAATAGTTTAAGTTGTTACTAATTAATTTAAATGGGTTTTTATTGTATATACCCAAATGTTTGTAATGTATTTGTTAATGTATTTGGTAATACAATCTAGTTTTATGAATTGTACACCTACGAACTTATATTTACGATATTGGGAGTCGTTACGACATAACGAGTTTCCGGGTTGTAACACTTGATGTGCTTATTTGGTATGACATGGTGAAGCTTGACTTGCTATATGCTTGGATGCATGATGATTAGCCTGCTTGATTGCTTGATGTAAAATGAAAATTTTGGCATATATGTTGAATAACTAGTGTAAATAGGAATATGCCATGATGTATATGTTGCACTTATAAATTGATGCATGGTTTAGGGGGAGATTTGAAAAGTTTTTCATCACATCTATTGGTTTTGAAAGGATTATTTATTGAGGGGGAGTTTTGAATATGTTTTCATATTCATATATTGAGGGGGAGTTTCAAAAAGTCTTGAAGTAATTTGGATCATTTTTTATGTATTCAAGGGGAGCTTAAATGCATTGACAAAGGAGGAGAGAAAAATTTTAAGTTTTGAAATCTTTAGCTAGCTCAAATATAGTTTTCAAAAACATCTTTTAAAAGCCTTGATTTTGAAATCATCAAAAAGAGGGAAGATTGTTGAAAAATGAATTGTTTTGGTGAATTTAAAAGATGTTTGAAAATGAGCTAATAAGATAATTCATAATTTTGAATTGGAGCAAAATGAGAAAAACGCATTGTGAGAGGTGGATCTCTCACATAGGGGGAGATTGCTGGAATATGAAGGTTTTGATGAAGCTTAAAAGATGTTTGAAAAAGGATTGAGAAGTCATTTTATACTTGGAAATAAGAAAGCAACAGCATACCCTGACATAGATCTCTAATAGAGATCTATGTATACATCATACCCTCACATAGATCTCTAACAAAGATCTATGTATACGTCATACCCAGACATAGATCTCTAACAAAGATCTATGTATACGTCATACCCAGACATAGATCCCTAACAAAGATCAATGTATACATCATACCCTGACATAGATTTCTAATAGAGATCAATGTATACATCATATCCTCATATAGATCGATCAATGTACATCATACCCTCATATATATCGATCGATGTCATCCTGAATCAAATTGAAAACACACTTTCCAACATCATACCCTCACATAGATCGATCGATGTACATCATACCCTCACATAGATCGATCAATGTCATCCTGAATCAAATTGAAAATACACTGTCCAGCATCACACTCTCACATAGATCGATCGATGTACATCGTACCCTCACATAGATCGATGTCATCTTGAATTTAAATTTTTATAGCCATTGTGTGAAAATTCTTGTGGACTTTCCCTTCACAAGGAAGATTTAAAGTGTTTAAAGTGTTTAAAGTGTTTTCTCTCTCTCATCGTACCCTCACATAGATCGTACCCTCACATAGATCAATGTCATCCAAGGAAGATTTAAAGTGTTTTCTCTCTCTCATCTTACTCAAATTTCTTGTGGACTTTCCCTTCACATCCATAATGCTTTCTTGACTATTATGAACATGTCTAAGATATTTTAGGGTAGATATGGAGCATCAAGTAAAATTATAGGGTGGCTAAAGACTATTTGGACATTGTCAAGACTTTTGATTTAGTTGAAGACTTGAGGGAGGATGCAAAAACGTGGCTACACCCTCTATATATTGAAGAAGCTCAGATGAGGAAAATATACACTTTTATTCTCTCCAAGCTCCATCCCCCATTGTTGTAAAAAACTCTCAAATGTGCAAAAGTTCTTAAAGTTTATTAAGCTCTTGTTGCATGTTTTTCATTGTTGTAAATGTGAGAGTAGAAGTCTATCACAAGAGGAACTATATATACTTGATCTCTTTCTTGTGATTTAGACTTATTAGAAAGTGTAACCCTACTACTTTCCCAAATACCTATTGTGTGAAAATTCTTTCATAGGACTTTGTTGAAGTTGTGAGGAATAAAGAACTTGTCCTTGCGTATAGTTGTTGCTGTTGTTGAGGTTGCACAAAGTGTATGTGCAACAAGCTCTTGCTGCTGTTGTTGGTATTGCACAAATTTGTTGTGCAATAGGTTGCTGCTGTTGTAGTTGTTGCTTGCACTAGAATTAGTGTAAGTGTTGCTACTGATGTTCTTGTTCCTTATCAAAGGTAATAAGAAAGTTCCTGTTGAAAATCCACTTCGAAAGTAAAGTGGTAGTGGAGTAGAATCATTTAAGATTCTAATCATTCTAAATCTTGTGTCTTCACTCATTATCTCTCATCTCATTCTTTATTGATTTTGAGTGCATTTGTTTTGTATTGAGCTAAACCAAGAAGATTCTGCAAAATTGCCCAACACTCTATTCGCCCTTCTCTAGAGTGTTCATCACGGACCTTACACACCACCCACGTTTTTTTAAATCTAACACCTCAGGCATCAAGCATAGTTCATGTCTAACACACTGCCATAAATATCGCCGCAAAACACTCCCTCACACGCCCACATGCGCCGCTGCACGTGTGCTCACGCACCACCGTTGCCTGCCCGCACCGACCACTTGAATTTATCTTCTCTTATTTCTGACCTATTCCCACTATCAAGTCATACAATATCTCCTCTTACACCAGTATCAAATTCACCCAAAATAAATATCGATTCACCCCATTAATTCACATAAAATCATAATACATTACCCATATATTTATCAAAATTACTCCACTTCCCAGCCTAAAGACCCTTTGGCCTATGTTAACCTTACCAGATCCATCCATTCAACCTCCATACATATTTCACACCAATTCATAGTTCAACACATATATATACATATATACAGCAACATAAGTATTCGTACATTTATATCATTTGCATATCAAAATTTATACAAATTTACCCACCCCTAAAACAGATTTTGGCCGATGTCCATACCAATATATCTATTAGAATTTTTGGCCTTTATACATACACATTACAAAAGTTACATTCTTACATATATACACACACACATACGACCATATACACATATATATTCATCCATTTATGCAATCACATATACTTATTTATGATCCATATATTTGGTATGAAAATAAAAGTATGGATTTTATAAATTCATAAAAACACAGGAAGGATACTTATCCGAATCCGTATATACTATACCGGAATATCGCGCTAGGTGTTATCAGGTTGAAAACCCTTCTTTCTCCTCCAAAAATGGTGCTGGCCAAACTTGGTGGTGTTGGTAAAAGGCTGCTGATTTTCCTACTTGGATGAGGGAGAGAAATTTAGGTTTGGGTGTGTGTATCTATATATAGAGAATTAGGGTCTGTTGTATAGAAATTATTAGTCTCATCCTCCAAATAGGTTGTTGCCGTTCTCCACTGTTGGTGCAAGGGGTGGACGATTCTTTTGTTCAGTTGGGAGGAGATGATGGCCGACTATGAGGGAAAATAGTAGTACGGTTTGATTTTTGGTTATGGATAGATATATATAGATAGGTGAAAACGAATAGAATTTGTGTTTCCTAATAGGTTTAGGATAATATTTATATGGTAATCTCCTAATTTCCATTTCAATCCTAATACTACAAGATAGGTGTTATGTATATCCTATTCTTATACTTTTTTCCTTATTTGCCTTCTATTCTCTTTTCCTTTTTCTTTTATTTTTTTCTTTTACTCACAAGGGGTACGGGACGTAACGGACCTCTCCCTTTACAATAAGTTTTGTCCTTGAAACTTATGTATTACGTGATCAATAACTTAGTGTAGTTCTGCTTAATCCATCCGTCTCGTATCACCTTTAGATTGTTAAGCCTTGAAACTCCACTTGCACCACTTAACGTGTATTATTCAATTTATATACTTGTAATCTAGGATTCTAAATTCTTAAAACTAATTATATATGATCAATTACATAGATAGATGACCAATTTCAAATATCCTTTAAGTCCTCCAATAGGTTAACAACACTCTCCTCATCATAGAACTAAGCCCTCAAAATCGATTCTTGTATACTTACGAGCTAGCTTTATAATCATGTCCTTACTTCTTTTGATATATCATCATGGCCTAGTATATACTATATACGTGTATGGACAGTTTTTCCTTAAACAAAACGTAACTTATGTGACTATAGTTTAGATTATAGATTTTACTTATTTGAAATAATATCCATTTTATCTTTCTTTTCTATTTTGTAAATACAAGAACCAACGTATTATATATTTGTTTTCGCAAAGCGGTTCTCACGTGACCACTTATAAAAACAATGATATAACTTGTTCGCAAACGTATTGTGGTAAAATCGCATTAAAAACATTGAAACTCAGTAATGTAAGGTTTTATAAAACAAATTGAATACGATGCCTTTATTTTTTTCTAAAAGAGGTATGTATATTTTGAAAAATACTTTTTTGTTTTGCAAAATTAAGTAAGTTCATCGTAAGCGGATAAATAACTTTAAAACATTTAATGGATAAAATGATTGCAATATCGATAGTGAACAAATAACATTAGTTTCAACAAAACAGAGGTAGGTTAAACGAAAATTTGAGATATTATATAAGAAAGATATAAACATATCGCTCTTCGAGAACATCAACATATTAAAAAATATGTATCTATTTTTCAGAGTTGTCGGAGTAGTTCAAATTCTAATATGTTGATTTACAAATTCGGAGAGAAAGTATGGCTTGTAAAGTTAATAGACTATAAAAAAATGAAACTAGTTGAAATACTTAGAAACAAAATCTTTGAAGTACTTCTAAACTATAGGGAAATCTTGGTGTACGCGCTTACATGAAAATATTTATCTTGTTGAGAAATAATAGTCCAATACTTCCTATAATGTTTCTGAGTCATCCTTACAGTCAAACAAAAATCCACCTATGTATCGTTTCTTATAAGTCTAGCTTACGATAAAATCACTAACTTAAATTGCCCAATCCCATCATGGCACACTAATATTCATCGACTTAAGGTATTCTAATTCACCATGCTTCCGCTGCGCCACTCTGATCCATCGTACTTCTTTACTTGGTTATTTCAACTGCTAATTTTAACCCAATTAAATCCCACATGAATAACATCCATGACTTGTTCGTGTTTACTCTATTTCTATTCAGGCCAAGTAACTCGATGTTCCTAAGAGTCAACACCTAACCAAATACTTTGTAATAACATATCATTCCACTATATTTACTATATTGATGCGTGCTTATCGCTATCGATCAATATATCTAAAAAGACCAATATATTCGGCCTATTTTGATAACTCTAAATTCAACATCTTAACCTTAAAATATAAACTCCTTTATACGGTATTCTGTGCTAAACTCTACTGATCGTAATCCTTATAAATCATTTCTTAGTAACTACGATCCCAATTTAGAACTAACCATACTCTCACACTATAGTCCATGATAAGGACATGGGCCCACTTCATTTTACCCTAATGACACCGGATCCCATGCTGCTGCCATGGTGGAACAGCCTGACTAACCGTCTGCCCCATCTATTTTAATGCATCAACTAGTGCCTGCTGTGGGGCATCCTGGTTAACATTACAATTTATGTAATTTAATTATATATTATTCACTTAGAGTTATTATAATCACGGCTAATGGAATGTGCAAAGGGTTATGATCAAAACTTAAATAAGGCAAGTAAGTAAAATCGTATGATATACTCCTGGTATACGTGTCCCTTAACCGATCGTCCCCTTCAGTCTAGTGTCGCAAATTATTTCTAGGATCGTTCTTAGTATCATCATTTCTTAAGTCTAAGATCACGTCTTGTTTCCAGAATCATGCTTAGTATATAATCAGCTGTTATGACTAAAATCAGTACCTATGTCTAAGATCAACTCTTAATCAAAATCGTCACTCATGTCTAAGATCGTGATTTATGGGCAAGATCATCACTTAATTCCTACAATCGACGCCTAAATCTACGTCCCGCTGTGGATCTAGAGCCATGTTCTGATACCACTTGTAGCGACCCATCCCGAGCCCTATTACTCGAAACGACTCATCGCCGTATTTCGCTAAGGAAAATACAAGGCGTCCAAAACGAAACAATTACACTTCAGCAAAGTGAAGCAAATCGACATCATCGGAACTCATAAAATAAAACCTCGAAAAAATCATCATCATTAATATCAGTGTTTAGGAAAATCTAAATTCGATGCAATTGTCAAACGTAGATAATAAATACTAAGTTTCCAAAGTACATAAACCTCGAATATAACAAAACAACTGCCTTAACTAAATCCTCAACGAGTCTCATCAGAATGTCCTCAGACCTCAGAATCCTCCTTCAGTCTCATCCTTTACGTATGCTAAATCTTACCCCTGAACCTCTGGAAAACAATCGAGTATAGTATGAGTGACATATATTGCAAGTAATTAGCCTCACTGTACTTACCATGAGATCATACACGTGAAAACAAGTGTTATAAAACAAATAACGATATATATAAAATATCATGTTTCCATTCACAAATAAAATTACGATTAGACCCTTAAACAATCAAACAACAAAGTCAACGATCCCAATTATTAAGTCAACTAATTAATAGCCAATCAAATGTTAGTCCAAGTCAAAATCAATGGTGCAATTTCCAAATCGCTGCGATGTAAAGTAAAAGTTCGACATCAAAATTCCAAAATTTTCCAAGTTTAAATTCTAAAACCAAATCCGGTTCCAAACCTGTCCAAAACCAAATGTCGAAATTCGAGTACAACTCAGTACAAATCCAAATAACCAAATCCGATTCCAACTCGGTACCAAATCCGATTCCAACTTGGTACCAAATCCAAAGTCCAAATCTAAATTTCAATGAATTGTTGTAGCACTTTCCTTACAAGTGACTTATACAGTAAGACTTACGAATTGATTCCCCTATAGTCAATATGTCCTGACGCTCTATATCAAAATAGCCAATATGCAAGGGTGCCGTAATGGCTACCAGTATGTCTGAGCATTCTATATCCAAAATAGCCAATATGCTGGGACATTGCGTTTGTTTGGACTCAATCCGGCTTAACGATATATTTCACCTTGTAAGGGTGGATTTCAAAATATGAATGAAATTTCCAAAATTACTTTTCAAGTCAATTGTTTTCCAAAAATTTCAAAATCTCCGAACATCAAATATTCCAAATACAAATAGGCCAAATAATCCAAGAAGTCCAAAATACCAAATAGGATATCCCAGCCGCATACATATATACATATATATGCCACGCCCATACATGTGCATATATACGTATATATATACACGTACCACCTTCGACCCATTTTTTCCGAACCCACTACCTAACTCACCTCATCTCACCTCCACCACCCTCAACCCATTACGCTGCCCCATTGACCAGCACCCTTCTCCACCCCCAAACTCTCAGCCCAGCCCCGTCTCCACACCCTAAACCCTAATTTCACTCCCCTTTACATCCTGCCCCTTATTCTCCCTCTAAACTGCATACCATCCATGTTTTCTCACATCTAACACCTCAGGCTCAAGCATGGTTCATGCCTAAAGCACTGCCATAAAAATACCGCCAAACAGTCTCTCATGCGTCGCTACATGTGCGCACACTTGCAGCCTGTCGTCGGTGCGTGTTGCCCACGCACCGCTGCCCGCCGGCGTCGACCACCATAATTCACATAAAATCATAACACATAATCCATATATTTATGAAAATTACTCCACTTCCCAGCCCAAGGGCCCTCTGGCCGATTTTAACCTTACCAAATCCATCCATTCAACCTCCATACATATATCACACAAATTCATAGTTCAACACACATATATACATATAATACCGCAACATAAATATTCGTACACTTTGTATCATTTACATATCAAAATTTTTACAAATGTACCCACTCCCAAAACAGATTTTAGCCACTATCTATACATATATATCTATAGAATTTTTGGCCTTTATACATACACATTACAAAAGTTACATTCTTATATATTTTTTTTGGTGAAGGACGGGCGGTACCGTCCGGGTATTTTATGAATAATATTTTCCTCACTTGTGGCGGAGGAATACTGTGGTTACATCATTGTGTATATCTATGGAGGGAGACTACCCCAGACTAAGCAAAACAATAAAAGAAATACATATAAAAACTGTTGAAGTGAAACAAGCAATAGACTATATAATGTAAAAATATACAGTAGTCGTATTGATCGATCATCCAGATGGCGATATGCAGTTATACGTAGTCGACCAGAACAATCAGTCGTCAAGAAAGCGAGACATCTCCATTGCTAGATATTGCACCTCGAGAAGACAATCATAGAAAATGTCACATATACACAACTCCTAAGATATGCAAAGTGCAACAGTGATAGTAGAGAGAATGTAGTACCCGGGTTGCCCGTCACCGAGGAGAATGTGGGCAACAGTAGTGAGAAACAGCCATATCCAGCTAAATTGCATATATTATGTGGGAACGGGCAAATGGCGATCCTCAGCACATGAAACAAATAGAGCATTAGGCATCTGGCAAAGAGCAAAAATAATAAAGGATAGTCATGTGATGATACATACCCGACCGCCCACATCAAAGAGATGCAGAGGGGAAGAATGTACACTTTCATTGTCTCTTTATGTGCGGATGCAGACTGTATGAATGTCCGTCTGCAAACTGCCCCGCACAAATGGAGGGAGATCTGACAGTAAAGAGAAAACATACGTATGCCTTCGAGTGACCCCATATTGTGCTAGGAAATGTGCCGCGGAGTTAGCCTCACGCGGTACATATGATAATGATGCGCTTGTAATTGACAAGAGTTGCGTAGGCGATTGCAGTCACTACACAATCGCATAGAAGGGGAGGTGGGACTATGAATCAAGTTCAAAAGAGCCAAACAATCTACTTCAACTTCGAGATTAACATATCCGGCTGTGGCAAAGAAAATCATGGAGAATAATAAAGCCTGAAGCTCAGCGTGCATGGGAGGCAGCACTGGCAGCATAAAGCAAAGGGCTTGGACCAAATGTCCTGCATCATCGGCAAGATTGCCCCCCAGTGGATCCTCGTCTACCAGCCGCCGCATTAACATTGAGTTTTAATTTGCCCGATGGCGGCTGCCATCGAACAACCTGTATTCGCCTGGAACGCAAGGCCAGCGAATAATGCAGGTCGATCAAAGACTGTATCGACTCTGCATAGTTACTCCCAGATACAGACGAGCACCATGTGAAGATGCCCTGGCGGATTCGCTCTCTAAGCCTAGTCACAGAAAAATAATCATCTCTAAACTGTACCGCTGCGTAAGCCTTCCAGATAGCCCAAGATGCAGTTAACAAAACCACTACTGCCAGCTGCCCAACCATCGTTGTCCGACGAGCAGGATACCACCAGCGACGCAAAAATTGTTTAAACGTTGCTGCAATTGGTGGCACACCACCAAAAATATTCGCTAAGTGGAGCCATATTGTCTTTATCATGGGACAAGCATAAAATATGTGATTTTACTCCACTCTGGTTCCCGGCAAAAAAAACACATAGTGGGATAAGACGCGAACCACCTGCTTAAATTATCTTGAAGCGGAAGATCATTAAATCATAATCGCCAAAGGAACACTTGACCCGCTGGAGGAGTACTCGCCCACCAAATGTATCGTGCACAAGAAAACTGAATACCTCTGGGACGACAAGTCTCATAAGCACTTCGGAGGCTGAATTGACCGTGCACCTCATAAGCCCAGATTAAACCCTCAGGCGATTCGTTTGCATGCAAAGAACAAAAAGATTTAATGCGACATAATCTCCTCTAATCCGCTGAATCATAAATATGTACTTGCACTCCCTTCCGATTCCCATATTTCTGCCGCAAATATTGTGCCCATGGTGAGGAGGATATTTGGTACATCCACCATAATTTGCATTCATAAGCTTTTTGCAAAGCGCCTAGACAGCGAAGTCCCAAACCTCCCTCATCCTTTGGGCAACATACTACATCCCATGCTCTCCAATGATGTCGCTGCCCCCACAAAAAAAGTTACACATTTTCCAATTCAATTCTACTATTACACTCTTTGGCAGCTTTGCCGCAGCCATGACATTTAATGGCATAGTAGAAAGTACCGACTGAATGAGTGCCAATCGACTTGCCATACTCAAAAGTCTTTGTGACTAGCCTGCTAAACGCGTATCAAAGTGAGCCAACAATGATATACATTATTGTGAGCGGTTGATCCCTTTAAAAAGATAAGAGGCCAAGTATTTGATGGGTAACGCAGTGACTCACATATTGAGTATGTTCGCTACTCTTTCTAGCGAAACTCCCTCCTCAGCCATTAATTGACTCTTGTGATAATTGACTAACTGTCTTGACGCTCGTTGATATTTTTCCAAAAATAATTTAAATTTTTTTAGATTATCAACAGATCCATTCAAGAAGACAAACAAATCATCCGCAAAACCAAGATGAGACATAACCTGCGTTCGGCCACCCTGAATACCCCTTAATGCACATGTCCGAAACAAGGATGTAAGACCCCTTGAAAACCCCTTCGAAGCAAGAATGAACAAAGGCGGTGACAACGTATCGTCCTGTTTAACTCCTCTGGATGGTCTAAAGAAACCACAAGGTTTACCATTGACCAACACTGAACAACGTGTGGCCCGTCAAATTGTTCATAATAAGACTCACAAATCGATAATGAAAACCAAAACTCAAGAGAAGATTTTCCAAATATTGCTAAGAAATGTGGTCAAACGCCTTGGCCATATCC
Organism: Eustoma russellianum; assembly: GCA_036186865.1. Classification (NCBI taxonomy): domain Eukaryota; kingdom Viridiplantae; phylum Streptophyta; class Magnoliopsida; order Gentianales; family Gentianaceae; genus Eustoma; species Eustoma russellianum. Next base: position 5,982,335 of record AP025072.1, on the reverse strand, counting down.
AGCTCAATCATAATCTGCCCCCACGACATTTACAGTCTAATATATGAACCATTTCCTTCGCCATCAAGATATGCTCTGAAATACCACTTCCTGGCATGAATCCTGCTTGTTTTGGAGAGATCAAGCGAGGTAGCAAGATACTCAGCCGAGTCGAAATAATTTTGGTTACCACCTTGGACAAAAAATTTGTCAAACAAATAGGTCAGAAATCCGCAAAAAGTATTTGGATTGGGGATTTTAGGTATCAAACATATTAAGGAAGCCGCCATTTCCTTAGGCATATTAATTCCCATGAAAAATTTCTACACCGCCAATAAGACATCTAATCGGATCACCTCCCAGAAATGCCTATAAAATGAGCCAGGAAAGCCATCTGGCCCCGATGCACTGGACGGACTGAGTTGCCATATCGCTGCCCGCACCTCATCCATCTGTGGTAGCACTAATAGCAGCTCATTATCAGAGTCCGTCAAAACACGGGGTATATGATGAAATAACGAGTCATTGTCAGCAGTCAGCTCCTCGGTAAACAGATGCTAGAAAAATCGGACGGCTTCAGCTTGGATAAACTGATCATCAGCACATGTTGTGCCATCTGGTCGATTAATATTAACTATTTCTTGGTGTTGTCTCCTTGCCTTAACAGTTTGATGGAAATAAGTCGTATTGGTGTCTCCTTCTTTAAGCCACTTAATATTAGCTTTCTGTTTCCAGAAGATACTTGTGCGGCGTTGTAACGTGAGAAGCTGCGCTTTAGCTAAATGATAAGGCTCTCGCATGACATCCGATAGTGAAAAATCATATAGGTTTTCCGCTTGTATGGTCTCTTCCTCTGCTGCCATTAAATCAGTAAAAATTATTGCTGAAGACACATCGATTCCAAGTACGCAGGTCCGCTTTAAGTCAACGCAACTTATCATAGAGCCCATACATACCACCCACCGTGGGATATGATCCCCAATGGGTTTGAACATAGCAATCAAAATCAGCATGCGTAAGCCAAGCCTCTAGATAGCGAAATGATGCTGGTCTCCTAGGAGATGCCGGCTGACAATGTAGAAGCAAAGGCGAATGATCAGAAGTTGCTCGGTGTAGGTGCTGAACCTGGCTCGTATCAAACATATCCGAGAATTATGTTGTGCACAAAAATCGATCTAGCCTTCGTCATACTTTACCCAGTCCACGCCCATCCGACAAGTGAATCGAGATCCTTGAAAGGGCAAATCTAGCAATACACATGACTCCACAAATTGTTTAAAATCTGCTAGTTTCCGTAGCGCTGGCGCAGATAATCCCTTATGCTCATCCAGTGAAAGAAAAATATTAAAGTCCCCTCCGATTAACCATCGCAATGTTGTCCCTTCTTTAAACATCATCAGATCCAACCAAAGTGGTTTTCTTGCAGCCACTGTGTGACGGCCATAGACTGCAGTAAACCAGAAATCCTGCCGATTAGCTAACCATCAAAAATGCAGCGGTATATTTTGTATACCATGTCGCACATCCAACACCTCCATGAAAGACTCACGCCACAAAATCCATATATTAGCATCGTCCGAAGAACATGCATGAGAAAACCCTAGCTGTAGTCGATATTGCTCCGAACGTGTAATCCTGAGATTTGGCTCAAAAGTACCAACAAGTGTAACCTATATTGACAAATTAGTGAATGAATACGTGCGATAGAGGTATTAATACCTCTTACATTCCAGAGCATGGCTTTCATTGAGAAAGAGCAGAGGTAGTAGCTGTAGAACGTAGCACTGCAGCTCGGGTCACAATAGAAGATGGTGGCACAGAGGCATGTCGCTTTTCTTGCGCAGTGGGCGTCGTGTACGAACCTTCAATAAGTTATCCACCGCAATTGAAACATCTGGATGCGTGACGTTTGGGGCTCCATCTTCCGAAGATGGTGTAGCAGATAACACCCTAGCCACCTCTAACACTACTGAACGCAATTCTACAGAGTCAACCTGTGTGTCATCATGTAATTATGAGTCAGAAAAGTGTAGGACCTGCAAGGCACCACTAGAAGGGGAGGGGGTTGAATAGTGGGTACAGAAATTTTGGTTTTTAAAATGTTTTTGATCCAAAAACCCAACTTTTGAAAACAGTTTCTGTTTTCAGGACCTGTTTTGTAACATTCGAAACACTAGGTTACAGGCCTTCAAAAATTCTGAAATTTGGAGATATTTTAGTTTCAGATGTTCTAAGTATCTCCTAGCAATTTCAGATCAAAATACAACCTTTAACCTTTTCAAAAATCGTTTGTGATCAGATTGCGCAAATCTGCCAGAAACGGTAGTCTGACTTGAAAAATTTATTCCGATTAAACCGTGGCTCCAAATGGTCTGAAGATTTAATGACAAACCCCTTACTATGTGTATTTAATTGGATTGAAACAGTTTTGAAAAATTCCTTTGGGAAGTATGTCAAATACGTTCAAAGTCTCAACCTTTGCAAGTCTGAAAATCAGACTGCACTAGTCTCCGAACTATTGATGTTTGAATGACTTATACTTGTCCAAAAGGGTTGAAACTTGCGCCAAATGAAACTTAAAACGTGTGTCCATGTTTCTGGAAAGTTTTGTCATTTTTGAAATTCGTTTGATATTTTTACTACTGCAATGAAAATGATGCACAGTGCAGGAAACTGAAAGTAAAATGCTGAAAAGTAGAGAACACAAGGAATTTTATACTGGTTCGATTAAATCAACCTACTCCAGTCTTCGAGGACACCTTCCTCGATTATCACTAAACAAAATAACACCTTACCACAAATGGTTGCTGGAGTTACACACCAACTCCAACCCTTTACAAACGATACAGGCAATCACACCTTTCACGAACACCACCACCGAACGAATGAAGGATTGATCACACCTTGATCAACCTTTTACAGCAATGAGCGTGTATGGTGGTCTATACAAAGCCTATTCAATATATTTGAATATAAGAACAGTAGGCTTAAGAGAGGAGAAGAAAGAAAAGGTAGAAGAAGAAAGTGGAAGACACTTTTTGCACTTGAGAGAATATGAGAATTGTCTTGTCTTTGAATGGCTTTTTTCCCTTCCTTATATTTGCTCTTGCCCCCCCCCCTTAGGGCATTTCTCCATCTTGAAAATTCTATTTTAAGTCCTTGAAAGAATGCCTTGCATAATTGTGACATCAACTTGCTTACTTGACAACACTTTATTGGATGATCATCTTGGCCTTGCTTACTTGGCACTTCATGATTGGTCCAACCTTGTCACCATTTGGTGTGCTGTAAAAATCTGAGATTAACTTGAAAAACATGTGCCAAAAAGAATTCAAAACACTACCAAATAATCACCATTCAATCCCTTCAATTTTGGGATGCAAATTAAGGACAAAGGAATAGTGAATTTCGCCACTATTCACATGTGCTGAAAATTTTCAGCATGTGTTGCATTTCTTTCCTTGTGTGTTGCCCTCTTCAAAGTCACCCATCATGTGTAGCTTATTTTCCACCAATTAAAATGCCAAATAAGCTCCATCTAGGCTCCAACAAAGCTGAAAATGGTGTGTGAAATTCCTGCACATGTGTTGAATTTTCTTTTGGTAAACTTTGTCAAATAATGCACAATATTCACACATATATGGTAAATTATAATCAGCCATAATTTGAATTTTCTAGAACGCTTTAATATGTATTGAATATGTAAAAATTGTCTAGATACATGTTACATGTCATGCCAAAAACGTTCCATGTGTTATGTTTGTAGAAAACCGAATTTTCGACTTTCGCCGATTACGCGATTTTTCTCCGATTTAAATTTCAAATTTTTGCACATGTTATATATATTATGTCACACATAATATACATAAAATAATTTGAATATTCAGCTCTTAATGGCTGAGACAAATGGCGCCACATGTGACATAAAAGAATGAAATTGAAATCTCCACAATTTGGCCTTAATTAGGGGTGATTTATGTGTGCCAACATAGAATGATTTTATGGATGAATATATCATGTAAGCCACGAAATTTGTGGCCATTTTTGAAGTGTATGGTCTGGCCATCTATATATGGCAAGTACGTAACACGTTAGCGAAGTTTCGGTAGTCACTCGATACGACAATTTTTGGTTTAGAACCTTGTAACGTGTCATAATAATTTTGTCATCACCATGACTTATATCATATGATATAAGACCTGAATATACTCATAAATATGAGGTAAATATAGTGGTGTGACGTTGACGTACGTTCGTAAAATATATAATGTGTCGGTAGTACGTTAGAATATATGTGTATAGTGTCTTTTTTTAAAAAAATCTGAATATATATATATATAAATATATATATGGCGTGTGACTTAAAGAAGGAGAGGAGACTTTCTATTTCCATGTTTGTTGCCTTTGTGCCTTCTCCAAATATTTCTTCATTTAATGAACTACTTAGTTCATTTAACTAAGTACTTCACTTAATGAACTAGTTTAGTTCATTAATGGTGGCACCTAAAAACAGTTCAAACACAATAAATGTTTGCTATTTGATGTAAGCTTTAAAGCTTCATGGCTTGTTAGTACGGCAACATTATATATAAAGTATATAAGGCAGGTTTCTTGCAAAAAACGTGTCAAGTCATAAAATATATCATGCATTTCTTTAGCACACGTTATTTAAATCATGTATTTTTGTGAATCACTCAAACCCTTTTTCTCAACAAAGAGTGCATCAGAGCAGGGTCTGCTTCCTCAACCAAGGGGGCATTAGTGTCGCAGACGAGCAATGCAGACGTGTTAAGTCCTGTTTGTTGGATATCTCCTCTATGCGAGGTGGTTGCGACCCTGATGTATCAGGTGGCATGAATGTTGGAGTGGCCAGTGTTGTCTCCTCAGGGACGTAAAAAATCTGCTAAGCCATATTTCCATCATCATTTTGCTGCTGAACATCTGGCTGAAGTATGTCTTTAGAATGCTTCATATCAATCTTCTTAGAAGTCCACCTTTGTGCAGGCTGATGTGCAGACGATTTCGGATGCGCAGGAACTGCTGTGACATCCATAGTTTGAGGCATAGGCGGTAAATCTCTAAACTTTTCCCTTTTACGTGAGGCCGCCTAATGCCCTAGTATGCGACAAGTTGCACAATATGCAGGCGAATTCTCGTACTCAACTTGTTGGAAAAAAGAGAAATCATCACTCTGAATATATAATCTCTGAGGGAGTTTCTTAGAAGCATCAATCTCAGTGCAGATACATGCTACAGACGGACGCAGCAATTGCATGGTCACAGAATCAGCTTTCAATGGCACACCTATCATTCTTGCGATTTCAAAAAGAGCCTCCGACTTACGAATATATATATATATATATATATATATATATATATATATATATATATATATATATATTCATGAAAGATGGGCGGTACCGTCTAGCGATTTTATTAATAATATGCCCTCACTTGTGACGGAGGAATACCGTGGTTACATATAATGTAAGAGACTCTCCCACACAGAAATGAATGAAATGCATGATTTTTACACTAGAACATGCAACAATATGCGACACATATAAAGCGTATAGTCTTATCAACATAAATTCTATATAAATTCCTAAAATATAAGAATGATTGCCGTTAGCGTGCTGCTTTCGTTTGTAGGTGTGTTTGGATTTTGTGTTCCAGCGCTTACCATTGATGTAAACCTCAGAAGAAGAATAGTCAGTAAAAGAATAAGTATGTAGAAGGACAAAAGTAAAGTAATGCTCCTGTACATACCGACGTTACCTGCATTCTCTACGAATACAGGCAACTCCATTTGTGTCCAGCCTTATGATATTCGCCAAGTGTCACCGCTTGTGCCATGAATCCACTTTGTGCTCATGAAGAAAAACAACATTATCCACATGATATGTATGGCCAATAAAAGCAAATGTAAAGCCAAGGGATGAAAACATACCAACGTTGCCTATGCCAATGAATGACACATGCAACCCGAGAGAATGAATGCCAACCCAATGGGTGACTTCCTTTAAAGACGCAAGTGAGGGACGGATGTATCCAATAATATCGCTCCACGTACCTCGCATGGCAAACGTGAGAATAAAGCATATGCAGTTGCTCCCGACGAATGCAGCCCATATCTAGAAAGCGAACGGGCTGCTGTATTTGCTTCCCTCGGACAATATTGCAAAGATGATGCATTAAGGAAAAGGAAATCAACAGCTCGATGAAGATCCACTAATAGAGAGCCCATGTAGCGTCCCAGATGCGATAAATAACTGAGCAACGATCTACAATCGGTCTCAACTATGAGCCCATCATAGTCACGCGCAAAGAATAATAGGCTATAGATCAAAGCCATAAGCTCGGCCCTCAATGGTGTCGTGGCTATATATACACGGCCATAGACACATATATATTAATCAATTTATGCAATAGCATATACTTATGTATGATCCATGATTTGATATGAAAATAAAAGTACTCATTTCACAAATTTATAATAAACACGGGGAGAATACTGACCCGAATATGTATATACTATACCAAAATATTGCGCTAGGTTTTATCGGGTTAAAAACCGTTCTTTCTCCTCCAAAAATGGTGCTGGCCAAACTTGGTGGTGTCGAAAAAGGGCTGACGATTTTCCTACTTAGATAAGGGAGGTGTGTATATCTATATATAGTGAACTAGGGTTTGCTGTATAGAAATTATTCCTCTCCTCCTCCAAATAGGTTGTTGCTGTTCTCCACTATTGGTGCAAGGGGTGGCCGATTCTTTTGTTCAGTTGGGAGGAGATTTTAGCCTACTATGGGGGAATAGTAGTAGGGTTTGATTTTTGGTTATGGATAGATATATATAGATAGTTGAGGATGAACATAATTTGTGTCTTCCTAATAGGTTTAGGATAATATTTATAAGATAATCTACTGATTCCCGTTTCAATCCAAATACTACAGGCATGTGTTAAGTATATCTTATACTTATAATTTTTTCCTTATTTCCCTGCTATTCTCTTTTCCTTTTTCTTTTAATTTTTTCCTTTACCCGCAAGGGATACGGGACGTAACATATACTCTGTCACTACGGCTGATCTTTGATGAACAAAGCTACATTTTCTTCTCAAAAGAATAAAGAAAAAGACAAAGAAAAAACAAACACTAAAGGAAATGGAAAGACTTATGTCGGGATGAGTTGAATTTCAACTATTATATAGAGAAGCATGTATGATATGTATCCTCCATATCCTGTCATAGACAGAAGCTTCCAAGGCAATAGGGTAATGTTGTTGTTATATGGAGAAGCATGTAAAATGTTGTCTGAGGAAAGAAGATTTCAATAATATCCGTATTTTGGCTAAGATACTCGGGCAGTGTTTTTTGAATATGAAGGTTATGAAAAATCATGTCATTTCCGGTGATTTCATTTGGAAGATAAGCCAATAGAGTGATACAAGTAACGCCACAAGTGAACAACATGATTACGGTGTACATGGGGACATGCGCACCGTGATCTCGGTATGCATGATCGTTATTCTAATGTATCTAATGTTCCCGAGGTCATGATGCATGTAATTGACATCGTTATTCTGTTGTTGAATCATCCCAGTGTTGAAGAAACGCACATGATGATGAATTTGGAGATGATCCGTACCAGCACATGATATATGTCCAATGCAGACTCAAAAACATTTGCTTTCAGATAAATGGGCTAATTTGATCACATGTGATATGCAAGTTTTTTTCAAGGGGTGCTTAGGAGTTTCGGAATTGCCAAATCAAGTATGCTTGTAATATTGGCTTTGATAAGACATTTGAGAGGAATGAAAATGGCAGGACCCATACAATATGTTCTTAACATTTTTTGGACAAATGTTTATGGTCAATAAAGGTAATCGTGACAAGCATTGATGTCTATTGCACAACCAGTGAATGTAATATTGATCATGGATGTAAGCCATTAAGAGAACAAATCGGACTGTGTGTTCAAAGATTTTTGACTTTATACTATTTACTGTAAGACTGAACGTAAATTACGTTCATGTCATCAAGATTCTAGCGCACAGTCTTATCTACAATTAGAAAAGATAAGAACAACAGTGAGTGATATGTTATTTGGCTTTTATGTAGAATTTATTTCATTTGCCCATTTTGTTGGCCTATGTCGAGTTTGAAGAATTCAAGAATTCATTCATGTTAAGTTTAAATTTACATAGTTGTTTCCCTTTTATAGAGGTGATTCTACTCCTAACGGCTTGATTTTACCACTTGGACAGTGGTCACTGTTCAGCTACAGTGTTTTCTAACGTCTAAGGTAATGGCTAGTTACATGTCCAGCTCGGCCTTATCTACAGTAAAAAAAATTCTAAGTTACAATATCTACAAGTATGACAGTTCATCCTAAGTGCTGCTTCATGTCTCGTGCTTCACCTCGTCACCTTGGCTCAACACTTTTTCACTTCAGCTTCTTTGTTCTTCAGCTTGTCTTAGTTATGTGCTTCTCTTCACCTCAGCTCCTCTTTAGTTCAGCACGACCATACTTCTGCAGGGAAATTATGTTTAGTGTGCTTAGCTAATTGACAGGTTTCAAAAGTAATATCTTTAAGGTCAGCTGAGCTGAATAACTTTGGCATTAATCGTTTAAGATATACAAAATTGGGATGTCCCAGTCTGTTATGCCATAATAAAATTTTCCCTATACAAGGATTTTTAGAATGCAAAATACTACTAGTAACATGATCACGTGGCAGCTCGGATGTACTTATTAAGGCTCTGTTTTCTGACTTCAGTATGAATAGACCTGGTATGTTCTTAGTACTGACAATCATCCCCTTCATTTTGTTTTTCTGAAAACAACATTCCATGGATGAGAAGCAGGCTAGCCAATTATTATCCTTTGTAAGTTTGCCAACATATAACAGGTTGAAGCTCATACTAGGGACATGCAGGACGTCTTTCAGAATGATTTTGTTATTAATTATAATAGAGCCTATTCCGACGACTTCTAAGGAAGTTCCATTTGCAATCAGCCTTCTTAGGTATAGAAAATATAGAGTAAGAGTTCAGAAGGTTACCATTGCTTGTCATGTAGTCAGTTTCCCCAGAGTCAATGATCTATGAACTACTGGAGCTCGATAGGACGTAGCCTGCCATTATTCCTTGGTGTGGTTCAGTTCAGCCACTCTATCTACTTAGAAAATTGATCGGAGTTGCAATCTGATCCTTTCTAGAGACCTCAGTTTCAGCCACCTGAGCAAGCTGAGATGGGTTGTGTTTTGTCGAGCTGCGCCAAGTTGACCTGTGATGCTGGCCTAATGTGCATCACTTTGTCCAACAGTGAATGGTCTTAATTGAGGCCTCCAAGTGCATTTCTGGACTTCAGAGGTGGTTTTCCTTCTCGGACCATTTTTGCCTGCAACTTCCAGCAGTCATCGACTATATAACCTTCTTTCTTACAGTATTTCCACACTTTACTTCTAGTAGAATTAAAGGGTCAGTGTAACAGCCAGCGCAGATGCTTCCGCTGGTTGTTTGGTGTGCAGAGCAGAAGTCTCGAAACTTGGAGTTCCTCCCATCATGACCTTTCTTCGGCTTTCCTCATGTTTAATTTCTGCGAAGGCAACCTTCAAGGTCGGCAGTGGTTTTGTACTCAGAATCCGACTTCAGGTACTGTCGAATTTTGGTTTGAGTCTAGTCAGGAAGTGAAAAAATCGCTTTCTTTCTATAATTTCTTTGTACAACCCAGCATCAGTGATACAAGCCCACTGATGTGTTTCGAAGGAATCAATCTGGTGCCATGTCTTTGTCAGTAGTGTATAGTATTTGTACACAACCAGATTGCCTTGTTTAAGCTCATGAAGATGAGCTTCAATTTCGTAGAGCTCTGAGATGTTATCCTGCTTTGAATACATCTCCTTAACTGCAGCCCAGATTTCTCCTGCAGTGGTGTATATCATAAAATCAAAAGAAATGTCAAGTTGCATAGAACGTATCAACCATGACATTTGCATCAGTTTGAGATGAAACATCAACTGTTCTATATAGGTATTCCTCCTTGCCTTTGCCTGCCATGAACATCTCTACCCCCTGAGACCACGAGAGGTAGTTATCTACATTGAGTTTGTGGCTGGTGATGACAATAGAGGAATCATCAGCGATTTGAGGACCATGCACCACTCCTGATGCTTGATCAGAAGTGGAGGTGGCCTCTGTATATTCAGCAGGGCTGAAGGAAGTAGTCATTTTGAATAGAATTTAAGAAATTTGCAGAAAACAGACTAGTTAGTATGAAGTAGCAGGGAATCAGATGATCTCTGGTACCATGCCGAGATTGAAGAATTCAAGAATTCATTCAAGTTAAGTTTAAATTTACATAGTTATTTCCCTTTTATAGGGGTGATTCTACTCCTAACGGCTTGATTTTACCATTTGGGCAGTGGTCACTGTTCAGCTATAGTGTTTTCTAATGTCTAAGGTAATGACTAGTTACCTGTCTAGCTCGGCCTTATGTACAATAAAAATTTCTAAGTTACAATATGTACAAGTATGATAGTTCAGCTTAAGTGCTGCTTCCTGTCTTGTGCTTCACCTCGCCACCTCGGCTCAGCACTTCTTCACTTCAGCTTCTTCGTTATCTTCAGCTCGTATTAGTTCCGTGCTTCTCTTCTCTTTAGCTCCTCTTTACAGCACGCATCCTTTTCACCTCAGCTTTTTTTCAGTTCAGCACAAACTTAATTTGTATGTCCTTTTCCTTTGTTCAGCTCAGCTCGGCTAACTGAATTTATTTACTTAATTTTATTTCTCTGTGACGGTTATTACTTAGATCAGGTCGGTACCTCGGTTGAGCTCGGGACACCTCGGCTGGACTTGTTTCCACACGTTATTGGTTATTAGCCATACATCATCATCAGAGTACATCACTCATCGGGTACAAAATTATTGCTGTGGCGAAGACACTGAAATGATGTTGACTCTATTATGTTGTCTTATGCATGTGTATGCTGATCACTTACAATGCTATCACGGTGAACATGTCAACATGTTGGCAAGCAACTCAGTCTATTAAACACAATGATCACAGTGTACATCTCCTGAACGTGTTCATGGTTTTTAATCGTTTATTGTATGAATTGACATGACCTGAAATCATTGATGTAGACTTGTAGACACTAGCCTATGCTGTTGTGATTAATGAAGGCAAGGCGTGTGAAATTTATAGATAATCGTGTAATCAATCAATCACAATGAGCACACAATCATGAATTAAACAAAGAGAAAAATTCCACAAAGATTACAGAAGAAAATCAAGAAGGATTCGGTGCAAGAGCAGTAAAATTGAATTGTGGTAACTGCCAACTCCAGTTGGTTACTGGACGTTTATAAGGAAGAAAATATGTGAAATTACCAAACTATCCTCTAACTAATTCAACCCCATATTAATACAGCTTAACATTTTCGTCATTTCCTGCTAAATACAAATCTCCCGCCACATTTCTTCTTCTTCCTTTGGTCTCTTTCTGCAACAAGCACATTTCAGCCTGCAGCAGCCGTTGATCTTCTTCTTCATCCAATGGCTTCTGTAGATGCTAACAAAGATCACAATCTCTGACATCCCTCTTCAAGCCATGCTTGCTATAGAGTTTGAACACTCCAATTGACTGCAACAACAATGTTAACCTCTTGTGAACTAGAGCTTTTGTAAACATGTCTGCAAGTTGAAGATCTGTGTGCACTGGCATTAGCTTCAAAGTCCCATTCTATACCTTTTCTCGAACAATATGGCAATCTATCTCAATGTGCTTGATCTTTTCATGAAATATCGGATTTTTAGCAGTGCAAATAGCACTCTTACTATCACAGAAAAGTCCCGCTGGTTTTCGATCAGGCAATTTCAAATCATTAGCCAGATATAGCAGCCATTGCAGCTCATAAGCAACAGCAGCCATAGCCCTGCACTCAGCTTCAGCTGAGGATCTAGAAACGGTAGTTTGTGTAGAGAAAAAGGGGTTTGAGTGATTTCAAAATGCATGATTTAAATAAACGTGTATTAAAGAAATGCATAACATATTCCATGACATGACACGTTGTTGCATAAAACTTGCCTTATATAGTTCATATATAATGTTGTCGTACTAACGAGCCATGAAGCTTTAAAATTTACATCAAATGGCAAGCATTTGTTGTGTTTCAACTATTTTCAGGTGCCATCATTAATGAACTAAACTAGTTCATTAAGTGAAGTACTTAGTTAATTAAACTAAGTAGTTCATTAAAGGAAGCCATATTTGGAAAAGGCACAAAGGGAACAGGTTGAAGAAAGGAAAGTCTCCTACTCCCTCCCACACGCCATTTACCATATATATATATGTATATATATATATATGTATATATATATATATGTATATATATATTCAGATTTTTTTAAAAAGGTACATACACATATATTCCGACGTACTAGCGACACGTTATATATTTTACGTATGTACGTTAACGTCACACCATTATACTTAAATCATATTTATGAGTATATTCAGGTCTTGTATCATATGATATAAGTCATGGTGATGACAAATTTATTACGACACGTTAAAAGGTTCTAAACCGAAAATTGTCGTATCAAGTGAATACCGAAACTTCGCCAACGTGTCACGTACTTGCCATAAATAGATGGCCAGCCCCTAAACTTCAAAAATGGACACAAATTTCGTGGCTTACATGGTATGTGCAGCCATAAAATCTTTCCATGTTGGCACACACAAATCACCCTCAATTAAGGCCAAATTGTGGAGATTCCAATTTCAATTTTGTCACATGCTTAGGCGCCACTTTAGATCAGCCTAAGTGCTGAATATTAAATTTTAATTTATGTATATTGTGTGTAGCATAATATATATAACATGTGCAAAAAAGTTGGAATTTAATTAGAGAAAAATCGGGTAATCGATAAACGTCGAAAATTTCGTTTTCTACGTACACGAGACATGGAACATTTTTGGCATGGCATATAACATGTATCTAGACACTTTTTACATACTTCATACATTCTAAAGTGTTCTAGAAAAAGCAATTAAGGGCTGATTGGGATATACCATGTGTGTATAATTAAATGTGCACTATTTTACAAAGTTTGCAAAAATAAATTTCAGCACATGCATAATCCTTGTCACACGCCTAAACTAGCAATGTTGAAGCATATGTGGAGCTTTGTTGGCATCTTGATTGGACAAGAATGAAGCATGCAATATTGGTGACATAAAGAAAGGAGCTACACAAGGTAACATTTCAAACTTATGTCACATTTGTAACACATGCTGAAAATTTCAGCATGTGTGCATATGGCTAGCAGATTTTCTCAAGTTAATGAGCCATATTTTACTATCTTGAATCATGTGGATTAATTCAAAGATGTTATGACAATGTTTTTAATATATTATTGAATAAATTTGGTGATATCTTTGAATATCACACATGCTGAAAATTTCTGCATGTGTGTAATGTATGGTGGCCGAATTCTAGGGACTATTGGTGATCAATTTTTATTCCAAAAATGATAAGAATGTCTTGTACTAAATGGTGATTGATTTCTTGGATTAAATCAAAGTAAACTTGGCAATGTTTTGAATGAAATGCAAATGTTACACATGCTGAAATTTCAGCATGTGCAAGAGGAGTGATGGCCGAATTCTTGCATGGTAAATTGGAGTTATTTGTCTTGCAAAATATGTGGGATGATTATATGCTTTATGAAAATAATTTTATGGCTAATTGGCACATGCTTTTTGAGGTTTAATTTCAGATTTATCTAGTCATCAAGTGATGACAACATCCATCCAATCAATGAGTGCCAAGTAAGCAAGAGCTTAATGATCATCCAATGAGGAGGTGCCAAGTAAGCAAGACAATGTCACAATGATGCAATACACTCTTCCAAGAACTTAGAAGATAATTTTCAAGAGGAGAAGGGCATCATAGGGGGGCAGCCACCAATGTTAAAAGGAAAGAAGAGAGCAAGACAAAAACAACACAAGTCTTACAAGCATACAATATTAAAAACATTTTTCTAGTCTCTCTTTCAACATTTCTTTCTTTCTTCTCTCTAAAAGCCTATTGTATTCATATTCATACATCTTGAATAGGCTTCTTACATACCACCCTATACTCTTTATCATTGTAAAATATTGATCAAGGTGTGATCAATCTTGCACTTGCAAGGTGGTGGTGTTCGTGATCATTGTATTCTCATACAAGGTTTGTAAAAGGTTGGAGTTGGTGTGTAACTCCATCAACCCTGTGGTAAGGTGCTATTTTGTATTGTGTGATTAGTGCTAACCGAGGAAGGTGTCCTCGAAGACTGGAGTAGGTTGTTTATAACCGAACCAGTATAAAATTCCTGGTGTTATTTAATTTCAGCACTTACTTTCAGTTTCAGCACTGTTTATCGTTTTGATCACGTTCGTAAAAATACTAACGAATTTCAAAAATCACGAAACTTTCCAGAGTTATAGCCACACGTTTTAAGGTTCTTTTGACGCAAGTTTCAACCCTTTTGGACAAATATAAGTCATCCAAACGCCCAAAGTTCTAAGACTAGTGCAGTCTGATTTTCAGACTTGCAAAAGTTGAGACTTTGATCGTATTTGACTAACTTCCCAAAAGAATTTTTGAAAAATATTTCAAGCCATTTAAATACAACTAATAAGAGGTTATTCATTAAATTTTCAGAGCATTTAGAGTTAAGGACAAATAGTAATAAATTGTTTAAATCAGACTACCGGTTTTGGCAGATTTGTGCAATCTGACCACCAACGATTTTTCAAGGGGTTAGAGGTTGCATTTTGATTTGAAATTTTTAGGAGATACTCAGAACAAATGAGGCTAATTTCTCTCCAAATTTCATAATTTTTAAAGACCTGCAACCTAGTTTTCAAAACATTTTAAAACTAGTCCTGAAAACAGAAACTGTTTTCAGAAATTGGGTTTTTGGTTTAAAACTATTTTAAAAACCACATTTTCTGCATCCACTATTCAACCCCCCCTTCTAGTGATGCCTTCCAGATTCTACAGTTTGCTTTTTAGCCTTCCAAGAAATTAGAAAGCTGCCAAGAAAGACACAATACCCTGTGATAGACCTTCTACTCTCATTGCACCCTTCCAATCAGAATCTATGAAGCCCTGCAACTGCAATGTGCGTGTACTAGGAAGAGTAGTCCCTGTCCTGTTGTCCCTTTCAAATACCTCACCATTCTATGGGCCGCTTTCATGTGGTTGACTGTGGGGCAATCAAGGAACTGGCTCAGTTGCTGTACTGAAAATGAAATGTCAGGCCTTGTGAGATTAAGGTAAATAAGCTTTCCTACAAGGCTCTTGTACTGGGAGACATCAGCGTAGGCATCTCAATCATTGTGAGTTAAAGCGTGATGTGTCTTCATAGGTGTTTTGGCTGGTTTACTTCCCAGAAAACCACTCGCTTCCAATAATTCAAGTGTATACTTCCTCTGATTTATGACCAGGCCTTCTTTGGATTTTTTCACCTTAATTTCTAAGAGGTATCTCAGTTCCCCAAGGTCCTTGATTTTGAACTTCTGATGCAGTAAACCTTTAAGTGCCTCCATAACTTCTAGATTATCTCAACTCACTATTATATCATCTACATACACATGTAAGAATAGTAGAGAAGTCCCAATTGTCTTGGTGAACATAGTAATCACATTTGGACTGTGTGAACCCCTGGCTGATAAAAAAACTTGCTAGCTTGGCATTCCACTCCCTGCTAGTCTGTTTAAGGCCATAAAGAGACTTCTGAAGTTTGCACACTATCTCAGGCCTAGCTAGTACAGTTCCTGGTGGAGGTGTCATGTAAATCTTTTCATGAAGGTCACCATGAAGAAAAACATTTTTGATATCAAGCTGTTGAAGATGTCATCCTCTCCTGGCTGCCAAAGCCAATATCATTCTGATAGTAGTCATCTTGGCTACAGGGGAAAAGGTGTCTTGATAGTCGATTGTGTGTAACCTTTGGCAACTAACCGGGCTTTGTATCTATCTACACTCCCATCAGTCCTATACTTCACCTTATACATCCATTTGTAGCCAATAAGATGTTTTCCTGGGGGCAAAGGTACCAAGATCCAAGTGGATTATCCTCCAAAGCCTTAACTCCAGTATTCATACCATCCTGCCAAGCTGGGACAGCAGCTGCTTCTGCATAAGAAAAAGGTTCTACATGCCTGCTTATATTCAGTGTGTAAGACTTATAATGTGAAGCTAGAGATGCAAATGTCATGTATTTGTGAATGGGATGAGGATTAGAATAAGAGAAGGAGGACTCAAAAGTTAAGGCTAGATTACAATAGTAATCCTGAAGATAGGATGATGGTTTTTTAAGTCTAGGGGTTCTTTAGTGAGTTGCGGGAGGAGTAGGGTCTCTTTCTGGGGTTGTCTGTCTGTCTGAGGTTATGGCAGGTATGGGTGGTAAATCAACATATAGAGTGCCAGAAGGAGGGGTGTGTGCCATAGGAGAGTCTGATGATGTAGAAAGAGAGTCATGAGAGAATTGAGGTACAGCAGGTGAGGAAGATAAAGAAAGGTCACTATGAGATTGTAAATCTGAAGTTGGGAATGGAGGTTGGTGCTGAGGGTCAGATGGTAATGAATGTGTTATAGGATCAAAGGCAACTGGCCCATGAGCATCAGACCAAGATTGAGGCTCTATGGTGTTTGGTACATTAGGACAGCTTTGAGTAAGAGGGTCAGGAATTTGAGAATTTGGAAGAGGACTGAAAAGGAGAAACGTGCTCATGAAAGATGACATCCCTTGAAATGAACACATCTTTGGTGGCCACGTTCTGCAAGATATACCCCTTACAATGTGATGACATGCCAAGAAAAGTGCTTCTGATGGCCATGCGTGCAAACTTTTCTTTATGTGGATGTGTGTCAGTGGCAAAGGACAGGCATCCAAAAACTCTCAAATGATCATATTTGGGGTAAGTGTTGTATAGGAATTCATAAGGGGTTTTTTTTGTTAAGGATGGGCGATGCAGTAATGTTAATGAGATAAGCTGAATGCTGAACACAAAAACCCCAATATTGGCTTGGCAGATGAGATTGAAATCTCAAGGCTCTTGATATATTTAACAGATGTTGAAATATTTACCAACCAAGAAGCCACCATATTGTTTGCTTTGGTCCAAGCCGCATACCTACGAGATGCCCATCGGGTTTGACAATTGTACTATCTATGAAGCCTATTTTGTTTTTGGATTGAAGTGTACGCTTGAAACTCCTACTCCAACTATGGTAATTACGATCATCAATTAAAGGTTGTACAAGAATCAATCAAGGACTATCACTCGGATGAATATACAATGAATCATCCGGGGGATATGTAGAATTAGCAGGAGCATAAGCAGAATGCGAGGTAGAGGGAGAATTGTTGTTGTCTGTCATAAAGGTACCAAAATTCATGAACCAATGCTTTGGTACCATGTG
Source organism: Eustoma russellianum (assembly GCA_036186865.1). Taxonomy (NCBI): domain Eukaryota; kingdom Viridiplantae; phylum Streptophyta; class Magnoliopsida; order Gentianales; family Gentianaceae; genus Eustoma; species Eustoma russellianum. The sequence continues at coordinate 5,964,873 of AP025072.1, read as the reverse complement.
AAATTTATGGATAACTCGTGTAATCAATCAATCACAATGAGCACACAATCAAGAACTAAACGAAGAGCAAAATTCCACAAAGATTAAAGAAGAAAATCTTTGTGCAAGAGCAGTAAAATTGAATTGTGGTAACTGCCAACTCCAGTTGGGTACAGGACGTTTATAAGGAAGAAAATATGTGAAATTACCAAACTATCCTCTAACTAATTCAACCCCATATTAATGTCATTTCCTGCTAAATACAAATCTCCCGCCACATTTCTTCTTCCTTTGGTCACTTTCTACAACAAACACATTTCGGCCTGCAGCAGCTGTTGATCTTCTTCTTCATCCAATGGCTTCTGTAGATGCTAACCAGGATCACAATCCGCGACAAGGCGCATGGGTGTTGGTTTCTTTCAAAGCTTAACGGTATATTGGGTTGACAAGATGTGTTGATGGTTACAGATCAGATCGTTTGAAGGAGGCATTGTCCCTTGTGTTTGAGTCTCTGAAGCATTTGTTTTGTTCGTATCACTTGTTCACAAATCTGAAGAATATTTTCAAGAAAGAGGTTCTCAAATAGTATGCGACTGAAGATTTGTTCTTTGTTAAAGGGAACATGCTTGCGTCTCGACATTGAGACTCTTTAACGAAAAGTTGGTCGAATTCAAGAAAGAAGAAGGTTCGGTTGCAACTGAATTTTTTGAAGGTGTTCCATTCAATAAGTGAACAATTGTTCAACCGGACATGATGCGTTATGGTGAGATGATAGCAAATGTTGCTGAATCATTCAACAGGTGGATGAAAGATGCTAGGAGTTTTTCTGTGACATAATTAGTTGATATGATTCAGTTTAAAACTATGGAGTGGTTCATTGAGCGTCAGAAACTTGTGTTCAGCTATAGGGCCGTTTTGTGTATTGTAATGAATGACAAATTCAATGAGTATGATTTAGGTTTTACAAAGTTGGTGGCCAAGAGTTCTGTGTGTTTTGAGGAAATGTCTGTTGGAGGAAAGTTTGAAAAATTGGAAATAGGTTTGTCCAAAGTTGGTAAGCAATATATTTTGAGCTTAATTATGTTTAGTTTTGTTAATCAAAAATGGAAACTAACGAGTCCTAAATTATCTATGTAATGAGTAGATGATTTTAGGCTTTTGAATCACTCAATTATGATACCAGATGAATGAGAAATTAATGCTCAAAGTATGAGTAAAAAATGGTTGAAAATTATAAAAATGATGATGTGGCTTCATGAGAATTGAACACATCATCATTTTGCAAATATATCACATTGGCCATTTGAGTTGAAATTGCTATCTTATATATTGTTCGGAGAGGCACTTTAGACGTGTCCTAAGGACAAGAGAATTTTTGATCGTAGGGAAGACGTAGATGGTTGCCACACGCGCGCGCCGCCGCGGCTCGCCCGTCCGGTCTGCAGGTTTGGCTCGGGCTTGTAGGTTCGGCCAGTTCTTATCTTTTTGGACAAATTTTCTTTTAAATTTTTCAAGAAAAATAATTTATCTGATCCCACAGTTATGATTAAATCTGATGATCTAACGGCTCAGATTTTTTGTCTGATCCTACCGATTGCAGGTGTCGTAGCCATCGTGGGTTACTGTTCTCAGATCAAAACTGCTAAACGATTTCCTTCTATAAAATAGAGGCAATGCTCTGCTTCTGAGATACAGAAAATTCCTTTATCTTTACTGCATACGAGTTTCTACATACTACACTCCTTGCATACATACAAGCATACATCTAACCATTTGTTAGTTGTGACAAGTCCGAACACTTCACAGGTTCGTAGAGTTCTAATGTTGTGTGCCACTCGTCTGAATTGATATCCGTTGTATCTTGGGAGACGTTTGCTACATCCGGTTTAGGCACAGTATACCAGTGCAATTCGTCTTAAGGACAGAGTCTTGAATTTGCCTCGGTTTGCATGTTGTTCTGTTTTAGTTTACACGAACACACACACTAGACTGTATAGATTTCTGTTTTACTTACAAATTACAATCTTAAGACGATTTTTGGTTTCTGTTTGTTCTGTACTGGTTCGCCTCTGATGCAACCAGATTCTGTGTTTGTGTATACTCTTTATGTTTCTTTTCGAAACAAACTGAGTTTAACGTTATGTTTTTTCACTTCATAGAAACTGAGACGCGATGGAAAACGAAAGTTCCAATTCGTTCAATGCTATCATGTTGGTTCTCAGGATCATAACAGTGCTGTTTTGGTTGCACCTGCTGTTGCTGCACCTGTTCCTGCTGTTATTCCTGCGCTTGGACAGGTTGAGAAGCCGGAAAAGTTTGGAGGCAGTTTCTTCAAACATTGGCAGCAAAAGAGTTGTTTTTCTTGATTACGATGGGTTTGGTAAAGATGCTGACTGAGGATCCTCCGGAAGTGATTCCGGGTGAAGACCAGAATCTGAACATGCAAAATAGTTTGATGGCTGAAGCGTGGAATATAATAATTATGTTTGCTTGAGTCATATTTTGAGTTGTTTAGATAATTTGTTGTATGGAATGTACTGTACCTTTAAAACTGCAAAGTCACTGTGGATGGTCTTAGATAAGAAGTACCGCACGGAGGATGCCGGTACAAAGAAATTTATGAATAGTAAATTTCTTGATTTTAAAATGTCAAACTCCAAAACTGTTGTTTCTCAGATTGAGGAACTACATATGTTGGTGGCAAAAATGGAAGAAGAGGGCATGACGCTCAATTAACCTTTCATAGTGGGGGCTGTGATTAAGAAGCTACCCCTTTCGTGGAGGGAATTTAGAAGCTATCTCAAACACAAGCGAAAGGAAATGACTTTGGAGGATCTGATTGTTTGACCAAGTTCGAGTTCTGGTCATGCAAAGGCTCATGTTGCAGAGGCTAGCGAAAAAGAAAAAGGGAAACCCTGTCGGAGTGAACCCTAAAGGCAAGAAAGTTGCCAAAAAGTTCACTGAAAAATGTTATAAATGTGGGATTCAGGGGCACCGCAGTGTTGACTGCCGTAAGCCCAAGAAAAAAAAAAGAAAAAGCAAAAACCAAATTTATCAGTCAGATGGATGATTTGGATTTATGTGTTGTTGTTTCTGAGTGAAACGCTGTAGGAAATGCTCGTGAATGGTGGGTGGACACTAGAGGCACTCAACACGTCTGCGCCAACAGGGCAATGTTCAGAAACTACTCTCCAGCGAAAAATAATGAAAGCTGTACATGGGGAACTCTAATAGCTCTAAGATTGAAGGTTTGGGCAATATGATTCTGAAGATGACTTCCGGGAAGGAATTGACTCTACGAGATGTAATGTACGTTTCTGACATCCGCAAAAATTCGGTTTCTGGAGCTTTACTAGTCAGTCATGATTTTAGACTAGTATTTGATTGTAATAAATGAATTCTGAGTAAGAATGGGGTGTTTCTGGGAAAGGGGTACTTCACCGACAACATGTTTAAACTTAGTGTGATGATTGTTGTACCCAAGAAAGTTATGCTCGAAGAGGCTGATAAAAATATTTCTACTTCTGCTTACAAGCTTGAGTCTTCTTGTTTATGGCATTTTCGTTTGGGACATGTTGATTACAAGTCAATACAAAGAATGGTTAATCTTGACTTATTACCCAAACTAAACATTAATAAAGAAAAATGGCAAGTCTGTGTTGAAGAAGAAATGACAAAGAAGCTGTTTCCTTCAATTGAAAGAAACATTGAAGTGTTAGATTTAATTTATACAGATGTGTGTGATTTAAAATTGGTGCAAACAAGAGGTGGTAAAAAAATACTTTGTAACTTTTATAGACGATTGCACTAGATAATGTTATTTTTATTTGCTAAGTATCAAAGATGAGGTCGTTGATGCTTTTAAAGATTATAAAAATAAAGTTGACAATCAACTTAGCAAACGAATTAAGACAATTCGTAGTGATAGAGGTGGCGAATATGGTACACCGTTTAATGATTTTTGTTCAGAACATGACATTATTCATCAAACAACTGCACCATAACGGTGTTGCTGAATGCAAAAACCGGATTCTAAAAGAAATGATGAATGCTATGTAGATAAGTTCGGGTTTACCTCAGAACTTGTGAGAGAAAGCAATTCTTTCCGCCAACGTCATTTTAAATAGAATTCCATCTAAAAAGATGGATAAAACCACATATGAACTTTGGAAGGGCCATAAGCCTAGCTACAAATATTTAAAAGTGTGGGGATGTCTGGCGAAAGTTGTAGTATCTAAACCAAGACAAGTTAGAACTGGGCCTAAAACAATTGATTTCTACATACTGCACTCCTTGTATACATACAAGCATACATCTGAGCGTTCATTAATTGTGAGAAGTCCGAACACTTCACAGGTTTGTAGAGTTCTTACGTTGTTGTGTCACTCGTCTAAACTGATATCCGTTGTATCTTGGGAGACGTTTGCTACATCCGCTTTTGACACAGTATATCGGTTTTGCTACATCCGGTTTTGGCACTGTACAGATTTCTGTTTTACTTACGAATTACAATGTCAACCCCACATCGGAACATGTTCATGTTACCGATGGTAGGTGGGGTTTTTTATGTCATCATGCAATTGCAATGATTCAAACATATGAAACCGCAATTGTTGATGTAGTCAAAGGCAGGTTGATGTTGATCCCCATTGCTTCTATGTATGAGAATGAAGCGAATAACATAAATGATAGAAGTTAGCGGGCTCCCTAATTATCCTAAAAAAAGTTGGTACGTCTCAATAGGAGAGGGTGCACATCAAATGAAGAGGTGTTTTGTATGGTCGTTAAAAGAGACTATGTGGTCATAATAGGCCAACTTGTAAACAACCATTTTAGAGTCAATCCCTACGCCTTTATTTATATGTTAGTTAAGTTAGATAAAGAAGTACCTTTTCGTGCATAGATGGCGCACATCATCTAATAAGTCACTTAAAGAATTTGAAGGCCATCACCAATTGTTCATGCCCATGGAGAATATATTACTGAATCATAGAGAAATTTCTGAAAGACTAATCTCCTCCAGAAATCTCTTTTCCGTTTTTATGTATATTATCATCTACTCAGATTTAATACATATTAAGAGAAGCCAGCGTTCTAAAAGCTTCACTACTTGTTACCCTTTTTTGGGTCTTCATGAACACAAATTTTACAATGGTCAATGACCAAGTATGATTAGTTGGTCATTGACCAACGAAATGTGTAGAAAATTTATGGTTCCCTTGTTTTAGCCACTTGCTTGCATATAAATAAAACTTATTTGTGATCATTTATTGGACCACTAGTTGTTCAATGACCACAATAAAATTTCTGATTCATGAAAAGTTTAAAGATCAGACATTTCATAAAAACGGACCCTTCCAGCCAAGTTAAACACTAACTGATTGTGTTAACAATAAAATCAGTAGACATTAGCTTATAATTCAAATATTATAAGTGCCTCAAATAAAAAGACTCATAACTTACGTATTATTTAACTTGGTAAAAACACACAACAATACACACATACATGCGAGCAAACTTTTCAAGACATCATGCTACACACTAATGAACATCATCGTCGAATGTTACAGAAATAGGACAAGATTCATACCTTTCTGCCCGTGAGATATTCGTTGTCGTGAGCAGAAATCTTATAAGTTTATCTATTTAAAACATACAGAAAAATACAACAACCTATAGAATTTTACAGAAACTACAACAACGGGATGTCCCCTAGCAGGACTACATGTTTCCTGGGTAGTTCATATTTCATATACCATTCCGACCTTGAGTAGCCTAGTCCGAGGAATGGCTAACATTTTGTCTCCTTGCCTGAAATTCTTCCTCAGCAGACTGTAGGCATGGTTTACAAAAAACTTCTTCAACAAAGAAGAATCCTTTTTGGCAACCACTTCTGCTTCTCCAAGCAAATAAAATACACCCTGGTCTGCTGCTTTTTGTACTGCCTCAATCTCTTTCTCTGCTGCTTGATCCGAACCTGCAGAATGATTTGGCGAACCAGTAACGTTTGTGGCATTCATGGACTGGATTGAACCCGACGAAACCCGACCAGGTAACATAATGTCCTCATTATGGACCCTAAATGAATTTCCATGTCCAATCTTTGCATCTTTTATTAATTGCCCTGGATCCTCATTGTCTACACGCTCTTGGGTTTGCTCAAGCTTGGTATATTCATTCCTGATATAATCTTTCAAATTTTCCACCAGGCGTTTCTCAAGCACTTCAGGGTCTCTGATTTTGTCTTTGTATCCATGTCGGATCACACAACGATATACCCTAAACTCCTTAGGTTCCACATGTCTAAACAGAAACTGTTCTTCCAATGCCACTCTACCAATTGGGAGCGGTTTCACCGAAACCAGGACAACAACCGAGTGGACGGATGGAATGTTGGCAACAAAATGAGGAAAAATTGGAGGGATTCCCTGGACAAGAGGAGAATAAAGAAGCCCGATTCCCGGCGATCGCGATACCTGAGGATTTTTAGCCAAGTCTCTGACATAATCACTGGAGACCTTGTTGTTGAGCTCAAACAAGTACCTCTCCTTCTGGACATAGTGCCAAATTCCCATTATTGACATCAAAACCAGTGAAAAAGCCAAAGGAAGGTAACCACCTTGGACGAATTTGTACATGACTGATGAGCAATATATTCCTTCAATGGTGAAGAACACAATGAAGAAGAGTGCAATCCACCATATGCTTGATTTCCAGATGACAAGCATTATTAGGGTCAAAAGGCATGTAGTTATCAACATCACTGACACCACTGCGATCCCTGCGAATAACAGAGTTGATATAGTAAGAGCTGAGGGTGCTAAAAATATTACTCTCATGAATTGTATCAAAACGTCAAGCTTTATATTGTGGTCGATTAGTAACTATTAGACACTTATTAATTAGTAAAAAATTAAGTATACACGGAAAATTAACATTTTACAGTAATAAATAAATAGGTAAAACAGGGGATCTGTCCCATATTATTATGTTTCTTATTAGTTGATGAGTAACTAATAGAATTTACTCTCATGACTTGTATCAATGTCAATGAATAATTTTATTACATACTTATTAATTAAGTATAAAGAGAAAATTAACATTTTACAGTAATAAATTGCCAAAGTAGGGGATATGTCTTCTATTCTTATGTTTTTTATTGGTAATTACTAGAATTTATTCATTCATCACTGTAAAATTTACCCAAAACATATGGGGTTGGCCGAATGAGATCTATTATTCAGTTTTGGATGTCTTTCTATACATTTCTTCAGTTTTCTTCTGTATATTTTGCTCATTTTTGCACATTTTCTGTTTGTCATGTGTTTTTATGCATATAATACAAAACATACAAGAAAATACAAAAAAAGAAAAAACAGAAAAAAGAAAACTAAAAAACTGAACGGAAGTTCCTATTTGGTTGACAGAAATGAAGAATTATGCTAATATATGAGGCCAAAATTGCATACATTACAGCTGAGAGTTGGAAATTTTTACAACCCATGCCCAGTATATCCCAACGACATCAAAAACTATCGTTAGAATCTGGAGAGGGTGAGAGGCAGACAAACAATACCTCCATCCTAAAGGATAGAGAGTTTGATTCCAGTGAGACCTCCGGTTCTATATGTATCTGTATAGATGACGTGATAGAAATATGGTGTGCTAAATACAATAGAACTTTTTAGTAGTGTGCAATGCATTCCATTACTATCTTTAGTTTATATAGGCCTGTATGCTTATTTTATGTATGTTCTTTTTATTACTTGAATGTGTTTTTTCCAACTCACCATATGCATTTCCAATCTTCTCAGTTGTTTTAAAGCCCCAGGTAACAATGACACAAGCAACCATGAGGACGTAGTTGATCTCAGGAATATAAACTTGGCCCTCATATTTAGTAGAAGTATGCACAACTTTGACTCCAGGGAAACAACCCAAGGTGAGGGACTGTGATATGATGGCAAAGGCAGCCGATATCATGGCTTGACTCGCTATGATTGCTGTAGCAACAGCTACAACAAACTGAGGCCAATAGAGAGGATCTGCAAAATTGAACATTTAAGTTAGCGCGAGCAAATGACTCAGTACAACTGCTGATCAAATGAGGCTCCTGCAGCTGAATCTTGCCTGGAACCGAATCGTAGAAAGCATCTGAGACGTGATCAGGATTCTTGGAAAGGTATGCAGCTTGCCCAAGGTATGCAGTTATTAAGGACGGAAAGACAGCAGCAGAGAAACTTATCTGCAGGCATTGGTGTTGAAAGAATATATTATATGTTTTTACATGTCAGGAGCAATTAGTAACGCACAGAATCTCTTAGAATCACATTGCATGTTGGTATGTCTATGCATATCATATATACATACATTTATATATACACACACATAGATGCATATTTGTAGAACTTTTCTTGTGTTAGTGAGTCTTGAATTTTGAAAAAGACGTAAATATGATATCGGGAAACTTCATAGCATAGAGGAATATGATTATGGGAACTTACTTGAACAGCCCGTATGTTGAAATGGCCTAAATCAGCAAACATGGCTTCGGTCCCTGTTTAAGAAACAGTGGCCATTAGAGTAAATAGGACAAGATTTTCTCATATATATATATATATATATAAGGAATTTGTGTCGATTCTAACTTCTGTACATCAAACTAGTACAAGTGACACTATCTTATCAATTTGATGGAATATAAAATAGAAGATGAGATAAAAATAAAAATAGCACTGACCTGTAATGCAAAGAACAACACCACCAAGTGACATCCATCCTTCTTTGGCATCTCTTTTGAAATAGTCAATTATGTATAGGGGGTTGAAGGCACGTAGAACTTTGATGTCATACGTTATTAGGTTGTATAGTCCAATACATGTTAAGAAAACAAACCACACAGAAACCACTGGTGCGAACGTCAGTCCAACCTTGTCTGTCCCAAATCTTTGAACACTGAAAAGAAGGATCAGTATTGCTATTGAGATTCCCGCCACTGCATCTGTAATAGTTGCCCATTAGTTAGCGATTAAAATAACACTATTTTTTTGACTGTAATTATTGATTTAATTTATTTTTTTGACTCAGTGTTCTTTTAAGGTTATGATGTTATTATATTAAATGTTTTATGTTACTTATATTAATTGATAATTTCTATTGTAAAATTAATCAATCAGATGATTCAATCAAATAAAATCAAACATGATTTAGATTAAAAGTCAAATCTCATAGTTGTAATCACAAAATTATGATTACACTAATTAAACCAAACAGCTCTAAACTAATGATTAAAAATCAAATAGCGAGCAGTAATTAATTATAATCAGGGTAAAGTTTTTTCTAGCTCGTTATAATGTCAACTATAACAAGTGGGATTTCCATTTGACATAGACAAGATGAATATGTCATGTTGAAAAAAAAAAAGCATCTAAAAGTAGATTTTCAATACTCTAAATTAATATAAACTTAAGTATAAAATTTGGTTGGAATAAAAGTATAAAAGACCTTTAAAAACAAGTCTCAGAAGCTATTGAGGGATCGATCTCGTTTAACGGAGAGCACCGCAATTCTTCAGGATGTAGGAAGCTCCCAAAAACATGATTGCATCAAATAGCACATTTTTACTTAGAGATGTATTTTTTGAGTTTTCGAACACATTCAATCAATCTAAACGCCCATAATTTACCTTGAGAGTTGAAATCAACATAACAAATTTTTTTTTAAACATGAATTTAATATTCATTAAGATGTTATAAGTAATACATAAATAGGATTTTAAAGTGTCAAATACACTTTTACACTTTTTCAAAAACTTTCTGCATATTTTCTTTTTTTTGGTTCCAGATACTTCTTTATGCGAGTTCAATATTTCTTTTGTTGTGCAAATGAAAGCAAGACAACATTGTATCTTAGAAAACATTTACTATGCACTCTATTTTATATATTGTAGAGCAAAAATTGTTTTAATGGCATTAATTTTGTTATTGCTGAACTATATTTAAAGAAGAACGAATGAACCTTTCACAAGAAAGACAAAGAGAACGTTACCTTGGTTGAGGCCCTTGATCCCACCAACCGCAGAAAGAACTGCCAAAAGAATAAAGTACAAATAACATTTATTTCTTCAAAAAACAAAATCAATGCGATACAGGTCTTTACACGATGCTTTCGAACCATCGTGAAACTGGGATCCGCATATTTCCTTGTGTTGACGAGCCGAACCGAACTAAATACTATGTTTTTAAATACGGATTCGTTTAGCTTAACGAACGGTTTGACTCGTCTCGTTCGCTGTAACGAGCTTTAAAATCAGTTCGACTTCAGTTCAAAAACGCTATAAATATTTAAACGAGCCGATTAGTTTGCAAACAGTTCGACTCGTTTAAGTAAATGAATCTAGTTACATGTTCGAATTTGGCTTGTCTAGTTAAAATTAACAAACAAACTCAAATTAAATACGAATCGAACTCGAACTGTTCGCGAAACGAACAGTTCGGTTCTCTGAACGCCCCTACCTCGAAGGAAATCATCAGATGACGATGAATGAATAGACGGGGCTTACCAGAGATACATGGAGTTAGAATTCCATCTCCAATGACCATGGAGGTTCCTAGTATGGTAACAAGGAACAGCACAATTTTGGCAACGACGCTGCTTTCTAGTTTTCCCTTTATCTTTTCTGCTCTTTTCAACTGGTTCGATGGCGGTTCTAGATTATACGTAGACACTTGCCTGTCCTCTGGCTGATAATTTGGCAGCAGACTCACGTTTGCATATCTACATATCAACGAATACAATGCAAATGTCCCACCTGCACCACCACCACCACAAGGAAAAACACCTCATGTTCTATCATTTGATAAGCGTATTCTTTTTTCCTTTTCTTTTTTTAATATATAATTTTCAAGTTCTCATGTAGCTTTTGATTTCAATTATACGTCGTGTGTATATGTATACTAATACAACAACAACATTATCACATTGCCATACAGACCCCATCTATGGCATGTATGGAAGATCGGATATACGCAATCATACCCATGTGTTAAAAATAGAAAGAGGTTTTTCGATGACCCATAATGAAAATTGTGACAAGTTGTGTCGATCAACTCCTATTTCACAATATAAGAAGCGCAGATAATTTAGTGAATTATTTTGTTTTATTTCATCATATTCCAAAGTCAAAGAAGAATTTATACTTGACTTTATTTGAAATAGAAACTCTATGTGTATGCCAGAACGTGGAAAATAAAATGATACAGAATAGTGAAGAGGTAGAGAATAATTAAAAAAAAACACACGTGATAAGTATTGACTGGTTTTGTACATTGAACCCATGCAGATTTCAATAGGGTCAATGAATCGCCTAGTATTTATTTGTTAACTAATAATAAATAGAATAATAAAGGGAATATCTTCTAGAGCATCTTTTGTTATATTCTTTAACATATTCAACGAAACCATGTCGTGTATGATCAGCTCAACTGTACTATATGTTACATAGTCCGACCAATAACAAATATAATAATAAAGGAAATATCATCTAGAACATCTTCTATCTATTGAGATTGAAGTATTGTTTGTATGTCTATTACCCTTCCCATACCCTAGCGATAACTTTTGATGTCGTTGAAATATACTGGATTGTTGTTGTTGTTTCATCTAGAACATCTTCTGGTATTTTCTCTAACATATTCAACGAAGCCATGTCGTGTATGTTCAGCTCAACTCAATTACTATATGTGACATAGTCTCATCGGAAGATGACACATGTAAGAGTTAGGAAATCTACTCTGGAATAATAAGTTCACGCTCTCTATTTTCTTACACTAATCATGATAGCATATCAATGTCGATGTATTTATATATATTTTATTAGTTATTGAATACTATTAAGACGCTAAGAGTTTATCATCATAAAATTTACCGTGTAACTAATGACACCATTTGACAGAAAGGAAAGGAAGAGATTGAAATTAGAAAGGTGGACTTACCATCGCCGTTGTCATTTGCCAATAAGACGATAAAGACATACTTGATCAGTGGGATGAGAATAATGGAATAGATTATGAGAGATTGGACCCCAAGTATATCATCCTTATTCTTTATCCCATTTGGGAAACTGCTTGAGAAAACGTACAGAGGAGAGGTTCCAATGTCTCCATATATCACTCCTACGCTTTGAAACGCCAAAATCAAAGTTCTTCTCCAATTTACCTGTTCGCACCCAAAATTACACCCAACAGCTTTTAAACAAAAAATGAATGAACTGTGTTGGAGGTTTATGTCTGCACATTTGATCCCTTCATTTTTTTCCTCCTTGAGCATTGTAAAAATGAAAAAAACCACATTGGAAAAGAAAGAAAATAGTGACCTTATAGCCCAAAGTGCAAAAATATTAACAAAAATTAATCTCTTTTGGTTCATCAAAGACGAGACGCCTCATTCAATTGACATTCAATAGTGTTTGCATACAACGACATCGTTGGATCCGATCATGCACCCGATTCAATAGACACGCTCAGAACTACTTGCACATAGTGACATTGACAGACCTGAACATACACCTGATTCAATTAATATGCAGTAGCGCTGGCGCATAATGAGTAGCGCTGGCGCATAATGACTTCGTCGGACCTGGACAAACACTTAGCCTAGAATTTGAGTGGACAAATCTGGGCCATTACATGCATATTTGCGTACTTTTTCTCCCTTTTGAACCGTTTCTCAATGCTGAAGTATTATTAAACATAGGATACAGCCCTCAAAATTATGGTCTAATAAATACACAGAAATCGGATTTTATGTCTCTCTGTTCCTGGTTTTTCATGCTACAAAAATATTAAGGGAAATGACAAGATTATTACTATAAACATACAAAATAGTTAACTAGCCCACGGAATAAACGGAAGACCCATATCCTATAACATAAGTAGCGGACTGACACAACAACAACATTACTTTATTGCCTTAGAACCTCCCGTCTGTCAAAGCACATCATGAAGATAAGGATAAGTGCATCAAATAGAAGATCAAAAAATCGAATTTAAATTCAAACCTACAAGGATATAGTTGTTTTATCCTCTTCTGTTTGTATTTTGAAATAGTATTTTGTAATCACTGTAATTATCTTTGACAAACAATTGCTGTATAAATGATATATGAAAGTGCCGAGTTCCAGTAAGGAAACAACGGCCTTTACAACCTATCTTGTGCAAACGCTACTTCTTCCTTATCTTTGCATTTGATTCTTTTATGGTATCAGAGTATAAGTCCAACACAAATAGCTGGCACCTCCTCCTCCTCCACAACAGTTCCCGCCGCAAACCCAAACACCAATACCACAACAAACACCATCTCTTCACTTGTTCACCCTCATAGCATTGTTACCGTTAAACTCAACAAAGACAATTTCTTGCTCTGGAAGGCACAAATTGTGCCCTACTTACGTGGCCAGAAAGTTTTTGGCTTTCTTGATAGCACCATACCGCCGCCACTCTCCTCAGTGTCAACCACAAATGACAACTCTGGAGCACCCGTCGACAATCCAGAATATCTTACCTGGATTCAGCAAGATCAACTAATTCTCAGCACACTCCTATCTTCTCTTACAGAAGGAGTTCTCTCCCAAGTTGTGGGATGCGTCACATCACGTGATCTTTGGGTAACCCTAGAACAAATGTTCACTTCTCAATCTCGGGCTCGAATCATGCAAATTCATTATCAACTTGCCACGGCTAAGAAAGATGCCTCCTCTATCACGGAATACTTCCAAAAAATCAAGTGTTTTGCTGATACCCTTGCTGCTGTAAGCCAGCCACTCAGTGACTTCGAACTACCTCATACATCCTTGCAGGGCTGGGACCAGAATATGATCCGTTCATTACCTCAGTCACAATTCGGGTTGATACCCTCACTACTGATAAACTATATGGCCATCTACTTGCGCATGAGTCCCGGCTAGAACAACATCTCCTACCAACAACCGAGGTCTTCCCCTCCGCCAACACAGCTTCACGTCAAACAACATGCGGCAGAGGCACGCACACCGGATCAAGGCGACAACAGTTCAGCTCTCGTGGGCAACGTGGTCGAGGACGAGGAGGTCGATCCTTCGGATCCGCCAACAATTTTCAAATGGACACAACCAGCTCCACTCGCCCCACATGTCAGGTATGTAATAAGGTTGGTCACACCGCTCTTCAATGTTACAACAGGTTTAATCACGCATACAATGGTGACCAACAATCCGCACCCCCTGCGGCCTAGCTCACCACACCCTCCTTCAATGACTACAATTGATATCCTGATACGGGTGCATCTAACCACCTCACTGCTGATATAAACAATCTCATTATTCATTCTGAGGAGTATCTGGGAACGGACAAGGTCCAGGTGGGCAATGGCGCCACTCTTCCTATTTCCCATACAAGTTCTACCTCTCTCTCTCAACACCCTCTCACAACTTCACCCTCAACAATGTTTTACATGTTCCACACATCACTAAAAACCTCATTTCTGTTAGACAATTTGCCAAGGATTATAATTGTTTTCTTGAGTTTCATCCTAACTTTTTCTATGTCAAGAATCAAATCACGGGACGCATCCTTCATCGCGGACCGAGTAATGCTGGCCTATACTCATTCTACACGTCACCATCTCCTCCTATGTCCGGCCATGCCTACGTCGGTGAACGCACCACTCTCAATGCGTGGCACGCACGTCTTGGTCATCCTGCTTTTCGTACCATCCGCAGTGTTGTGTCCAAGTTTCGTCTTCCGGTCAAGCCAGACAAACCACTTGCTCTGTGCTCAGCGTGTCAACAAGGCAAAAGTCATCAACTTCCCTTCCCCCCTCTACAAATAAATCCAACTCCCCATTAGAACTTTTATTTGCTGATGTACGGGGTCCTTCCCCCTATTCCTTCAATAAATGGTGAACGTTATTATGTTAGTTTTGTCGATGATTTCAGTCATTATACATGGTTTTCCCTATACATGCAAAATCCGATGTACTACGCATATTTAGTCATTTCCAAAATACTGTTGAACGCTTATTTGATCACAAAATCAAAAGTTTGCAATCTGACAATGGTGGTGAATTTCAAAAAGTGACATCTTATCTATCCAACCTTGGCATTTCTCACCGCCTTACTTGTCCTCACACGCATCAACAAAATAGTTCCGTTGAACGCAAACACCGCCACATAGTTGAAACGGGCCTTACTCTTCTAAGCCACGCCGCCTTACCCCATCAGTTCTGGGTCGATGCCTTCACCATTGCGTTCTACTTAATCAATCGACTTCCCACCCCCAAACTATCAAACAAATCACCATATGAACTATTGTTTCACAAAATACCTGACTACACCTTCCTCAAAACATTCGGATGCGCCTGTCGGCCCCTCCTCCGCCCCTAAACCGTCACAAAATCCAATATCGTTCCACCCAATGTCTCTTTCTTGGCTACAGCCCCAATCATCATGGTTACAAATGCCTTGACCTCACCTCCAGCAAACTATACATCTCTCGCAATGTAACATTTGATGAAACTTCCTTTCCCTATGCGTCCATCCGCCCACAAAACAAATCAAACCCTCCTACCCCTACCACTATCACGTTACCATCACTTCCTCTAGCAACTGCCTCTCCTTCTACCTTCGGCAATTCCCCTCCTACACACACCCCATCTGACGCTATTCCAATGCAGCCAACCACAACATCCAGCCTCGGCTCCGCAACATCATTTCCATCTCCTACAACATCTGAACCACAAGCACCCCCCGCCCTCCCCTCAAACCATCCCATGCAAACAAGATCCAAATGCAAAACAAATCTAAGAAACTCACTGATGGCACAATCCGCTACCCCCTTCCACATGCCTTAACTGCTGTGTCTCAACCGACTGAATCCACTTCCTACACTACCGCATACAAATCTCCCGAATGGCGCCAAGCCATGAATACCGAATTTGATGCTCTTCTTCGGAACGGCACCTGGACTCTTGTTTCCCCTACCCCCTCTATGAATATTGTAGGTTGCAAATGGGTATTTCGTATCAAACGTAAAGCTGATGGAACTTTAGATAGATATAAAGCATGTCTCGTGGCCAAAGGCTTTCATCAACAACCTGGTATTGATTTTCATGACACCTACAGTCCCGTGGTAAAACCAACGACTATTCAAACTGTATTATCTATTGCAGTATCTCGTGGCTGGCCCATTCAAGAAATTGTTGTGCAAAAATGCTTTTCTACATGGCTTTCTTGATGAAGATGTCTATATGTCTCTGCCACCAGGCTTTGTTCACCCACATTATCCTCATCATGTCTGCAAGCTCCGCAAGGCTCTCTATGGCTTAAAGCAAGCTCCTCGTGTATGGTTTTCTCGACTCAGCACGCGTCTTCTAGAACTCGGCTTCCTCAGCTCCAAAGCTGATTCTTCTCTCTTCATTTATACATCTGCAGACAGTGTTATCTGTATTCTTATTTACGTAGACGACATCATTATAACCGGGTCTAACACTATCGCGATCAAACAACTTCTCTCTTGTTTACATGGTGATTTTGCTATTAAGGAACTCGACCCTCTCCATTATTTTCTTGGTGTTGAAGTCATACCAACCTCAGATAGGTTATTTCTCACTCAACAAAAGTACATTCTTGATCTTCTCCAACGAACAAAGATGGAACATGTCAAACCCATTTCATCCCCCATGAGTGCAGCACATACTCTATCACTATTTTCAGGAGATCCATACCCGGATGTCACCCAGTATCGGAGTACAGTTGGTGCCTTGCAATATCTATCCCTCACACTTCCGGATATCTCCTTCGCTGTCAACAAAGTGTGTCAATTTATGCATAGACAGACCACTATTGACTGGCAAGCTGTCAAGCGCATTCTACGGTACCTCAAGCATACTATAACACACGGCTTGGAGCTACATCGTGCCACCTCTCCTACACTCGAAGCATTCTCTGACGCCGACTGGGCTGGATGCCCTGATGATCGCAAGTCCACCACCGGATATTGCGTATTTCTTGGCCCAAATATTATCTCTTGGAGCTCACGCAAACAGCCTACCGTCTCCCGTTCCAGTACAGAATCCGAGTATCGTGCTCTTGCTGCAACTGCATCCGAGCTACTTTGGCTGCAATCTCTCTTAAAAGAGCTCGGCTTCTACCTTCCTCAACCACCCGCATTATGGTGCGACAACATTGGTGCAACATATCTATCATCCAATCCGGTATTCCATGCACGCACCAAATATATTGAAATTGACTTCCATTTTGTCCGCGATCGTGTTGCACAACGCGCCCTAAACGTCCGCTATCGCTGCACTCAAGACCAACTTGCGGACATTCTAACCAAGCCACTTGTCTCACGACGGTTTCTCACACTACGCAACAAACTCAACGTCTGTGAACCGCCGTTGACTTTGCGGGGGCGTGTCAAAGCACATCATGAAGATAAGGATAAGTGCACCAAATAGAAGATCAAGAAATCGAATTTAAATTCAAAGCCTTTGTTAAATTCAAACCTACAAGGATATAGTTGTTTTATCCTCTTCTGTTTGTATTTTGAAATAGTATTTTGTAATCACTGTAATTATCTTTGACAAACAGTTGCTGTATAAATGATATATGAAAGTGCCGAGTTCCAGTAAGGAAACAACGACCTTTACAGCCTATCTTGTGCAAACGCTACTTCTTCCTTTTCTTTGCATTTGATTCTTTTACCGTCTATAACAAGGTATGGAAAAATCGGATGTACAGAACCATACTCATGCGTTAGAAACACACAGTAGACTGACACAATGATTTGCTAACTTCTCAAGTAGACTGACACAGTAGACTGACACAATGATTCGCTAAACAGAAAACCAGCACGACGGAGGAAGAGTGATTTCCTATCACTAAAAGACACTATAATTTCTCAAGTAACGCTTGAAAGGTACAAGGGGAAAAAAAGTGTTTTTGGCACCATAGAGAAAAGGGAAGGAGAAATAAAAAAGCCAGTAGTTGCCAAAACTGTAAAATGGAATTAGTAGTGACCAAAAGGGAATTGAAAGGACTATAAACAATACCTGGGAGTTATGGCCCTGATGGGACGAAACCCTTCCAGCTTCGATATTCAATGAATCGAGACGACGAAGCTTTTGCCAAGAAAACCTTTTCTCCTTTAAATTTTGGCTCTTGGGTATGGTTATTTCATCATCTTGTGCTTTAGCAATCTCCACCCCTTGATCAGATTCGTTTTCGGTTACAACAGCCATTTTGCACTGTTGGAGATAGTGCCACACTGCGTTAAGATTGATCTGTTGGATGTATTTATAATGTCGTACAATGTACCAACGTGCAAAAAAGTCAGCTATCTCTTTTATTTTTATAATTTTTTTGGGGGTAGGAACTAGTTGGGGGAGTGATTTACGAAAAGTCAGCTTTTGCTGCAAATAATTTGCATAAAATTATCAAGACTAAACATAAATTACGGTCAAGATTTAGATTATTCAACGATTTTGTTACGATCGGTGTCCAAAGACAAAAAAATAACCGACCATGACTCAAAATCTATCATCCGAAAGATCACGAAGTTATCATATAATACATAAAGCACTGAAAATAAAGCGTCAAGTAATACTATCCTTATAAAAATAAATCCCTTAAAATAAAATCGTCGAACTTTATTCACATTCCATACACCAAATATAAATAATCCACGAAAACGATGCAACTACTCATAAGGAAAAGTCCTCCATAGCGGATCGACAATATGGATCACCAATTAAATCAGTAAACTCCCTCTATCCTAATTCGACTCCTTTTCATTCACCACAAATTTTACAATGATCAGTATGATTAGTTGGTCATTGGCCAATGAAATGTGTAAAAAATTTATGGACCCGTTGTTTTGGCCAATCACCCCCTTGCTTGTAAGTAGATAAAACTTATTTGTCATCATTTTATTGGGCCACTAGTTGATCAATGACTACAATAAAATTTCTATTCATTCACATGAAAAAGATAAAAAGTAAGAAAAGATGAACACCAACTTGTTGAGTAAGAAAAATCATCATATGAACAATAAATTACATTCTTATATTCTTCTTAGTGACCCGGAGCATGAAACTAAGAAGGTTCCATACAATCATCATTGTAGGTCAATATAACAAAATCCTAAAAAAGATATATCTTTCCTTATCATATATTTTTATGCACGAAACTAAGAAGGTTCCTGTTACAACCCGGATAGAATAAAAGGAAAAAAGAAAAAATAATAATAAATTTTATATATTAAAAAAATGTGCTGTTTGTTAAAAAGAAAAACTTTTCATATAACACCCCCATTAAATTGTCATTATCCTTTGTTTAAAAAAAAAAACCTTTCAAAACCCCCATCCCTCATAAATTACCTCTTATCCACATAAGCAAGAGGGAATGAAACTTATTCCCCCTCTTAAATATAAAAGGCCAAACGGCCATATGCAGAAAAAAAAAAAGATTGAGAGCAAAGGAAAAAAAATGTTGAGGCTAAAGAAGAAGGTAGATAAGAAAGCCTACACTACCGCTACCACCATTAACACCACTACATCACCGCCACTAATCTTAGTCTACAACCAAAAGGTAGGTGGTCTCTCTCTCTTTGAACTGATTTCATATATGTACTTATTTGCTATATGTTTTATTTGTTGTTTATTTTTGCATGACATATTACAAATTGATATGTTTTATGCTTAGGTTATTATATTTATTTGTGTGGTTGTTGTCGAAAATGGTGTGAATGAAAGGAAAACAGAAATAAGGTGCTGTGAGGTTTTATGCATGCGTTGGAGGGTAACAATTATTTATGCATGTACGGTGGGTAGGAAACTAAAGTGGAGTGGGTGAATATGTTTATGGTGTGAATGATAATTATATATATGAGTGATGTATGTTATTTATGTATGTGCTATGAAACTTTAATTGTAAGGTTATGATGAATCGGCAAGTTTTCAATACATATATTATTTCCAAGCTATAATTGATATAGATATAATATATGTATATATATAAAAGCAATTGTTCTGCAAACTTCAGCAAGTGGTAGTTGGGATATGGGTACAAATATGAAACTGGCGGAAAGTTAAGAGGGATATTAGGAATTGTAATTTCTATACATAAATGGTAACATATATGCTATATCATCTATATATATTGTTTTAATCAAATTATATACTCAACTGGAAAGCACAAAGTATGCTAAGCTACTACATTTATCCATCCATTTGACTGAGAATTAAACCATATTGTTTTTTTTTTGAAACATTTGCATCTTTTGCTGCAATTTGGCTTCATCACAAGGGAAAAAAACATTTGAATGCAAAGAAAAAGTCACTAGCCGAATGTTAGAAGAAAAAGAAATTGTTGAATAAAAATATTTTGTGTGTGTGTTATATATAAATGGTGCTTATTAGTGGCCGAATGGCCACTGTTGCTTGTTACATTTGCATGAGTGAAGTATATTTATATGTATATGGTAGTATATGTTTATATCGTGTATATATATGTAGCTATGCAAATAATATTTGTAAAATGGTATTTGTAAGGCCAAAAATTTGAATGGTATACTATTTGGTATTTTGGACTTTGTGATTACTTAGCTTATTTGGTTTGGAAATTTTTTTGTTTTGGAAAAAAAATTTGGAATATTGATATTTGAAAATCATTTTGGAAAATTATCGAACATTTGAAAATTGTTTTGGAAATATATTGTATAGTTGGGTTGGTTCCAAACAAACATGGCAGAGACTGGTTGGTATTGCGGCACGAGGTGGCCAAGCCGTGGCAATTATAAGCAATATACAGGGCTTGTGGTCAGGTAAGTGGTCTATCTGTGCTCGTTATAGTGTCATACATCAGAGATAAGTGGTCTATTTGTGCTTGTTATGTTTATGATGCATCAGTGTGTTGTTCGTTGCATATATGTAACTGAATTTTCTCTATATGCGAGTTGAGTTTATTATGTGAGATATGTGATGGCATATATGAATCAATCACACGTGCACATGTAAACTGGGTGTATGTATGGTTGTACGATTTCAATGCGTATTGGATATGTATATGGATGTGTGGGGGTATACATGCACGTATATATGCACGTGTATGGGCGCGAGCATATGTATGGGTATGGATGCATCAGATTATGAGAGATTATGCATTTGCATTCATGGCACGAGCATTGCATTGGCATATGTGCCGTGTGGCCCTATGAGGCGTGTGGTCCTACGGGACGTGTGGCCCTATGAAGCGTGTGGTCCTATGGGACGTGTGGCCCTATGAGGCGTGTGGCCCGACAGGGCGTGTGGCCTAACGAGGCATGTGGTAGGATCACCTCAAGGTTCATGCATTGAACGATAGAGATATGAGCATAGTACGTGACATGACTTTTGTTGCGTGTGACACGTAGAGAAAGGCATGCATCATGAAGTTGCGCATTATTATGTGGAGTGACTTACTTTCCACAGTTTATTTACTCCATTGGCATGTATTATTCTCTTCTTTGTTTATGTGATTATTTGTTTGTTGCGTATGTCATATTTGAGAAGAGCATGTATCACAGTAATGTAGATTGAGCTGATGGATTTACCTGTTTAGTTTGACTATTCTCGATGTGTCAACTGTTAAATATGTTCGAGTGGATTTAATTAAGTACTAGAAACATGTATGTTGATTTGTAAATGTTATCTGTAATTGTCTCTGCATGTATGATTTCCATAATGAGTATAGGTAGGTTGCTTACTGAGTCGTTGATTTTGGCTCACACCACCACTCACCAGTTTTGCAGGTATGGGAAGTTAGGACATGCTCACACAGAGAGCGAGGTCGTGTGAGGATGTCGATAGACTTAGAAGACTTTTGCTTAATGACTTTGATCGAGGACATTATTGATATTTGGACTAGAGATCGCAGTTTCATTTTATGCACTTGTTGGGGGACTTAGACATCTGTCTTTATTTTTGATGATGTATTATTGACCATTGGCTTGACCATTGTACGTATTTATCATTTATGATGAGGTTTTATTTGACTTCCACTGACATCGGTTTGCGTCGCATTACTGATGTGTTTTGCATCGATATCGACGCCTTGTATCTTCCTTAGTGAAATACGGCAGGTGAGTCGTTCCGAGTACTAGGGCTCGGAACGGGTCGCTACAGTTCCATACAATCATCATCGTAGGTCAATATAACAAAATCCTAAAAAAGATATATCTTTCCTTATCATTTATTTTTATCATGTCAACCTATCGTTCATATATCATATGTTCATTTTAAGTCATTTAATAATCATAACATATCTTGCAACAAATGGTGGGTGTATCATCACTTCACACACTTCCTATGTACCATGTCTCATAGATCATCGATCGTTTATCACGTTTTTGTGACTCGTGTGTATCATCACATGGTGCGCTTACTCGTGGTCAAGAGTCATAAGGATCATAAATCGTGAATCACAATATCGTGTATTCATCTTCACAAATCATGTCATATCATGACCATGCATATATACTGTTACACCCTGAAATTTTCGAACTAGCTTTATTCGTTAAATTAAAATTAATACAGCCGTGGGTGTAATGACCCTTAAGATTTAATTAATAGTAGTGTACGA
This sequence comes from Eustoma russellianum, assembly GCA_036186865.1. NCBI lineage: Eukaryota > Viridiplantae > Streptophyta > Magnoliopsida > Gentianales > Gentianaceae > Eustoma > Eustoma russellianum. The sequence continues at coordinate 5,942,240 of AP025072.1, read as the reverse complement.
GTTATAGGCGAGTAGTTCGTAACTTGTTAGTAGATAGGTTTGTTAAAAATAAAGGATAAGTAAATAAGAAAATATAATGTAAAGTACAAAGTAAAAAAAGGATGAAAAGGAAAAGATTATTTAAAAAAAAGGGGGGGACGTAAGGTGCAGTAAAAGGATAAACGATTGAAAAAAAATGAAAAGAAGTTTCAATTAAAATTAATTGAAATTAAACTAAATCAAAAATAAGTAATTCAAAAAAAAAGAAAGAGATAATGTAGTGTTTAAGGGGGGGATAACAGCCCAACCCCATAACTCACGCACTCAATGATAAATGGGGGGAATCAGTAGAGATAAGAAGGAAAGAGGGTAAGGAATTATTATTAAAGAATAAAAACAAAAAAAAAGAGAGAAAGGCTGAGGGAACACAAGGGGCGGATAACTGGCGCGGAAAGAGAAAGGAGGGGAGGAGAAGAGAAGAAAGAGAAGAGAGAAGAAGAAGAGAAAGAGAAAAGGCAACCGGGTGTATTTACAATCGCGTAGCTTGTCTGCAAATAGGTAGGTTCCCTTTTCCCCCTCCAATTGGTACAAATTCCAGCATGCTTTGGTGATATATTATGTGTTTATTGTTTTTAATTGTTGAAATCTATACTATGTTGCTTGATCTGTGAAAAGCATGAGTTTTGATTACTATGGAATGCGTTTGATTACTGTGTTTGATGATTGTGGAATGCGTATACTGTTTTGCGTGGCCTTGGTTTTGATTTTAGGGAAAAATTTGATAATCAAAATAGTAAAACTGCCTTGGTTTTGATTTTAGGGAAAAAAATTTAATAATCAAATTAGTAAAACTGCCTTGGTTTTAATTTTAGGAAAAATTTGATAATCAAAATAGTAAAACTGTCTTGGTCTTGATTTTAGGGAAAAATTTGATAATCAAAATAGTATGCTTTGCGCACGCGTTTGAGTCGTGGAATGCTGCGGTCTATGCGATGCGTGCAGATTTGAAGTTAGGGATGAATTTGATATCAAAAGAATTTCTAGGATTTATTTTATTAATGTTATTTAATTGATTAAAAATAGTATTAAATATAGGAAAAATATAAGTAAATGTCAGAAAATCATAAATAAATTCTAGAAATTATAAAATACTGAAATTAAATGATTTTCATCAAATTTCTGTGTAGCGGACCGATTGTGCGCAGGTCTGACTCATTTACTTAATATGTATAAAATACAATAAAATAAAATAATCTACTGAGCCGACCGCGGGCCGGGCCGATTGGCCAACGGACCGGGCTTTAGTTGGCTGGCCCAAATTAAACGAAAAAATATATAATAAAAAAATAATATAATTCTGAATTTCTGAAAATTCTATAAATGTTATTTAATTAATTTTAAATAGTAATAATTATAGGAAAAATGTAAATAAAATTAGAAAATTATATATAAATTCCAGAAATTATAAATTAATGAAACTAGGTTATTTTCATTAAAATTCGGTAATTGTGATAATTTATCTAATTTAGATAATTAGGAAATAAATAGAAATAAATAGGAGAAATATGGAAAAAGCCCGATGAGTGTATACGAAAAGTGGGAAAATGGAGTTGACTCCGAACAACGCTGAATCAGTACTCGATAAAGTGAACCTAGAATTGAGTGCCGGAGGATGGTGAGGATGGGCCAGGGGCCTCAGGCGTTTGTGTTTTTGCATTCATAGCACGTGCATTGCATGATGGCGGGTCGTGACGTACGGGTCACGGGCGCTCAGGATGGTGTACGGTGGCGGGGCCATGACACTCAGGATGGTGTGCGGTGGCGCGGCCACGCACACTCAGTATGGTGACTGTGGGGTGTACGACCTATAGCCACTCAGTAGGACCCGGGTTCATGCATTGCACGGTGGAGATATCGGCATTATGTGTGACATGAGTTTGTTGCGTGTGACATGCATAGCAGGACATGCATCACGATGTTGCGCATTCTTTATCTGGAGTGAATTACTTTCCGCAGTCTTTTATATGCTTATGTGATATCATGTTTTATATGTTATGTGTTATATCATTTTAGTATGCTAGTCTTGTACGAGTTGGAGGCAGGTGCCTACTGAGTGATTTCCCGTCACTCACCCCTACTTCTCCCCCCACCAGGTGAGAACGAAGAAGCGTACGACTATATCTTTGCTGAGGACGGGGCTGACACGGTAGTATGGGCATACTGACGGTCGCACCTAGGATACGAGGAGACCTTGCGGCTGTCTGTCGTTATTTTATTGGGGTTCCATCGGACACTACCTTGTTTAGACTGATAGCAGTTAGAGGTTGGCACAGTGACTTTATTGTCATTTTAGATATAATGTTTTATTGATGATTTCTTTGTTCGGGTGATTTAATGTTATGGTAATTCGTTTCCGCGAGAAAAATTTTTACGTATTTTCGGACATGTAGGAAGTTGATTCGACGCCTTGTATTCTCCTTAGTGAGATACGGCGGGTGCACCATTCTCGATGTTAGGGTTCGGGAGCGGGGCACTACAGGTGTTATCTGAGCCGAGGCTTCAGATCCGCCTCGGGAACGCAGGATAACTAGATCACCTAGACGTAAGCTATGATCTCTTCATAGAAATAACAAATATACCATAATAAATGAAGTAGACCTAAGTTATGATCGGGTTATGGGAGGTGTGTGCCGTTGGTGAGCTTTCTTTATTTCATTACCGCTGCACCCCCGAACTTTCGCATGAGCCCCATAAATGCTCAGATCCCTCGATCACTTCCGTTCAATCTGGATTCTCGTCAAGGTTTGTGCAAAATCCAAGAAAATATCATCACGTCGTGAAAAAATATAATAATAATAATATGGCAAAGGAGGCAACGGTGGTTATGGTAACGACCACCAGGATCAAGGGGTCATCCTCCAAGCATTGGCCTACACCATAGCCACCACTTAGCGCAACGGTGACTGTAAACTATGCAGTGCCAATAGCAGTTGAACTAGTGCCTCTCGCCATTGCCGCCACCAGATCTGAGGTCCTACTACTTGGAAATGCAAGACGTCCGGAATTCGATATTTAGAAACACCCTTCACAGAGGATGCAGAAAGATGCGACATGGCCGCTAATGATCACAGGACCGCCGCGATGAAAGTACAGTCGCGGAGTAGTGCAGGGCTACTGCCGCCACCAAGTACTCAATGTGGATGCCACACTATGGTCAGTGTGGGAGGACTATGCAAATATCAGTGCGACAACCGAGACGCTTTACGAGAGAGGATACTGAGCAGAGGCCTACGCCACCACCACAACACAATCAGGTACAACATAAAGGGAAGCAAGGATCAGTGCCAGATCTACGTGATGACTGATGTGGACGTCGGGGAGATTGGCGACGTCATACCAGAGTCAACCGCCGGCGACCATGTATCAATGACTCATCATCAGTACAGATGATGCGATCAAAGATAAATGATTAGAGTTGCGCAGCGGAAGCGTGGGTTTCTTAAGTCACGTAAGTTCAGAAGAGTGAACATCAGTGGATCCTAAGAAGATTAAGGATATCGCTGAGTAGCCCTGACCGACCAAGGTTATTGAAGTAAGGAGTTTTCTTGGTGTGGTCAGCTGCTACATGGAATTCGTTTAAGGATTTTCGTCGATACTGGTGTCCTTGAGCAGATGAAAGCATAAGAAGGCAAAGTTCGAGTTGACAGTTGATATCAACAAAGCTTCGCTGAGCAAAAAAAACCAAAGAAAATAATAACAATAATAATAATAATAATAATAATAATAATAATAATAATAATAATAATAATAATAATAATAATAATAACCAACTTAGGAACTTATAAATGTTATGCTGCTGTTAAGGCACTTCATGCGTTGCGAACCCATAGAGTAATATATAATTATAAGAAAAAAAAACACTCAATCTTGTACAACAATAAAGAATCATATGGCTACTCACAATTTGTTACAACATCAAAGATATAATGTAAATAAGTCGATCTAAGAAAACGTACAAATAGATACATGAAACGAAAAGGTAATTAAATGATTTTAAGTAAATATGCACAAGTATACACACAATTGTATCAAGGACACCGCAACATAACTAATACAACAAGACAATGATAAACATCATAATATATAACGACAACAAACAACACTGATACAAAGAATACAGTAACACATGCACTTTTCATACAAGACATGAGATACGATATAAGTGTACAGTTACAAGTTTTAAAACAAACCATTAACATACACAATTGAAGTAAGCATGCTAAATACGAGTTAGGAACGACATAGTATGGCATGACATCATAGAAATAGATTAAAGGGTAAACAACTTAATAATACGACATATAAAAGAAAAATATATATATATATAGTAATATATATACCGTACCTGAACACCAATACCTAAATAAATTTTATATGTACATTACAGTAAAATCTAGGTATTTATGCATTTCTTTCGTCGTTATTTATATAACGATATTTATACGACAATAGGACAAGCTAATACGGAAAAATATAGAGTACATGTAACCAATATTATTAACGACTAACACAAGTACAAAAAGAGAGATCACGATAAACAAAGACTAAAATGAAAGCGCATAATATGTATACCCTTTAAAACTCAACTAACAAACAAAATAAACATAATACACGTGATAGACTGCAGATAACGATTGTGAACTCATGAGCTGCGTAGGATACGCAAGTCATACATGTGTATGACATAATGATACACAATATACAATATATATCTATACATAACATGTTTAACAACTTAACAATTAAGACGGCAACACATGTTAAAACTCGTGTATGTTGATATATAGTAGACGGAGCGATGTTGAGCATTGCATTCCATCCCCAATCCGATGAGCAATCGAAGAGGACGATGCAGACTCTTGAGGACATGTAGAGGGACTTCAGAAGAAACTGAGATGGTATGATCTAGTTGATCAAGTTTGTTAACAACAACAGTTATTATAACGCCACCGACGTGACACCATTGGAGGCGATATGGGCGGAAGTATGGTTCTCCTGTCCATTGGGACGAAGTTAAAGAGCATACCATTACTGGTCCAGAACTGGTTGAGCAGACCAAAGAGAAGATAAAGTTGATTCGAGAAAGGTATAAGGTTGCCCAAGACAGAAGTAAGAGTTGGACAGATGCGAAGAGGCGTCCCAAAGATTTATTGTCAGAGAAAAGGTTTGCATGAAGGTATTGCATATAAAGGAATTACATGTTTTGGTCTGAAGGGTAAACTAAGGCCCCGTTACACGGACTTACGAGGTGTGTGGAATGATCGGATCGTTAACTTACCGGTTGGCGTTATCTCAGGTGCTGGCCCAAGCGCACAACGTATTCCATGTATCTCAGTTGAGAAGGTACGTTCGGGACCCGAGTCACGTAATGGACGCACCGCCGTTGAGAATCAGACCAAACATATCATATGAAGAGACTTCTGTTCGGATCATAGATCGCAAAGACCAACAGGTGAGAGGAAGAATCATTCCGTATGTCAAGGTGCAGTGGAGAAATCATAAGGAAAATGAAACGATTTGGGAGCTGGAGGATCAGATGCGCGAATGCTATCCTGAACTCTTCGATTAAGTTACATCGAATCTCCTCAGTCTCTATGATTAAATTACGTCAAGTTTCGAGGACGAAACTTCTTGTAAGGTGGGTAGGATGTTACACCCTGAAATTTTCGAACTAGCTTTATTCGTTAAATTAAAATTAATGCAGCCGTGGGTGTAATGACTCTTAAGATTTAATTAATAGTAGTGTACGAGTTATAGGCGAGTAGTTCGTAACTTGTTAGTAGATAGGTTTGTTAAAAATAAAGGATAAGTAAATAAGAAAATAAAATGTAAAGTACAAAGTAAAAAAAAGGATGAAAAGGAAAAGATTATTTAAAAAAAAGGGGGGACGTAAGGTGCAGTAAAAGGATAAACGATTGAAAAAAAAATGAAAAGAAGTTTCAATTAAAATTAATTGAAATTAAACTAAATCAAAAATAAGTAATTCAAAAAAAAAAAGAAAGAGATAATGTAGTGTTTAAGGGGGGGATAACCGCCCACCCCCAAAACTCACGCACTCAATGATAAATGGGGGGAATCAGTAGAGATAAGAAGGAAAGAGGGTAAGGAATTATTATTAAAGAATAAAAACAAAAAAAAAAGAGAGAGAGGCTGAGGGAACACAAGGGGCGGAGAACTGGCGCGGAAAGAGAAAGGAGGGAGGAGAAGAGAAGAAAGAGAAGAGAGAAGACGAGAAAGAGAAAAGACAACCGGGTGTATTTACAATCGCGTAGTTTGTCTACAAATAGGTAGGTTCCCTTTTCCCCCTCCAATTGGTACAAATTCCAGCATGCTTTGGTGATATATTATGTGTTTATTGTTTTTAATTGTTGAAATTTATACTATGTTGCTTGATCTGTGAAAAGCATGAGTTTTGATTACTATGGAATGCGTTTGATTACTGTGTTTGATGACTGTGGAATGCGTATACTGTTTTGCGTGGTCTTGGTTTTGATTTTAGGGAAAAATTTGATAATCAAAATAGTAAAACTGCCTTGGTTTTGATTTTAGGGAAAAAAATTTGATAATCAAATTAGTAAAACTGCCTTGGTTTTAATTTTAGGAAAAATTTGATAATCAAAATAGTAAAACTGTCTTGGTCTTGATTTTAGGGAAAAATTTGATAATCAAAATAGTATGCTTTGCGCACGCGTTTGAGTCGTGGAATGCTGCGGTCTATGCGATGCGTGCAGATTTGAAGTTAGGGATGAATTTGATATCAAAAGAATTTCTAGGATTTATTTTATTAATGTTATTTAATTGATTAAAAATAGTATTAAATATAGGAAAAATATAAGTAAATGTCAGAAAATCATAAATAAATTCTAGAAATTATAAAATACTAAAATTAAATGATTTTCATCAAATTTCTGTGTAGCGGACCGATTGTGCGCAGGTCTGACTCATTTACTTAATATGTATAAAATACAATAAAATAAAATCATCTACTGAGCCGACCGCGGGCCGGGCCGAATGGCCAACGGACCGGGCCCCAGTTGGCTGGCCCAAATTAAACGAAAAAATATATAATAAAAAAATAATATAATTCTGAATTTCTGGAAATTCTATAAATGTTATTTAATTAATTTTAAATAGTAATAATTATAGGAAAAATGTAAATAAAATTGGAAAATTATATATAAATTCCAGAAATTATAAATTAATGAAACTAGGTTATTTTCATTAAAATTCGGTAATTGTGATAATTTATCTAATTTAGATAATTAGGAAATAAATAGAAATAAATAGGAGAAATATGGAAAAAGCCCGATGAGTGTATACGAAAAGTGGGAAAATAGAGTTGACTCCGAACAACGCTGAATCAGTACTCGATAAAGTGAACCTAGAATTGAGTGCCGGAGGATGGTGAGGATGGGCCAGGGGCCTCAGGCGTTTGTGTTTTTGTATTCATGGCACGTGCATTGCATGATGGCGGGGCGTGACGTACGGGTCACGGGCGCTCAGGATGGTGTACGGTAGCGGGGCCACAACACTCAGGATGGTGTGCGGTGGCGCGGCCACGCACACTCAGTATGGTGACTGTGGGGTGTACGACCTGCAGCCACTCAGTAGGACCCGGGTTCATGCATTGCACGGTGGAGATATCGGCATTCTGTGTGACATGCATAGCAGGACATGCATCACGATGTTGCGCATTCTTTATCTGGAGTGAATTACTTTCCACAGTCTTTTATATGCTTATGTGATATCATGTTTTATATGTTATGTGTTATATCATTTTAGTATGCTAGTCTTGTACGAGTTGGAGGCAGGTGCCTACTGGGTGATTTTTCGTCATTCACCCCTACTTCCCCCCCACCAGGTGAGAACGAAGAAGCGTATGACTATTGCTGAGGACGGGGCTGACACGGTAGTATGGGCATACTGACGGTCGCACCTAGGATACGAGGAGACCTTGCGGCTGTCTGTCGTTATTTTATTGGGGTTCCATCGGATACTACCCTGTTTAGACTGATAGCAGCTAGAGGTTGGCACAGTGACTTTATTGTCATTATAGATATAGTGTTTTATTGATGATTTCTTTGTTCGGGTGATTTAATGTTATGGTAATTCGTTTCCGCGAGAAAATTTTTTACGTATTTTCGGATATGTAGGAAGTTGATTCGACGTCTTGTATTCTCCTTAGTGAGATACGGCGGGTGCACCATTCCCGATGTTAGGGTTCGGGAGCGGGGCACTACATATACAATGGTAATAAATCACTAAACAATTCAATTCAAGGTATCATAGCCACAATCTAGTTCATAATCCATTGGAACAAAATTTAAGCGCTTATCGTGTTGTCTCTTGCATCATCATTTAAACTATCATATCAAATGATCTGAGACTTGTGTGTCATATAATACCTAATGCATAATATGCGTTTTTAAAATACACATCTTTTAAAATTATCATATCATCAAAATCATACTCTCTGCATGACATTTATATTATACTCTCTGCATAATATGCGTGATTCAGACATGAGTACATAAAATTCTTATTTAAATATTATACTCTCTGCATGACATTTATAGAAGCCACCCAACCTCATTTTACTTAAAAATAATTGACGATAACAAAAACATTCTGAAGGTCCCTTTCATAAAATTTTCTAACCTAAACCTATCATCAAAATCCTTGGTCAAAGATAGTTTCGGAACTTATTTGTAACGAAAACTTTTCTTGAGATTATGTAGTTCTACTACATTGAGAATTTTCTTTTGCAAAACAAAAACTCTCCATAGCAAAAATTCAAAAATATCTTCAAAATGTACTTATAAATACAGTCTATACGTAGTAGTATTCATACAAAATAATTCAAATGTAGCTATAAATGCTCAAACCATTTGCACAAATTAGTTTATAAAAATGTTAAAATACTTTTGCAAGTTATGATATTAACAAAGCCTTGATAGTTTTCAAAATATTATACAAACTACAACTTTGCTACTTAAACAATAAAAATTTTGTATTCCTCAATTCTCAACATCATATAAGTCGTTGGTTATACTAAAGTAGCTATCCTTCAGCTAAATACCATATTAGCAGATTTTCTTTCATTGCACACTCTAACTCTTTTATTTTCGCTATTTATTGCTAAGATTTTACCCTCTTAAATTCTAGAAATCATTCCTTGTTCTTGGGATACCATTTAGAATTGCTGCATCTTCCCAAGTATCCATAACACAAAACTTAATACGCATGTAGTCATTAATATCCACTCATGATCATATCTTTTATTCATTAATAACAATGCATCTAATCTTATCTTAGGCTCATCACCGTTGCATAAAATTTGGCTTAATAGCAAGCGATTCTGTCCGTATAAGGAAGTCCATTTCAACGACTACCTACTACATAAGGGATGAACTTGAAACAAATCACAAAATTCAATTCCAAATAACTGCTTTGAACAAATCTTTCGGACCTATGATGCAAATGTTGTGACTAGCTCAGCATAGAAAATCTCCGAATATCAGAACTGTTCCTAAAGTATCTTTAGTTTATAAAGTTCATATTAATATGATCTCACCATTATTTCATATCTGGGCGAATATCATAATGAAGAAATAATAATTTATTATTTTAATAGAAGACTTGTTGAAGACATGTTTCAAACATTCAAAACAATTAAATCATAAAATATTGTTTCTTCAGTATGATATAGACTAGATATGAGATAATGTTGAGATCAGATTTGTATTAAGTTTATGAACTGAAGATGATGAGCTTTTGAGATTTTCTATGACTTTTCTATGATTTTCTAGATAGGAGATAATATTTGAGTTCCTAGCACTAATGTAAAATATGCATGTATCATGTGCATTTTTTAGACGAGTAAATTTCGATCTTTCTTTTGTTGTAATAGATACGCCAGAAGTTGTCGTGTTAGTTTTCAATAATGATCAGATGTTCGACCTTGTACCTAAATGAATGAGAAATTCAACTATGATGGCCCTGTTTCCTAATTTCAAAGAAGTGGTCAGATAAATTTCAGTTAAAGGATAATGCTGTTGGGTCAACGACACACGTGAGAATTTTGTGCGGTAAGAAAGATAAATCCTCGTGTATTTCGTCTTCTATCCCATCGTCTTTTCATATCAAGTGAGGTCATGCAACGTTTATGAAAGAAGATATACTTTATCATAGTGAACGAATAGCTAATAGACACTCGTTAACCAATAAAATAAAGAATAATTGAAATTTGACAGTGATGAGTGTACATGCTAGATGGTCCATTCATATCATTCGTTTGATTTTAATCGACAAATAAATATTATGGCTTATTCATTGATCACTCTAAATTTTATATAAAACTCAATAAACAAGACCACATTTATATAGATGCTACTATCTTAGCTAATATGATAAGGAGTAGACAAATTATAAAATAAAATATCTCTACCAGGGAAGTGTTTCTTTCAAGAAAAGAATCACGTACCTCAAGAATCCGCAATAATTTACCATATATTATTGCATAATGATCAAAACATGTTAAAGATACTTTTATTGACTAATGATGGCTTAAAATATAAGAAGATTGTCTTATGCCTTAATAAAATATAAATTTATCCGTGCCATGGATTTATAAAACAAAGGACGACAAAATGACTCCAGGAAAAAAAAACACTGAAGTGACATTTCCAGGTCTTCTGCAAGTTATATGTGAAAGTAAAACATTACACGGTTACATCTGTCTTGCAATTTTTTTCTGGGTTCCAGGAAATGAATTTTGTGTGTGCCGTTTTTTTTTTTTTTAACCGGGAGCATAAAAATTATTGTCGTAATCATCTTCTTTAGAAGATCTGGAAGATAGGTGTCAACATCATCCAACTGCGGTTGAATAATGTGTATTGGAGGCTGAGTAGTGCTTATCTATAGCTGAGTAGAATACGAACCAAATTTCGGGCTCAAATAGGCCACAAAAGAATGGTGTGACTGAACGAAAAATTAGATACTCCTGAAAATGACCTAGGCTATGATGTTCGAATCCAAGTTTCATAATTATTTTGGCCCGAAGTTGTCGCTACATTTGCTTATCTCTTAAATCGTCTACTTAGCAAAATACTCGGTCGCAAAATACCGTTACAGCTCCTCACTACTCAAACCACTAGATCATCTGTTTTCACTTTTCCTCCTGAGTTTTTGATTGCTCGATGTTTATATTACTTGACTATTGTGTAGAAAAATATGTCTTTTTCGGCTATGCCATCCATCAGAAAGGATATCAGTATTATAACCCAAGCACTCGTCAATTCCATGTCACTATGGATTGTACATTCCTGAAATTGGATATTTCTTTACTCTCCATCATAGTGTTCAGGAGGAGATGATCAGTGAACAAATAAGTTGGATGAATAACCAAAGTATTCTGGTGATTGTTCCAACAAAGGAGGTAGATGGAGTCACCGAGTCTGCCACTTTCAACATAGGCAGGCTTACAAACTAATCCTAACGCCTGATTAGCCTCTTTTGTCATATATTTGACAAGATATAAGTGTTTGATATGATTGATGGTACTACTAATGTTGATAGTTCAGAGGAAAGGTAGACATTTACCTTACCCCCGAGCAGAAACAGAGGCCGCCTCAATGGTACTCACCCAATCGTGTGCCATACACATCAAGATATCTATTATATGCTTTCAAGAGGAGCATGGTAGATGTTGTATTTGCATTATCGGTTACCCTTCTTTTAGAACCTATTCTGACGACAGTGTAAAAAGTGAGTAAGAAGGCTGAATGACGAGAAGCCATGAATACAAAAACGAATGCCTTAAAAAAAGAATGGAATATGGTAGAAATGCTAACAGCCAGAAGCCAAAAAATTAGTTGGATGCGGTGGGTCTTAACCATTAAGCATAAGACTGATGACACCATTGGACGGTAAGACCATGATTGGTAGCTAAGGGGTAAAAACAGACGTATAACATTGATTATTCTGAGACATTCTCCAGTTGCAAATATCAATGCCATCTGGGCTCAGTAGCAGCAAATAAGAGTATTCACTTCATCAGTGTCACATTAAGAATACATTCTTACATAGAGAATCAAAAAAAAGAGGTATGTATAAAATCATCAACAGGTTTTTTGAAAGAATTCCAAGGAAATGAAGTGTGCAAACTTAGAAAACCTCTCTACGGGCTCAAACAGTCCTCCGTGTATGGGTCGAATGGTTTACAATGACTATGAAACAAACTAGATATAGACACAATAATCTGATCATACTTTGTTCTTTAAGAGAAGGTTAGGCTTGGTTACTTGTCTGATATTCTATGTAGATGAAATGATCATAATAGGGGATGATACGAAAGGAATTACATAGCTTCAAAAGTGCCTGCTTACAGAGTTTGAAATGAAAGACCTAGATGGTCTAAAGTATTTCCTAGGGATTGAAGTCCTTCAATCAAACAAATGAATCTTCATATCCAAACAAAAAAAAAACATACTAGATTCGTTAGCTGCAGTCGGGATGGTAGATTGCAAGCCTAGTAATACTCTGATGGTCATAAATCACAAACTTCAGATGAAATGAGATGCATTGGCAAATTGGGAATAGTAATAGAGGTTAGGGAATTTTAATCTATGTGTCTCACACCAAACCAGATATCGCATACGTTTTTGGAGTAATAAGTCAGTTCACGCATTAACCTAATGAGAAACATATGGATGCATCCATAAGGATAGCATGATACTTGAAGAGCAACGGTGGAGAAGGCATTGTGTTAAAAAAAATAGACAACTTGACGTTGAGGCTTATACTGATTTTGATTTGGCTGGCAAACCAAATGACAGATGGTCCACATCAGGATATTTCAGTCTAATGGGAGGAAGTTCATTAACATGGAAAAGCCAAAAAAAGACAGTGGCATTATCGAATGCTGAAGTAGAGGTAAGCATAATTGCAAAAGGAGCAGCGAAAATACTATGGATAAAGAAGCTAATGAGTAAGATTGACTTTTTGCTTAAACTTCCAACTAAGTTAATGTATCTATCTGTATTTCAGAAAAATCCCAGACAGTATGACAGAACAAAATATGTGGAAGTAGATCAGTACTTTATAAAGGAGGAACTTGAAGCAGGAATATTGAACTTTCGTTTGTGAAATATCAAGATCAGCTGGCTGAGATTCTCACTAAGACATTAACTAGAAGGGTGTTTGACTCAACGTTGTGCAAGTTGGGTGTTAGACATCCTACTACTCAACTTGAGAATGAGATTGTTAATAAGTACACTCAAGGAGGAATAGGAGAATCCGCTCAAACCATATCAATCATTGCATTAATTAGATACCATAAATGAACGATAAAAATAGTGCTATACATAAGACTGATGTATACAAATGAGAATCAATAAATATTTAAAACCATGAGGAATTTTTCCAAAAGAGAATCTCTGTTATATCAGTTCAGTACGTACGAATGAAGACAAACGTACATAATTTAATCATCCAAATGAATTTTTTTTTTAAAAGTACACACGCTTTAGACTCGTTTTCAAATCCAATCAGGTTCATAATGCATCAATCTGTGAGTTGATCAACCTTCTATCTGCCAGCGTTCAATTCTAAAAGGCTAATGTCAAACCTCTATTCTATAACAATTAATTGCCGTAGAGCTGACTTTCCCATTGAAAAAGACAAAAAAAAAATAAAAATAAAGGTATTGACTTTATCCCATGGACATTTCTTGATTTCAGTAGTACTGCTACCGTTTTGGAAACCAATATTATAATAATTATCCCATGGATAATTATTTCTAGTGTTACTTTCAACTCCGCACGTTATAAATAGCAGTTAAGTACCGTAGAATGAAACGCAAAAGCTGACAGTATCAGTTAACAACTAAGGTGGTATAAAACTAGTGAATGTTGTAGAACAAGGATAAAACAATTTTTTGTATTTCTCAATGAATTTTTTATACTACTTTACACTTGATTTATATGGCTACAATTTCTACATACAAGGTAAATAAATATCTATATATCAATTACAATCAATTTCCCTGCTAGTTACAATAACTCCTGTATCCCTATGATTCCGTAATTGTATCTCCGTTTTCTTCTTTTCCTTTTATACTTCAACACTCTTCCTCAAGTTGAACGGTGTGATCTACTACATTTAACTTGCACAAGATTTCTTCGAACAACCTTCCATTAATTACCTTGGTTAATATGTCCGCCAACTGGTCCTTTGACTTAACAAATGGTAGCTCAATGCGTCCACTTTCCAGCTTTTCTTTGATAAAATGACGATCAATTTCTACGTGCTTAGTGCGATCATGTTGCATTGGGTTTTCAGATATACTAATGGACGCTTTATTGTCACATAGCAGCGATGTGGGTAGATTAATAGGTAGACCAATGTCTTTGAAGAGTTTATGGATCCAGAGCACTTCTATTATGCCTTTTACGATTCTACGGAATTCTGCCTCTGCACTGGACAACGCAACTACCTTTTGTTTTTTTCTTCGCCAGGTCACCAAGTTCCCTCCTACCAATGTAAAGTACCCTCAAGTAGATTTCCGGTCCACTATATTTCCAGCCCAGCCAGCGTCAACGTATGCTTGAATGCTTAGATGTCCATTATTTCGAAATACAATGCCCCTCCCTGGTGTATGTTTTAGATACTGTAAAATGCGCATGACTGCATCCACGTGATGGTTTTCCTTCATTTCGAATTTGGTAAACATATGCTTGCGAAGTCATGATATTTCCTCAGTATCATCTCCCGTGATCACCATGTCATCGACGTATATAATCAAGCACGTTATCAACCCCTTCCTTTGTTTGATGAACAACGTATGATCGGCGTTGCTTTGGTGGTAACCATCTTGTTTCATTACTTCGGTGAACCTGCCAAACCACGCTCGTGGAGATTGTTTTAGACCATACAGAGCTTTCCTTCGCTTGCAGACTTCTCGTGGTTTGAAACTGTCAGAAAAACTAGGAGGAGGGTCCATATATACTTCTTCTCTTAGATCCACATGCAAAAAAGGCATTTTTGACATCAATATGATGGAGAAACCAATTTCGAGTTGCCGCGACCTAAAAAAGTACCTGATAGTGTCTATTCGGGCCACAGGTGAGAAAGTCTCAGAATAATCAACACCATATGTCTGGGTGTAGCCTTTTACCACTGAACTAGCCTTGTATCTTTCAATGCTTCCATCGGCTTTGTATTTAATGGTGAACACCCAACGACACCCAATAGGTGTTTTTCCAGAAGGTATATTCCATTTCTCCCACGTGTTGTTTTTCTCCAGTGCTGTCATTTCAGTCAGCATAGCCTCCCTCCACAACGGGTCTACACGAGCTTCATCAATGGTCCGTGGAATTTTCTCAGAACAGAGTGACATAAAAAAGCTTTTGGCTATATCAGATACTACATCCATAGGCATATGCACTGCATATTGTGTTGCTCTAGACACTTGCTCTAGAGAATACCTCTTGGGTGGAATTCCTCGTTTTGCCCTTAGGGGTTAACACCGGTACCTGTTGCTCAAAAGACGTGTTAGTAGGCATGTTTATATCTGGGATATGGTCACTTGTATGAGTGTGACCACTTGGGGTAGGGATGTGTAGGACAGGTCAGAATCAGAATTGCCAGAATCATTAGAATTATCAGAGAGTATATTACTTGTCTCCGTGACGGTTACATCTGGTGTGGCATTCATTTGAAGTAGATCCTCGGGTTGCACTGACGCTGCGAGTGATACATTGTTGGGAGCTGCGGTGCAGTCGGCGCCACCTACTTGCCCTGTTGGTACAGTCATTGAATAGGTGGGTGGTAATACCAACCAATCGAGAGACCTGTTGTCTCGGTTCTCCCCCTGAACTCGAGATTGGGAGGTATACAGTTTCAAGGAAGGTACAATTCATGGTCACATGGATTCAGCGAGTCTAGGGGTTATAACAGCGGTAGCCTCTATGAGTGGTAGCATATCCAACAAAAATACATTTTACTGAACACGAATCAAGCTTGGTTCTTTAATTTTTGGGAATGAAAACGAAGATTGTGCATCCAAATATTTTGGGAGGTAGGGTACAAATGGACAGGATAGTATGTTGAGTGGCTAAGGTCTGGATAGGGTTTGGTGCTGAAGGATTTTAGTAGGAAGCCGGTTAATAAGATAGGTGGCTGTAGATACTGCCTCCGGGCAAAAACTCATCGGGCCGTGAGACTCGAACATCATGGCCCGAGCCATTTCAAGAATGACACAGTTTTTTCTTTCAGTGATACCATTTTGTTTTAGAGTATTAGGACAGGTAGTTTGGTGAATGATACCCTTATCTTGGAGAAAGAGACCTAGTTCTGTATCAACATACTCCCCCCGTTGTCTGACCGTAAAATTTGTATTTTGGTGTCAAATTGTGTAAGCATCATATTATAGAAGTGTACGAATTTTTGGTGGACCTCAGATTTGTGTTTCATAACATATACCCAGGTCATACGCGAGAAATCACATGTAAAATCAAGTCTTTGGGAAGAAGATAAAGTAGGAAATAAATGTTTTAGGTAGCTAAACGAGGGATGTCTTAACCGGCGACGCCACAACCACACCTGTCTAGTGACTGCTCTTGTGGCAAGATTGGACCGTCCATGTTGCACTACCGCATCAACAAAGTAAAGGCCCTGGCGCTCAGTACCACGCCCAATGATCGCCCCTGTATGAATGTCTTGTAAAAGGCAAAAGTTAGGATACATCATAACAATACAGTCTAATTCTTTAGTAACATGGCTTACTGAGAGAAGCTTTGTGGACAATGAAGGTACATAAAGACAATTTTTCAAAGTAATGATTGAGGTGATTGTGATAGACCCTCCACCTGCAACAGGGACGGAGGCTCTGTTTGCGTTTTTAACATGTGTTTTGTGTTGAAATTAAAATATTTTGATGATGTTAAAAGATGTTTTGAATGGGCTAAAATGGAATTTCACATTTTAAGTTTGAAGCAAAATGAGAAAAACACATTGTGAGACGTCAATCTCTCACATGGATCGATTGATGTATACATCAGCCCCTCAGGAAGGCACATGGATCGATCCATATGAAGATTGTGCAAGTTTAGAACTTTTGGCCCTACATCGATCTCTCAACTAGAGGGACATCGATCGATCGACGTCACGTGAGTCTCTCAGCAAGAGACGTCGATCGATCGACGTAAGACAGATTCAAAACTAGAATCTTCGGCAAGACATCGATCTCTCAGGCTAGAAGAGACATCGATCGATCGATGTTATCGATCGATGTCAGGCAGAATGATCTTGAAGCTTTCTGTCCGACTTCGATCGATTACATCGATCGATCGAAGTGACATCGATCGATGTACTTTACATAGAACGAACTTTGTTTTCCCTCTGGTCAGAAACTTCTCACACCCCAAGGGCACATCCAATGTGGTATTCCTCCATAAGGGTGATGTGGCTCCCTAATAATTGGACACGTCACCCCTTAACAACGTTTTCCATCCATTTTGAGCATTAATTTCTCATTCACCCGGTATCGTAATTGAGTGATTCCAAAGCCTAAAATTAACTACTCGTCACGTAGATAATTAAGGACCCATTAGTTTTCGATTTTCATTATCAGAAACTTATCATAATTAAGCTCAAAGTATGTTGCTCAACCAAGTTTTGCAACCTTCTTTAATAGGCCAAAGCCCAACCTTTTAATCCCAAACTTTTAATTCTCCAACAGTCACCACCCACTATCTAAGGTTCTGTAAGCGCGCAAGAAAATGACAGCAAGTCCGTTCATAATGCTTATTGAGCCTGCACTGTATGTTGCCCATAGACTGCTCCCCACCAAAAGAACTTCCCCGATAGAACCCACTGAAGCGCATGGAAACATTCTGGACACTATGAGACGTGCTCAAATTGCACAGAACCGAGGCTGCCCAAAACACCCTTATTCTACTGCCCTGCGAGGATTGTGCCTGTGAAAATCCCAACTTTAAGCGATAATACTTCAACTTTGATTCCGACAACTTAAGCTCGACCAAAGTTAGCAAATGAATGCGATACTTGCACACTGAATATTGAATTGTATTTAGAGAGGTGCGTACCCCCCAAACATTCCATGTTAATAAGTTCATTGAGCAATGGGTGGGTCCAAGCTAGAAGCCGACGGCTTTGAGGATCGCGTAACTCGCGTTGAGGGAGGGGTCGTGGCTTATCTTTTTTCTTGGGATGTTGCCTCTTCTTCCTATAGTCAACCAACCCCTGAACCACCTTCACAAAAGAGGGATCGTTAAGATCAATTTCAGAAGAATCACCCTGAACCATTCCCTGGATTTCTTAGCCAAGTCCTATGCTGCACTATGTAGCTTTAGATCATCTGATAACACTTGCATATGGCAGAAAACTGTATTGTTTTCATTGATAATCACTTTGTTGCTATACATCAATTTATACACAATTGCCTACTACTATATAAGGTAAAATACACACATTACTCCTATAAATCCTCAATCACCATTGACTACCGTATATCCTACAATAAATACAATGAATGCTAAATCTTTCCTTTTTCATTTCTTTCCTTCTAACACTCCCCCTCAAGTTGAGCATAGGGATCTACGATGCCCAACTTGGATAAAACTTCTTGAAAAGCCTTCCCAGCCACAGCCTTAGTCAATATATCAGCAAGTTGATCTTCGGAACACACATAGGGTAACTCAATGATCTTTTCGTCCAACTTCTCTCTGATAAAATGACGATCTACCTCAATATGTTTTGTACGGTCATGTTGAACTGGATTTTCTGAAATCTGTATGGACGCTCGATTATCACACCATAGCTTAGACGGTGTCTGTACTGAGAAACCAATGTCCTTCATTAGTTTCTTTAACCACAATATCTCCATTACTCCTTTGGCTATACCTCTAAAATCTGCCTCAGCGCTAGAGAGAGCTACAACCTTTTGCTTCTTACTCCGCCACGTAGTGAGATTGCCTCCTACAATGCGAAATAGTCTGAAGTGGATCGCCGATCTACTGGATTCCCCGCCTAATCTGCATCAGTATATACCTCAATATCAAGGTGACCACGATTCTTAAACGACAATCCCTTTCTGGAGGTACCTTTCAAATACCTCAGAATCCTCATTACTGCCTCCATGTGATGCTCCTGTGGTCTATGCATGAACTGACTGACAATACCAACAGCATACGCAATGTCTGGCCGGGTATGTGAGAGATAAATCAACTTCCCAACTAATCGCTGATACCTCCCACGCTCTACTTCGGGCTTTCCTTCGACAAACTCCAGCTTGTGATTTACCAACATAGGCGCCTCTGCCGGCTTACAATCAATCATACCAACCTGAGCTAACAAATCCAGAATGTACTTATGTTGTGAAAGAAAGATCCCTTCCATAGACTGAGCGACCTCAATTCCTAGAAAGTATTTTAGCGCTCTCAGATCCTTCATTTCAAACTTAGAGAACAACTGTCGTTGGAGAATGGCCATCTCCTCCATATCACTTCCTGTGATAATAATATCATCTACATAAATGATAAGACACGTAACAAAATCACCTTGTTTTTTCACGAACAATGTGTGATCTGCATTACTCTGGAGATACCCTTGTTTCTTCATAAACATCGTAAATCTCCCAAACCATGCTCTGGGAGACTGCTTCAGCCCGTACAGCGAACGTTTCAACCTACAAACTTCATGACTAGCATAGGTAGTAGAAAACCCTAGGGGAGGTATCATAAAAACTTCCTCTTTTAACTCTCCATGGAGGAAAGCATTTTTTACATCATACTGGTGTAGGGGCTAGGTCTTAACTGCTGCTACAGATAACAATACTCGTATAGTATCTAGTTTAGCTACTGGTGAGAAAGTTTCATCATAATCAATACCGTACGTCTGAGTGTAGCCTCGAGCCACCAGTCTAGCCTTGTACCTTTCAATACTACCGTCTGCCCTGTATTTGATGGCATAGACCCAGCGGCATCCTACAGCTTTCTTTCCCTCTGGAAGTTCTGCCTTTTCCCAGGTATTATTTTTAAGCAACGCATCCATTTATGCTTCCATGGCCTTACGCCACTCCGGTTTCTCCATAGCTTCGTCAACTGTCCTTGGAACCACATTCGCACATACTGACGCCATAAAGCCCTTTGCCTCAAACACTGGGTATTTCGTTCCTTTGGACAGTTTACCTGGTGAATACCTTATCGGTGGGACACCTCTATTCGCACGAGGTGGAAGAACTTTCTCCTGTTGTTTTCCTGAAATGTCAGTATCACCCAGAACAGATTCACACATAACAGGGCATGGGGACAAAGGAACAATTTCTGTAAGTGGACTGCTGTTTTTCAGGCTTACCGGACTTACCTCTTCTTCAGACATCGCTGAAGGTGGTTCGGTGGAGTGGTCTAGAGGAGAAATTGGTCCTACGGCGAGAAAAGCACAGTCGGTGTCACCTACTTGCCGTGTTGGAACAGCGACTTCGGCACTTAGGTTATGTAACCAATCGTAGGTCTCTCCAGACATATCCCCCTGAGACAAAGAGTGGGTCGAATAGAAGTATTCATGCTCGAAAAAGGTGCAATCGAGAGTAATATGAACCCTTCGAGTACGAGGATTATAGCATCTATAACCTTTCTGAGAAGTAGCGTACCCAACAACACACATTTGTCAGCACATGCATCAAATTTAGTACGCTGGGAGAGGGTAATGTGCACAAATACGGTACAGCCAAAGACTTTTGGGGGCAGCGTTAAGCATGGAGGAATAGGTACTTTGTTCGTGAGTTCAGATAAGGGTGTGCGGTGATTGAGAATCTTGGTAGGCAAACGATTAAGTAAGTAGGTTGCAGTGGCAATAGCTTCTGGCCAGAAGGATTTAGGTACACAGGACTTGAGCATCATGGCCCGTGTCATTTCTAAAAGAATACGATTTTTCCGTTCTGCAACGCCATTTTGTTCAGGTGTATTAGGACAAGATGTTTGATGAAGAATACCTTGTTCCCGGAAATTTTTTTGTAGAGTAGCAGACAAATACTCCCCACCGTTATCAGAACGAATAATCTGGATTTTTTTCTGGAATTGAGTAAAGACCATATGATAGAAATCAACAATTTTAGAGTAAACCTCAGATTTTTGTTTAAGAAAATCAACCCATGTCATGTGAGTACAATCATCCACAAAGATAACAATGTACTGGAAACCCATATGAGTAGAACACGGGGATGGTCCCCAAACATCCGAATGAACAAGACCAAAAACAGTATTGACTCTAGTATTATTGGGTTTATAAGAGGACCGATGCTGTTTAGCTTTGATGCAAGTTTCACAAAACAGAGTAAACTGAGATTTAACTAATGATGGAAATAGAAACTTAAGGTAAGCTACTGAAGGATGACCTAAACGACGGTGCCATAACCAAAGTTGCTTTTGTGCCGTCCCGGTGGCAAGATTGGACCGGCCCTGTTCCACCACATCCGTCACGTAGTACAATCCATCCTTCTCAGTGCCACACCCAAGAATCACCTTCGAACGAATGTCCTGCAAGAGGCAGAAGGATGGATACATAAGTACAACACACTCAAGTTCGCGAGTGACTTGACTAATAGATAAAAGTTTGGATGACAAGGAGGAAACATATAAACAATTCGACAAGGTTAATTGGGAATTAAATGTAATAATGCCCCCTCCAGTAACAGGAACTAAATCACCGCTTGCAGTTTCAACATGAGTTTTGCGTGGGTGAGACCATTGGACAAAGTCATGAGAATCTTTAGTCATAGTATCTGTAGCGCCGCTATCAAGAATCCAAATAGAATCCTTATGTGGTGCAAAGGAAATTTTCGGGGCTGTTGGAGTATATAAGGACTTTTGCGAGGACTGTTTTATCGTTTTGGAGATTTATAGGGCTGGGCAAGATAGGCTGGGCCTTTTGAGGGGTCGAATTGAGATTTTCAGGAACTTTAGGACTGGGAGTGAGGTTCTCGGGGACTTCAGGGGCAGCGCTGGAGTTATTAAAAATTTCGTGGGTGCATCCTGCCATATTTGAAACTTTCTGGGTAAATACTGAAATATCAGGATAATTAACATGGATATTTTTGGGAGAACAAGGAGAAACAGGGTTGGGTTTATAAAACCCAACCCTAATACCTAAACCAGCAGAGTTGCCTCCTGCTTCTTCTTCAGCGGTGGCCCTTTCTTCACTGAGAGTTGTGCTGCCTGCAAGGTTGGAGATTCCGGTGCTTTTGCCGCGATTTTGCTCCCCCTGCTTCCTTTTTCCTTCGTACCAGTCCGGATATCCTATTAATTGGAAGCATTGCTCCTTACTGTGCCTCTTTTGGCCGCAGTAACTGCAGGTAATGCTGTCTTTTTCATCACTCCGCCGTGATACTCCTGAGCGTGGTGATTCTCCGTTCTTCCCTTGATTCTGAGCCGTCCCTTGTCCCTGACCTCGGCCTCTGGCAGCCGTGGAGCGTGTTGCTAGGCCTTGGCCTACCCCCGATGATGAATCCTTTTCTGAGGGGGTCCTTTTCCAAACCAACAGTCTCTCTTCTGCCCTTCGAATGTCCCTGTATGCTGCCTCCAGACTGGGCAACAGTTCCCTCTTTAGTAAGTCTTTCCGATCTCTATCAAAACGCTCATCCAGTGCTGTCAAAAATCGGTACAGCCTCAGTTCTTGCATCTCACGGTTATATGTATTTATATATGTGGGACAAGTCATTGGATTTGGCTTGCGGGCATCAATGGCTGTCCAGATATCCTGCAATCGATTCCAGCACTTTTCTATGCCTTCTTCCCCTTGTCTTATTAAGCTGGCTTTGCGGTGAAGGTCATACACCTGTAAAGAATCAGTCTCTGCACCGTATGTTAGAGCAAGTCCGTCCCATAACGCCTTTTCCGTCGGGTATCTAGTCACATTTGTGACTAGAGATGATTCAATTGTTTGTATTATCCATGTAAACACGGAATTGTCAGCCTGTTCCCAGGTTAAAAAATTCGGATCTGTTGGAGTAGGGGGAGGAGGGACGCCAGTAAGGTGGCTCCTCCTTCCCCGGCCGATAATGGCTCTCAGAACTAGAGGTGCCCATAAAGCGTAATTGTCTCCATTTAATTTAATGTTCACTGTCAAATTTTCTGTAGAAAAGGAAATTGGTGATGGTGAGGTTGGAATTTCTGGTGGTCTGGTGGGTATATTCCGGAGGATACTGACTACTTGGATGGCCAGATCAGATATATCAGGTGTATTTGGTACTTGTGGTGTCTGAGGTTTATCTTGTGGTGTTTGGCTTGACATGGTTTCGGTTCTTTTTCTGGGCAGGTTACCAAGAGCAGGACAAACTGGAGCACTTCTGGTCAATTAGCCAAAACTGGCTGGGAAAGGTATTTTACGGCTGAGAACATGTAATTTTAGGCTATGATGACTGAAAAATCTGAGCCTAACGTCAGAATTCCAAGCAAGATGGTAATCGGGTCAAAGATTTCACCCGCTCTGATACCATGATAACACTTGCATATGGCAGAAAACTGTATTGTTTTCATTGATAATCACTTTGTTGCTATACATCAATTTATACACAATTGCCTACTACTATATAAGGTAAAATACACACATTACTCCTATAAATCCTCAATCACCATTGACTACCGTATATCCTACAATAAATACAATGAATGCTAAATCTTTCCTTTTTCATTTCTTTCCTTCTAACATCATCATCCGATGAATGATCGAGGAGTAATTTCGTCTCGGAGGAATGTCCACAAGTTGCTTCCTCCACTCCTGTCCCAGCCAGCAGATTATCAAAAGGGTCCGAACGAAGCAACGACACATCCTGCGTAAATGATAAGTTCTGAAGAGTATCTTGCTCTGTTTTTTCTGCCTCTAATGGAAGAACGACCTACAGTGGCAGCTCCCCTGCCTATTGCTCAGAAACAGCAGCTTCCGGGATGATATGGGATGGACCCGAGCCATCTTCAGGTGGTTGTTATGCTGCATCAGAAGGCTGCAAGCCAGCATTCATCGAATCATCTCCAACATTACCGGCTTATCTTTCTTTTGGAGTCCAACGTTGTTCCGGAGCATCAAAAATTTTAGTTTTTCCCTTAATGGCTGCTCGGTGTGCTGCTATCGTGTCCACCTGTGGAGGGCGCTCCGCATTCGCCTTACAAGACAGCGTGGCATGCCTGGCACCCAACATGTAGAATAATAGCAAGGCATGTCCTCATAATCAATGTGCTAAAAGAAGTGAAAATCATGACTTTGAATATAGACACGAGTTGGCAAATCTTTTGACACATCTACTTCAACACAAACCCTTGCAACCGATGGCCTCAGCAAGTTCGTGGTTGCATTATCCGCTTTCAATGGGGTTCCAATTAGTCGAGAAATTTTGAAAAGAGCCTCGGGCTTATGCAAATATACTGGCAATCCAGGCAAGGACAACTATACCACACAATTAGAGTATCCACTTTAGGATCAAAATCATAAGACCATTTAGTTATGTGCATATGAAAACCCAGAACATGATTTTTGTCATATTGGGGTATAGCCTTTAATAGCTATCCAGTTTAAACTATGTCAATACATAATAGTCATCTTGTGAGAAAGTATGACAATCTTAGGTCAGAAGATTCTATGTCATACGTGACCACTTATGATACCGACCCACGCAATGATCATGTAGCGAGTACATTGTACTACAATATGTATCTCCCAGTCTGATTCATATCTCCATATAGATAATCATCTCATGATTATCTAATCAAACTGGTACTAGTGTCACACCCTCGTTTTCTTATTGCCTATAATATGAAATAGAATAATATAGTATACCAAGTGGTTATGACATTATAATTGACCACTTGTTGCGTGTGTGTGTGATCATATTAGTGTAATTCAAGTAAATAGAAGTAAGACACCTAATGAGTAGTGAAGGAAAAATAAATAGTTGTAAGATGGGATGAGTAATGTAACAAGTGATTTAATGTGGTTAATTAAATGACATTGAAAACAAGACACAAACTTCTTATTCCACTAAAATAAAAGGAAAAACAAATTTGGACATAAGTAATTATTTCTTTCTCTTACACATGGAAGAAAAAATGGAATTGCATGCACAGCGGCCAAGTATGTTTGTGGAAGAGAAAAAGCCTTCCCCATTGTCATAACATGCATAGTTAATGCGAAATGAGCCTTCATATTTTTGCATGAAGAAAGCATGCCTTGGAATCTCATCATTTCACTCCACTCCACCCCTCTCAAACCCCCTTAAGTGGCCAGCCAAGGTGTCTTTTTAAGTAAGACTTCATTCTTCCTTCAAACACTCCACTTTTTATCATTTCATCTTCAACAAGTGTAAGCCAGCTCTACTTCTTCCTTTCAAGCAAGAAACTCATCCTTCAAGCTCATCTTCCCTCCCTCCAAAACAAAAAGTTTAACAAGAAAAGAAAAGAGGAAGACTTCCTCTCTTTATCCTAACTCATTCCTTCAAGACAAGGCTAAGATTTCCTCCTTCTTCTAGGCATAAAACCGAGAGCTAGTAGAGCAAGGAATAAGAAGAACCAAGGTTAGTTTTCATCATGAAGTGATTTCAAATACTTTCATCTAACAACTTACATAATTGTTCATCAACTCCTCTCTTTTGGCTAACCCAACCGTGGCCCTCATACGAAAGGACAAGGAAGAATCTTTAAGCCAATGCCAAGAAACAAGCATCTAGGTTCTTCATCAAGAAGGAACCTTCAAATCAAAGCTTAGATTAAGAGAAATAGGCAAGTACATCTCTTAGATTCCTCATGCAGTTTCCAGAATCACTAAGTAATTTCTATAGAAAAATGGACATTCATGAGATATTCAAGGCCACATTCCTGTGTAAAAATCGATAATGAGGATTGCATGTGAGATTTGGCTATGATAAAGAATAGATATAAGTATCATCAAGCGATGTTCATATGAAAAACTTATGTTCATACAAAAAGAAGTAATGAGGCTTGCATGTGTGGCTTTGAGGCTTGCATGTGTGGCTTTGACCATGATCAAGACTAGTTAAAAGTATGTCTTGGCTAGAGGAAGGGAATGCATATGAAAACCTTGCATTTGAGTTTTGACTATGATCAAGATTAATTATGATTATTTTTTAGCTAGGAAAAGGAAGTTCATATAGAAAATAAGTAATGACGCCTTGGATGTGTGATTTGTCCATAATAAAGTATAGAAAACAATATGATTTCAGCTAAAGGAAGAAAAAAATTGAGGATTGATCAAATTGAATCTTGATTAAACATGATTATAATGATGCATGTACTTATTTAAGCTTTTGATCACAAGTTTCTTGTTTGCATGATGCTTTTTGGTTGATTTCCAACCCTGAAGCATTTGGCCATATGGGTACATCACCCTCCTTGATTGAGCATACATATTGCCTTGACAAGCTTTATGCCTAGTGTAGTATGCAAAGTGGTAGGTTGAGGATTTTTAGGAGGTCAAACACACTTGTTATGATGAAGGTCCTAACTTCTTGAAACTCCCAACCTTTGTAATTGTTGGAAAACTTCATTACCTTTTTGGTGAGTGTTGGTTGAATCGTATGTTGGAGGGAACCTTACTCCTCGGTTTCAGTGATGTGTAAGTAGAAAGAAAGTAAATCATGAGGTAGGTAGTGTAAAAATATTGGTATGTATGTGGGTGTATAAGTCTCGGCCATAATGTCCATCTTCATGCAATATCTTTGTATTTGACAAAATGGACCATAAATATGGATGTAGTAGTATATTTTTTATAGCGTTTTTCCCCTTGATGTTGTGAAAAAGTATTTGTAAGTATGTGAATAGATAACTTTCGGCCATTGTGGCCATGTTCCTGCGTAATTTGTATATTTGGTAAAAAGAAAAAGGGGCCTCAATATGTATCCAGTGTATGTTGTTGGAAAAATGTTTTCCTTGGGACCATGTTTAACTTTAGGATTTAGGTCTCACAAAGGGTGGTCCACTTTCGAATAAAGTATCAATGTATTTATTAAGTGTTAACTATATGGAATAGTGTAATTTTGTGTTCATGTATACTTATTTGTGATTATGGAACTTATTGTGTAATATGTTGAAATATAGACATTTCATGGATTGGCATATATAACTGTATGGACATGGATCATTGTGCACATCATTTTGCAAAAATTATTGGTTGTGGACAATAACATATTGCATTGTTTGCGAAATCACGAATCCACCACGGATGGGATATGGATATGGACTGGTCTCCGACCAGATATGGATATGGACTGTTCACTGACCAGATATGAATATAGATATGGACTGGTCTCTGGCCAGATATGGACATGGACATGCATCGCATTGTTTTATAACATTTGCATCATTACTGCATCATCATTGAATGGATCATGAAAATTATATGGACATAGATTATTATGGATTACGGAAATTACATGGATATAGATTATCAAGGGGTAATATTATGGACATATATTGGACTTGTATATTATTTGCACTGTTTTTGTGTATGGACTTATTTATGATGAATGTGCTAAACTCTATTTATGAAATGGGGACGGATATGTATGTCTTTATGATGTAAATTATTTTAGAACCACATCTCCGCATGTTTTATCCCATGACGGATCTAAGGAGTTTAGTTGCTGTGCGATTCGTTTATCTCTCAAATTTTCCATCTAAATAATTTGCATATAACAGGGACCGGAATGCTGTTTACGTACAGGACGAGCCGGAGATAGACTACCCCTGATTGAGACGTAGGCACCTGGATTGACACTTAGATGTTTTATTTCGACGGATATGTATTATGGTCTTATGTTGGGACTTATGTATTTTGTGTGGACTATGTTTTTCGGATTATACATTGGGACAGTTGGATATTTTGTAATGTTTAAGTTATGATGCTTCCGCTATATCAGTCTACGTTTTATGTTGTGACGTGAATTTGATTGGTATCAACGCCTTGTACTTCTCCTAGTAGAGTATGACGGGTGTACCGTTCCGAGATCATAGTCTCAGGTGGGACGCTACAACTAGTATTTATGAAATAACTATGAACAATTTGAATAACTATTAAAAATAACTCAAGCATAACCACTTATAACGAATACGTGCAATTAATGATAAATTCATTTGTAAATAATATAATGTATGATAACAAAATATAGGTCTAAGCAAATGAACGAAGGAATAACTATAAATAACAACCAACATATGAGTCAATGGTAGGGCGTGTTTAACACAAAGCCTAGACACATTGTGATAGCTCCAACTGAAAGCTTTGTTTTCCAAGAGAATGGAATAGGTGAACAAGGTTGTTACATGATAGAGACCAAACTTACCAAGAACACGATACAGTAAGGCGATGACAGCCATGATGATGACAAAGATATACCTATAGACGACGACGATGATGGACATGAAAGTAAGAATATGACTTTGCGTAATTAAAGACTGCGTTGGCACTGTATTTTTTGAGATTTATTTTTTTTTATCTTCCCTGTTCTTTTTAACGTATTCACAAGGCTTTGTCTGTTTGCATCCTTTTGCGTATGTATGCTTATGCAATTCCACTGGATCAGTTATCCAAAGGTTTTGTTTTGTCCTTATAGTTTATGTTCAGATTAACTGTGTTGAATTTGCTAATGAGGATTCTTTGGGTCTGCTGTTTTTCTTTGATAACGTAGCACTTCTGAGATTAGTGGAAACTACATTGCTTTGGCTTGATCATATATCTTTGTAGTCATTGTTGGAGAAAATGGGAAGAAATTGAATGGGTCAAATTGCAAACCGTGGTTAGCAACGTATTTTGAGAATAGTTATGATTAGTTGTCCTTAATAATGAGAGGAAACTAATGGGTCCTTAGTTATCTACGTAACGAGCAGATAATTTTAGCCCTTTTGAATCACTCAATTATGATATCGGATGAATGAGAAATTAATGCTCAAAGTAGGAGAGAAATCATCTCAACTCGGATCGTGCTTGGGCTAGGATTGCAGGCTGCGAGCTGCGGGCTTGTGCCCGGGCCGCAGACCGGGCTGCAGGTTGCGGACTGTAAGCTTATCATGCATGTTGCGGGTCGGATCCTATCAGCTGCGAAGACAGTTTGTTTAAAGTTAAACTTCTCCAGCTTGCTGGGATCAGCTAAGGTTTAAGTTTTGAAAAATTGTTTGAGCTTTAACCGTGCTGAGTTGACCTGAAATTGTTATGATCTGAGGGATCAGATTAAATAGTTATTTGATCCAACTGCAGTGAGCAGACTTGAGCGGTTATCTGATCCAAAGGTCCAAGCCGAGCAGATATCTGATGCAAGGGTTCAGACCGAGCAGGTATTTGATCCTACGGCTGTGGTTGAGCTGAATGTAACAAACTGAGCT
Organism: Eustoma russellianum; assembly: GCA_036186865.1. Lineage (NCBI taxonomy): Eukaryota > Viridiplantae > Streptophyta > Magnoliopsida > Gentianales > Gentianaceae > Eustoma > Eustoma russellianum. The sequence goes on along the minus strand of AP025072.1, from coordinate 5,912,799 downwards.
CACATTGGCCCCATAAATAGAGGCCGTGCTGACCTCTATGGTAATCAAGAAATCATTCCAAAGTCTTCTTCTTCTACTCTATTCAATCTCTCTGCATTATCATCTTCTCAAGCATAACAACATCCTTTGCATTTCAAGTCATCCAAGGAGTCAGAAACATCTTACAGGTTCGTTGAGTTAATACGTTGCAGTGTCACTTGTCTGAACTGATTCCGTTGTATCCTGGGAGACGATTGCTTCCTCTGGTTGGACACAGTATACCGGAGCAATACTTCTTAAGGACAGAGTCTTGGACTCACCTTGGATACATGCTTGTCTGATTTGCTGAGCTGCAGTACTGCCATGCTGAGCTAAACTGGTCTGACAAGTGGTTGCTGAGCTCTGCTGTGTGCTGAGCTCAGCTGGTTGGCTGTTAAAGCATTCGTTGTTCTGTAGTTGTTGCCGAGCTGAGCTCTGTTGTGTGCTGAGTTCGGTTGAGTGGTTGATAGTGCAACACAATTGACTTATAGTGCTTCCGAGCTGAACTCTGCTGTGTACTGAGCTTGGGGTTTGGATGTTGAGCATCAGTTGCTCAGTAGTGCTGTCATGTTGAGCTCTGCTACGGTTCTGAGCTCGGCTGAATGGCTGATAGCACAGACGATGTGCTGAGGTCGGTAGGTCGGCTGTCCAGAATGCAAACTCAATTGTGCTACTTGGACTGATCTGACCTGAACGATTGACCCAACCTGAGCTGCGCTCGGCAAGTTGGTGGTTGCTTTATTTCACAAAGCACATATTGTACAGAATTGTCCTTGAATATTTTCCATTCTTAAGACGTATTGCATATTGATTCTGTACTGATTCTCGGTTTTTTTTACGTTTTTCAGAAACTGAGATGGAGAACGCAAGTTCAAGCTATGTTCATGGCATTGACGTGCAGAGTGATGTTCCTGTGACACCAAACAATGGGGTGCCTGTGACTGCTGCACCGGGTCCTGTTGTGGCCTAAGTGAAGAAACCAGAGAAGTTCAATGGGAGCTTCTTCAAACGATGGCAGCCGAAGATGTTGTTCTTTCTGACTGCCCTGGGCTGGCCAAGCTATTGACCGAGGACCCACCTGTGGTGGATCCTCTGGATGACCGACCCAGAATATGTAAAACAGTCTCTCTGTTGAAGCTTGAAACTTCAACAATTATGTGCGTTTAAGTCATATTCAAAGGTGTTTGGACAATTCATTATATGGATTGTACTGCACGTACAAAACTGCAAAGTCTCTGTGACAGGCTTTGGAGAAGAAATACCGTATGGATGATGCCGACACTAAGAAATTTATTGTCAACAAATTCCTGGATTTTAAAATGTCAGATTCTCGAACTGCTGTTTCTCAAGTTGAGGAACTACATACGTTCGTAGCCGAGATGGAAGAGGAGGACATGTTGCTCAGTGAATCTTTCGTCGTGGCTGCGGTGATTAAGAAGCTACCTCTTTTGTGGAGAGAATTCAGAAGCTATCTCAAGAACAAGAAAAAGGAGATGACATTGGAAGATATGATTGTCTGACTTGCATAAAGGAGTATAATCGAAGATCTGAGAGAAAGCCACATGTTAGTTCTGGTCAGGCCAAGGCCCATATTACAGAGGCCAAGAAAAAAAGTCCACCTCGGAGTGAACAACAAAGGCAAGAAGATGGCCAAGAAGTTTAAGGAAAAATGCTACAACTGTGGCATTCAGGGGCATGTCAGCATTGAATCTCGTAAGGCCAATAAGAAGCAAACCAAGGCAAAGGCAAACCTCTTTGATGTCATGGATGATCTGAATCTCTGTGTGGTGGTCTTAGAATGCAATGATGTGGGGAACATACGCGAATGGTGGCTAGACACTGGTGCCACATGACATGTCTGCTCCAGCAGGGAAATGTTCTTGCAATACCAGCCCGGGAACAACGAACAACTTTACATGAAGAACTCTACCTCATCAAAGATCACAGATGAGGGGAAAGTTGTTATGAAGCTGACCTTGGGGAAGCATCTGACTCTGCAGAATGTGCTGCACGTCCCCGACATTCGGAAGAATTTGGTTTCTGGAACTCTTTTAGTCATGCATGGCTTTAGACTAGTGTTAGAGTCAAATAAAGCTATTCTTTTGAAAAATGACATGTATTTGGGGAAGGGGTACTTATCGAATAGGATGTTCAAATTAAATGTCATCAGTATTGTACAAAAGAAATAATTGGCGGCAGATGCTAATAAAATTGCTTTCTCTTCTATTTACATTCTGGAGACTTCTTGTTTATGATATTTTTGTTTGGTACATGTTAATTACAAGTCAATACAACGAATGGTTAATCTTGACTTATTACCCAAATTAAATTTTGATAAGGGAAAATGCCAAATTTGTGTTGAAGTGAAGATGGCAAAGGCGCCATTTCGTTCCATAAAAAGGAGCACTGAACCTTTGGATTTAATTCATACAGACGTGTGTGAATTGTAGATTGTGCAAACGAGAGGCGGTAAAACGTACTTTGTCATTTTTATCAACGACTGCACTAGATACTGTTATGTTTATTTTCAAAGAAGTAAAGATGAGACCGTTGATGCTTTCAAAAACTACAAAAATGAAGTTGAGAATCAATTTAGAAAACGAATTAAAGCAATTCATAGTGATAGAGGTGGCAAATATGATACACCGTTCAATGAATTTTGTTCAAAACATGGCATTATTCATCAAACGACTGCACCATATTCACCTCAATCGAATGGTATTGTTGAACGCAAAAACCGTACTCTTAAAGAGATAATGAATGTTGTTGATAAGTTCGGGCTAACCTCAAAACTTGTGGGCGGAGCAATACGCTCAGCTAACGTCATTTTGAATATAATTTAATCTAAAGGGATGGACAAAACCCCATACAAACTTTGAAAAGGCCACAAGCCAAGTTATAAATACTGCAAAGTGTGGGGGTGTCTGACAAAGGTTGTTGTACTTAAACTAAGACAAGTGAGAATTGGGTCTAAAACAGTTAACTGCATATTTATAGGATATGCGACTAACAGTAGTGCAAATCGCATCTTAATGCACAAACGAGACATTCCTGACATACATGAAAACATTGTCATAGAGTCGAGGAATGCAGTGTTCTTCAAAGATGTCTTTCCAAAGAAAGACAAAAACAATGAAGAATCAAGTACTGGAAAGCGAATGCGTGAGACAACCCTTCAAGGAACTGAGGAACTTTGTCAAAGAAAGCGAGCCAAAATACCAACTTTGTTTGGACCGGATTTTCTAACTTACATGGTGGAAAATGAGCCGAGGACCTTTTCTGAGGCAATGTCAACTCCAGAAGCTCCCTTCTGGAAAGAGGCAATGAACAATGAGATAGACTCTATTCTTCTGAATCACACTTAGGAGTTGGTTGACCTTCCACCAGAAAGTAAACCACTCGAGTGTAAGTGGATTTTCAAGAAGAAATTAAAAGAGAATGGGTCTATCGGCAAGTACAAGGCCCAGTTGGTAGCAAAAGGCTATCGAAAGAATGAAGGATTTGGCTATTTTGACACCTACTCATCAGTAACTAGAACCACTTCTATAAGGATGATAGTTGCTATTGCAGCAGTCTACAACTTGAAAATCCCTCAGATGGATGTGAAGACAGCTTTTCTGAATGGTTAGTAGGAGGAAGAAATTTATATGGAACAGCACGAAGGGTTCATTGTTCAAGGACAAGAATTAAAAGTCTATAAACTTGTTAAGTCACTTTACGGACTTAAGCAAGAGCTCAAACATTGGTACTTGAAATTTGATCAAGCAATGCTTACTAATGGTTTCAAGATCAACGAATATGACAAGTGTGTCTATATCAAGAACACATAGAATACATATGTCATAGTATGTCTCTATGTAGACGACATGCTAATCATAGGCAGTACTCGTGATATCATCTTGAATAAGCAGAAGATGTTGACGAGAAACTTCGACATGAAGGATATTGGAGTTTCCAACGATATTCTAGGAATTAAAATTTCTAGGGTAGCCAAAGGACTCGTATGGTCACAAACACACTATATTGAAACTGTTCTAAAACGATTCAATATGTTTGATGTGAAGCCGGTAAAAACTCCACTTGACTTAAGTATACACTTAAGGAAGAACCGTGGAGAGCAGTAGCTCAATTGGAGTACTCGTAAATAATTGGAGGTCTGATGTATATAACGAATTGTACAAGGCTGGACTTAGCATGTTCAATAAACAAACTGAGCAGGTTTACCAGTAATCCAAGCGATGATCATTGGAAAGCTCTAAATAGAGTGATGAAATACTTAAAGTATACAATGAACCTTGTGTTACATTACATAAGATATCTGGCAGTATTAGAAGACTATTATGATGCCAACTTGATATATGAATAGCAAAGATTCAAAGTCCACCAGTGGATATTTATTCACGGTTGGTGGAGATGCTGTATCGTGGAAACCCATAAAGCAAACATGCATAGCATGTTCCACTATGGAAGCTAAGTTTGTATCACTAGATAATGCCGGGAAAGAGGCTGAATGGCTTTGGAATTTCCTGGAAGATGTGCCATGCTGGCCTAAGCCAATCGTTCCTATCAGCATACACTATGATAGTCAATCAGCTCTAGGACGAGCACAAAGCAACATCTATAATGATAAGTCTCGACATATATGTCTGAGACAGTATACCATTAAATAGTTGATCTCTAATGGCGTGATTTCCATTGATTATATAAAATCAATGGAGAATCTTCTGAATCTGCTTACAAAAGGTTTGCCTAGAGATCAGATGTCAATTTCGACAAACGGAATGGGATTAAAGCCTATAATGCAAGAATCTTTGTAATGGAAACCCAACCTTGTTAACTGGAGATCCCAGAATCCTGGTTCCATTGGGACGACTAAGTTATGAAGGTTCAGGAGCACGTACTCATTCTCTTAAATAAAAGTGTTCTCTACAGAAAGAATTAGGGCAAGCTGATGCTTTTAATGTTTCCTATATCTTAGTATATCAAATGGGGTATGTCAGAATACTATCTATGGGAAACACCTGCGTAAGTGTGAAGTAGAGCCGCTTCTATGAGAATTTTATGAGGCAAGAACTCTCTAACACACTTTCTGAAACTAGACGGTTCATGGTCAAAATAAACACAATCATGAGAACTAAAAAGGCATTAATGGAAATGTTGTGCGAGTACTGTTGTCTAGGTTCACAATAAAGGTTGATTAGTTCAAGATATCAAGTCACTAATTAGCCTAGTGGATCCGATAGTATACCACTAGGAAAGGTTCAAAGCCAGCAACTACCTCTTCTGATGCAACATTTTTTTGTCTAACTTCTCGGTAGAGTCTGCATATGCATTTGCATTAATTTCCATTCATGTGGGGATTGGTGGAGAAAATGGAAGAAATTGAATGGGCCAAGTTGCAAACCGTGGTTAACAAGACACTATGAGCTTAATTATGATTAATTTCCTTAATGATGAAAGAAAACTAATAAGTCCTTATTTATCTACGTAACGAGCAAATAATTTTAGAATTTTGAATCACTCAATTACGATATCAGGTGAATGAGAAATTAATACTCAAAGTAGGGAAAATCAGCTCAGCTCGGACAGTGCTTGGGCTAGGATTGTGTCCTGCAAGCTGCAGGCTTGATGGGCTTATGCTCAGGCCGCATACCAGGCTACAGGCTTTAGACTGCAGGCCGGATCATGCATGTTGCGGGTCAGATCCTTTCAGCTGGGAATAAAGTTTGTTTAAAGTTAAACTTCTCTAGGTTGTTGGGATCAGGTAAGGTTTAGGTTTTGCAAAGTTGTTGAGCTTTAATCATGCTGAGCTTACCTTAAATTTTTTTGATCTGAGGGCTCAGATTAAACAGTTATTTGATCCAACTGCAGTGAGCAGTCCTGAGCGATTATCTGATCCAAGGGTTCAGGCCGAGCATGTATCTGATCCTGCGGTTGTGGTTGAGCTGACTGTAACAAACTAACATCAAATTTCTCATGTAAATAGAGGCCGGGCTGACCTTTGTAGTAATCAAGAAAGAATTCAGAAATCTTCTTCTTCTTCTCCATACAATCTCTCTGCATTATCATCTTCTCACGTATAAACAACATCCTTTGCATTTCAAGTCATCCGAGGAGTCAGGAATATCTTACAGGTTCGTTGAGTTCATACGTTACAGTGTCACATGTCTGAACTGATTTTGTTGTATCCTGTGAGGCGATTGCTTCCTCTGCTTAGGTACAGTATACCGGAGCAATACGTCTTAAGGACAGAATTCTGGACTCACCTCGGATACCTGCTCGCCTGATCTGCTGAGTTACAGTACTGCTGTGGTAAGCACAAATGGTCTGACAAGTGGTTGCTGAGCTCTGCTGTGTGCTGAGCTCAGCTGGTTGGTTGTTAGAGCATTCATTGCTCTGTAGTTGTTTCTGAGCTGAGCTCCGCCAAGTATTAAGCTCGGCTGAGTGGTTGATAGTGCAACACTGTTTGACTTACAGTGCTATCGAGTTGAACGCTGTTGTGTGCCGAGCTTGGCTGTTTGGCTGTTGAGCATCAGTTGCTCGGCCAGTAAAGGAGGAAGACATGGTAGAGCAAAAGAAATAGCTCCAAGCATATTCCCAAGATGATCTCTTACTAGCAGAAGCGTCCAATTTAATTTAAGTTTGCCCGACGGTGGAAGCCTCCATTTAACCACAATTTCCCGTGACAGCTTTAGCGGAGGTGAGAAACCGCTATCTATAAGCTTAGGAATATAAGCAGCTTGTTTCTTACCAGAGAAAGTAGAAGCCTAGGTGTAACATGATTGGCGAAGTAAACTGTGTATGCTACTAGCAGATAGATCGGCATCACCAAATATTACATTTGTATATACCTTCCAAATTGCCAACATATAAAAGGGCGGAGCAACAATGCAAAACTGCCCTCAAAGCATACATAAGGATGCGGATAGCCACCATTTCAAGAGATACGACCTAAGATTGGATGTTTCTGTTAAAGGGCCATTCAAAAGCAATGCTTCCTGACACCATAAACTTTGTATTTTAGTGCACTATAGAAAAATATGGGCCAAAGTGGCAGAAGAGAGCCTACAAAACGGACATATAGTAGGACATATTTGAAGAAAATGAATGAGATAATTCTGTAGCGATAAAGCTCCATGAAATAAACGCCACATAAAAATACATATTGATTTTGGCAATGAATTCCACCAAATGTATTTGTGAGAATGTAATGTGGGTCTATGAATCCGAGATTCTTCATATCCTTTCTGCAGAGAGTAAACTTCTGAAGATGCCATATACCATATAAGACCGTCGGTTGAGGTAGTGTGATCCGAACAGAAAGAATGAATAGAACAAATACGCTTCAAATCCGGAGAATCATAAAGCTGCGGGATGTAGTCATTGCGTGAGCCATAACGATTACACATGCAGACTGCCCTTATAAAAGTATTGTTATGAAAATCAACCACAATTTACAGCCATAAGATTGCTGTAAGAACCTGATATTTCGAATACCCAATCCTCCTTCTTCCACCAGAAGACAAATACGACTCCAAGAAACCCAATGGTGGCGTGTGTCCCAAATAAAAGATGCCATTTTACGATGAAGAACGTCTATAACACTTTTAGGAAACCATGAAGAAGCCATGATATGTAAAGGCAACAATGTTAAGACAGATTGTTGAAGAACTAACCTGCCCCCAGGAGTAAGTAATTGACTTGACCAACCTATCAATTTAGCATCAAAATGTTGTATGAGAGACTGACAATAATGAGCTCTATTAACTCCCCGATATAAATACGATCCAAGATACTTGATAGGTAGTGAAGAACATCTCATTCCGAAAATCTCTCCAAGATCCTGGCGTTGATGAGTTGTCACTGTGCTGCTAGCAACAAATTGGCTTTTGGAATAGTTTATCTTTTGGACAAACGCTTGCTGGTAGAGACGGGGGACTACTGGAAATTCCTCAACTTATGAGCGTTACCATGTAAAAATATCAACAAGTCGTCAGCATATGCTAAATGTGAAACTCCATGAACACAACCCATGCAAAATCCATGTAGCATGCCAACTTTGAAAAGAGAATTGATAACCCAATTGATCCTTCAAAGCATAAAATAAAGAGAAGTGGCGATAGCGAATAACCTTGTTCCACACCGCGTGTGGGTGAGAAATACCCATAAATCCTTCCGTTAATGGAGATAGATAATTTTAAAGAGGACATGGAGTTCATAATTATGCGAATGAAGAAATTTGAAAATCCAAATCTCTTAAGTATGTGCTACATATATGTCCAATTCACCCTGTCAAATGCTTTTGCCATACCTAATTTAATCATCACATGGCCTCCTCGGACATCTTTGTTCAGAAAGTGTGTCATTTCATTGGCCATTAATACATGCTCGCCAAAGTCATGCCCTTTAAGAAAGCCAATTTGTTCTCGAGAAATAATAGCAGGCAAAATACTAGCCATACGTGAAGCAATCAAACGGGTGATTACCTTGCTGATGAAATTGGAAAGGCAAATAGGCCTCTATTCCGCAACAGACTGTGGATGTATGACCTTGGGCAAAAGTGTGATGGCGGAGGAAAATATCGATTGTGGCGTCAGAACGCCCATGAAGAATTCTTGAACTGCACATAAAACATCGACCTTCAATATGTCCCGACATACGCGAAAGAAATGCCCATTATATCCATCAGGACCAACTGCACTATTTTGGCTCAAGCTCTAAACGACACTTTTAACCTCCTCCATCGTTTGAAGTCGAAGTAAATCTTCATTATCTGCAGAAGTGACTATATGCGGTATATGCTGCAAGAAAGCTTCAACTCCTACTACTGCCTTGCTTGTAAACAAGTGTTGATAAAAATTCCCTGCTAAACGGCCTAAATCATTTGGATCTGTATGTCGGATACCATTAGCATCCTTAATCTGTCAAATTCTCTGACATCAATATCTATCCTTAACCAAAGAATGATAATACGCAGCATTGGCCTCACATTCCAACACCCAGCGGAGACGAGATTTTTGACTCCAATACGAGGTCTGTTCTAAGTTAGACCGTTATGAATTCGCTTGAGCCAATGACATAGCCGCTCTATTTTTAGTAGCAGGTGAATTATCATATGCAGCTTCCTTACGTAAAAATTCCTTCTCAGCCTATGTAGCACAGCTAAATATATTCCCATAAACATCTTTATTCCAGCGTCTGAGATCTTTTTAAGGAGATGAAGTTTAGAATATGGACCTTGCATGCCTCCCACTGTCGGATATTCTTTCCAAGAAGCTGCCACATAGGTATAAAAATCTAGATGCATGGTCCATGTATTTAAAAACAAAATGGAGCTGGAGGCTTATCATTAGTTAATTCGCAGCATAAGAGAAGTGGTGGATGATCTGAAGTCACACATGGCAAATGGCGAACAACCACATCAGCAAATAGACCACAAAAGAAGTGTTCCCAAGAATCCTATGTAAGAAACATTGAACCCGGTTGATACCAGAGCCATGTGCCCATGTATATAGAGATCCCATGATAGGGATTTCTTATAATTGACAATGATGAACACAATCATTGAAATCTAGTAAGGAACGTAACGTAGGGGAAGTCCAGCCTCAATGTTCATCCAATCGTAAGAAAGTGTTAAAGTCGCCTTCTATTATCTATGGATTCGACAGTCGCTGAATATGTGAGTAAAGAGTATCCCATAAGATTTTGCAATCATGAATAATGTGCTTTCCATAGACCACAGTCCATGCAAAAGGCTGCTGTAATAGCATCCAAATAAACCGTAGCAACGAGGCTTGTGTACCATGATCAATGTTCACAAATTGCACACTTGATGCCTGGCAAAAAAGCCATATGTTCCTGTCACATGTAACTATTGCATGATGAAAACCTAATTTAATAAGATTGTAGTTTATTTCCATGCTGCTTGGGCTCAATGATAACCAATTAAGTCAACACAATGCTCAGTAAAATAACCAAAAGATGGGGTAACAATGTCCGCAAACCCCCAACATTACATGTTATGGCTTTTATTGAGAATTTGAGGTAAAAGCACGACCACGAGTAACACTACGTGTCTCCATTGTAGAATGCGGACGGAGAGGTAAATCTTTCTTAGCCCATCTTCTTCGCCAAGATGGAACTGGCAAAAAACCGTCTTGATCTACCCATGTATCACACGAGACTGCTGCTAGGATAGTAGCGTCATCAAACTGTTCGGGACGATTTGCCAACCGTTTCCCTATTTGTTCTGAATCATGCAGCATGGTTTCGGCGAATTTCTTGCGAGACTGTAAATCCAATCGAATTTGTTAGTGTATGTGCCCTAAGCCATGATTTGGATATTTATGTTATGCATTTATTATTAATAAAAGAGGTTTTATTATCATTATTGTTGGTTAGTATGTTACACAATTTTGATATATGTCACTGATTCATTATTGTTATGGAGATAAAATAATTTATAATCAGTATGAGTATTGATTTGATAATCATAAGATGATTATGTGTATGGTGATATGAATCAATCTCATAGATACTTGTTAGAGAACAGTGTATTGGATGGACCCATCATGAGATTGCTACATGGATTAGCGTCATAAGTAAATCTCATGATAGTCATGTTTTAATCCTTTGACTTGAGATTGTCATTGTTTCCAACATAAGGACTATTATATTTTGACATGATCAAACGTTATCCGTAACTGGATAATAATAAAGGTCATGATTGAATGTGATAGAAATTATGTAGAGGATATTGAACAATCAAGATAGAATTTGTCCCTCTCTTCTGAGAGAGATATCTTTGGGCCCCTCGATTAGTGAGACTGTGAAATGCATGGCCGTGCTCAAATGAATTGATAGTGTGATCAATATCATTTGTTTTATCAGTCTACTTAGAGATCGAGTAATCATATGTTTGAACAATATAAGTATGACGCTGACCATGACTTATGTTCAAACTAGATATCGTGTGACAAAGGGATTAATGCATGTACTATTATTAGGCTAGTTGGACTTTACTCGTATTAATTGGGTAGTCGTAATGCCTTGCTAGAGGCCAATTACGACTTGTTGGTTTAATAGCGATTTAATCAACTGCCAATTAATATGGGCCTATCGGGTCACACACAAGAATGCGTGTGGCTGAGATTAATAATATTAATAATATTAATATTGGATATTAATTATTATTATTATTATTATCGTTTTAATATTAATAATATTAATATTGGATATTAATTATTATTATTATTATTATTAATTTCGTTTTTTATGTATATATTTATATCATCGAATAATAACAGAGAATCCATATCTGATATGGTTGTTGATTGGTTTTATCTAATCCTAACAGAATCCGTATCTGGTATGGATTATGATAGACGTTGACAAATCCGATCTGGAATTGGATTTTGATATCTATATATATGTATGGAGCTTGACGTATCATGTACACCATGCAAGCAGCAAAAACGAAATAACAGAAAAACGAAAGATCCTAGAATCGTTTTTGTGAAAAACGAGTTCTTCAGCCGCGCCGTTTGAAGAGCTAGCACTCTGGGCGGAAGCGGTCGTGTGGATACTGACAGAGGGTGTTCGTGATTTCGCACCTCTTCCATCTGCAGATTTCGAATCTACGGAGGTAATTTTTGATTTCTTTGGTAGAAAATCAGAGATCAAGTTTTGTTTCTTCTGCTGCGCATTTGGTAGAAAATCAGAGATCAAGTTTTGTTTCTTCCACTGCGCATTTGGCAGTGATCTCGTTCGATTTCCTAACAGAATTGACCTATATACATGAATCTGAAAACTGACAGTATTCAGGATCATCCTGTTGTTTCTGCTGGAAAATAATCTCATTTTCCTTATCATCCATTAATAGCATAATATCTTGCAATTCAGTAATAGGCATATTTGGCTGGGGAGATAAAATTTGTGGCTCAGACGATTGATGCTGGGGAGCTTCCGTAAGATGCTCCGATGATTAGGCGCATATCAACAGAATGACTGGATCCCCTCTTGTAACAGCAGAGTCGTTTTGAGGGATCTTCTTCTTTAGAGTCCATCTTGTAGCGGGTTTTGATATCTTATCAGTTGGCATCGAAGTATCTGCACAGTGACCTGTAACATGCCCTAAACGACAGCAGGTGCGCAAAAGGTGGGCAAATCTTCACATATATCCTGTTGTAGCAACACCTTTTGTTTTGCCTGAAGGTACAATTTTTTGGGAAGATCATGAGAAACATCTACCTCTATACATACTCGCGCAACAGAGGGACATAAGCCATCAGCAGTAGCGACATCTAGCTTAATTAGTGTACCAATTGGACGCATAATTTCGAAGAGGGTTGCTTTATGTTGCAGATGTATAGGGAGCCCAGGCAGCGCTATCCAAACCTGTATGATATGAACATCAAATGATAGATCAAAATCCATCGTCCATTTGGTGACACGCATATGAAAACCAGTAATATTCCATGATCTTCAATAAAAACATCTGACATAGTCAGGCTCCTGGCGGAAATTCAAAAGAATATGATTTTGATCAATCAATGTAATACGCAAATCATTATGGAATCCAATTTTCTCAAAAATATCACATATAGCCTTCAATGATGGCCTCCTATACCAAAAAGTATCCACCAGTGAAAATCAGATAGGGATGGCCAAACAATCAATTTCTTCATCTGAAAAGGTTATCATAGGAATACCTTTGTGCCGTGTGATAGGTTTAGATGATATTGAAATTGGGATCGAAATTGATTCACCAGACACAACTACCGCAAACGACGGGAGCTGCAATGGCGGGTGCATAGCTCGCAGACGGGTAGAGAGCAGAAATAGAATTACTGTGTAAGAAGGTTACAGAGATCGCAAAGCATGCAGGTGACGGCGGCAACAATTACAATCGCCACCATGGATCCCTAGAGAGGAAAGAAGCCATTGTTAAGATATAAATAAGTTTTGATGATGTGAAGATGTTTTAAATGAGTTAAATTTACATTTGAGATTTAACGCAAAATGAGAAAGATACACTATATTAAAAGTGGTTAAGATTGGAACTCTACTGTGCAACATCGATCTCTCAGACTGAGGACATCGATCGATCAATGTCACTACAGTCTCTCAAAGAGAGACTTCGACCGATCGATGTTAGGCCAGAAAGTTTCTGTCCAACATCGATCTCTGAGTCCAGGGGACATCATGTTGAGAAAAAGGGGTTTGGGTGATTACAAAATACATGATTTAAATAACGTGTATTAAAGAAATGCATGACATGTTTTATGACTTGACACGTATTTGCATGAAACCTGCCTTATATAGTTCATATATAATGTTGTCGTACTAACGAGCCATGAAGCTTTAAAACTTAAATCAAATGGCGAACACTTGCTGTGTTTGAACTATTTTCAGGTGCCACCATTAATGAACCAAACTAGTTCACTAAGTGAAGTACTTAGTTAAATGAACTAAGTAGTTCATTAAATGGTGATATATTTGGAGAAGGCACAAAGGCAACAAATTGAAGAATGAAAAGTTTTCTCCTCTCCTTATCACAAGCCTTTTACACACACACACACACACACACACACACATATATATATATATGTTCAGATTTTTTTAAAAGGTACTATACACATATATTCCAACGTACTACCGACACGTTATATATTTTACAAACATATGTTAACGTTACACCACTATATTTACATCATATTTATAAGTATATTCAGGTCTTATATCATATGATATAAGTCATTGTGATGACAAAATAATTACGATACGTTACAAGGTTCTAAACCAAAAATTGTCGTATCGGGTGAATACCGAAACTTCGCCAACGTGTCACGTACTTGCCATATATAGATGGCCAGCCCATATACTTCAAAAATGACCAGAAATTTCGTGGTCTACATGTTATATTCGTCCATAAAATCATTCCATGTTGGCACACACAAATCACCCCCAATTAAGGCCAAATTATGGAGATTTCAAATTCAACATTTTAAGCTCATGGGGCGCCACTTATTTCAGCATTTAGAGTTCAATATTCAAGTTATTCTATGTATATTATGTGTGACATAATATATATAACATGTGCAAAAAGTTTGAATTCAATCGGAGAAAAATCGCGTAATCGACAAAAGTCGAAAATTCGGTTTTCTACGAACACGATACATGGAACGTTTTTGGCATGACATATAACATGTATCTAGACACTTTTTACATACTCTATACATTCTAAAGTGTTCTAGAAAAATCAATTTAGGGCTGATTGGAATATACCATATATGTATAATTATTGTGCACTATTTTACAAAGTTTGCAAAAATAAAATTTAGCACATGTACAAGCTACATCACATGCCTAGATCAGCTTAATGGAGCACATATGGAGCGTAGTTGGCATCTTTCTTGGCCAAGAGTGAAGTATACAAAGTTGGTGACATAAAGGAAGGAGCTACACAAGGTAATATTTCAAACTATGTCACATTTGTAACGCATGCTGAAAATTTCAGCGTGTGTGCACTTGAGCTGGCCGAAATTTTTATAAATAATGATTTATTTGCCTCTTCAATTTTAATGGATTGATTTGAAGATGTTATGGAAATATTGTGATGATATTTGAAATATCACACATGATAAAAATTTCAGCATATGTTGAATGTATATGGCCGAAATTTGGTCTTGAAATTAAGCATATTTGATTCTTCATTTTCAAGGAATTAATCTAATACCAACATGGCAATATTTTGAATATGGTGTGAATATCACACATGTTGAAATTTCAGCATATGAAGAAATCATGTGGCCGATTTTCTTGAGGTAAATAATGATGAATTATCTTGCAAATTCTGTGGAATTTATTATGTGATTTATGCCAACATTTTATGACTAATTGGCACATGCTTTTTAAGTGATATTTTCAGATTTATACAGTCATCAAATGATGACAACTTTCATCCAATCAATGAGTTCTAAGTAAGCAAGGCCAAGATGATCATCACATGAGGAGTTGCCAAGTAAGCAAGTGAATGTCACAATGATGCAAGATATTCTTCCAAGGACTTCAAAGATAATTTTCAAGGGGAAGAAAAACACATAGGGGGCGGCCACATTTGATAAAAGGGAGAGAAGAAGACCAAACAAAAGACAAGCCAAGGTTCACAAACCCTAAGAGCAAAACGTGTGCTTCATCATCTTCTTCTACCTTTCTTTCTTTCTTCTCTCTTAAAGCCTATTGTATTCATATTCATACATATTTAATAGGCTTCATATATACCACCATACATGCTATATTGTTGTAAAAGATTGATCAAGGTGTGATCAATCTTGCATCCGCTCGGAGGTGGTGTTCGTGATCATTGTAATCGCTTACAAGGTTTGTAAAGGGTTGGAGTTGGTGTGTAACTCCATCAACCCTGTGTGGTAAGGTGTTGTTTGTTTTTTTTGTGATTAGTGATAACTGAGGAAGGTGTCCTCAAAGACTGGAGTAGGTTGATTTAACCGAACTAGTATAAAATTCCTTGTGTTCTTTACTTTTCAACACTTACTTTCAGTTTGTAGCACAATGCATCATTTGCATCACGTTCTTAAAAATAGCAAAAGAACTTCAAAAATCACCAAATTTTCAGAAACATAGCCACACGTCTTAAGGTTTATTTGGCGCAAGTTTCAACCATTTTGGACAAGTATAAGTCATCCAAACGTCAAAAGTTCTGAGACTAGTGCAGTCTGATTTTTAGCCTTGAAAATGTTGAGACTTTGAACGTATTTGACTAACTTCCCAAAGGAAGTTTTCAAAAATGTTTCAACCCAATTAAATACACATAATAAGGGGTTTGTCATTAAATTTCCAGACCATTTGAAGCAACCATTTAATCGGAATAAATTATTGAAGTCAGACTACCATTTCTGGCAGATTTGCGCAATCTGACCATCAACGATTTTTGAAAGGGTTAAAGGTTGAATTTTAATATGAAATTTTTAGGCGATACTAAGAACATCTGAGAATAAGATCTCTCCAAATTTCAGAATTTTTGAAGACTTGTAACCTAGTTTTTAAAACATTGCAAAACAGGTCCTGAAAACAGAAACTGTCTTCAGAAGTTGGGTTCTTGGTTAAAACAATTTTAAAAACCAAATTTTCCGCATCCACTATTCAACCCCCCTTCTAGTGGTGCCTTGCAGGTCCTACACATCAATCGATCGATGTCACTTAAGTCTCTCCAAGAGAGACTTCTATCGATTGATGTCAGGCCAGAAAATTTCTGTCCAACATCGATCTCTCAGTCCAGGAGACATCGATCGATTGATGTCACATCAGTCTCTCAAGGGGAGAATTCGATCGATCGATGTCAAGAAGGTTCAAAACTGGAAAGTTTGTGGAGGACATCTATCTCTCAGTCAGGTACTTTGATCGATCGATTTCCCTCAGAATTCAAAATTTTATGACCGTTAGAACACAATCCAAGGGAGATTTATGGTGTTTTCTGTCTCCAATCTTGTTCAAATTTCTTGTGGACTTTTCCCTAATTTGTGTAATGCTTCCTTAACTTTGCAAACATGTCTAAAGCTTTCTAGGGTGGCTATGGTGCACTAAGTTGAAATCTAGAGTGGCTAAAGACTACTTTGGGCATTGTCAAGATCTTTTATTGGTTAGAAGACTTGAAGGAGGCTCCAAAAATGTGGTCAACATCTTTTATAAATGGATGGAGCTCAAATGAGGTAAAAACACACTCTCACCATCATCAAGCTTCATTCTTCATTATTGTATATTTCTCTCATATATGTATAAGTGCTTATAGCTTGTTAAGCCTTTCTTTGTTCTTCATTGTTGTATATTGAGAGATGGCGAGTCTAACACAAGAGGAACCATAACTATTTGATCTCTTACTTGTGTTTAGACTAGTGAGAAAGTGTGATCCCCTCTACTTCCACAACCCACTGTGAGAAAGTTTTTGAGAGAACTTTGTTGAAGTTTTGAGGTAGCAAAAAGGTGTTCTTGCTTAGAGCTGCAGTTGTTGTGGTTGCACAAGAGTATTTTGTTGAAGAACTTATTGTTGTTACTTACACTAAGTTGTTAGTTTAAGTATTGCTGTGGTTGTTCTTATTAGCTTTAATAAGAAGAGTAGTTGTTGAAAATTCACTTTGACAACAATGTGGTAGTGGAGTAGAATCATGTACGATTCGAACCACTCTATATCCGGTATACTCATTCGTTGTTTCTCATATCCTATTCTTGCTTTGATTTTAAATATTTAAGTTGAGCCACACAAGAAAATTCTACAAAATTGCCAAACACTCCATTCACCTCCCTCTAGAGTGTGTTACGGACCTAACAATTGACATCAGAGCCTAACATTAATTGCTTGGCCAATCTTTGCAAGTAGCAAGGTTAAAGATCATGACGATGACAACCTCTTCATCATACACTCCAACTTCCAAGCCAAATGCACTATTCTCAGGATCAAACACTAAAGCATCTATATTTGATGTTCAAAATTATTCTTTGTACAAATTTCGAATGATCAATCATTTGAAAGGCTATGGATTTGATATATGGAGAGCCGTTGTCAAAGGAATTGAAGTTCCTATGGTCACCAACTCAAAAGGAAAATCAATGTTCAAAGATGAGGATGACTACACCGACGAAGAGAAGATAAACTTCGCCATCAATGGCAAAGCATTCGATATTCTTTCAAGTGCCCTTACCACCACCAAGCTCATAAGAATTCATGGTTTCGAAATGGCCCATGAAGCATGGAAAAGGCTATAAATGATATATGAAGGGACCGAGCAAGTAAGAATGGCCAAAAGACTTATGCTCATGAAGAAGTATGAAATGTTTGGTATGAAGAGCGGTGAAAAGATTGAGGAGACAACCGACCGATTCACTCGGATAGTGAATCAACTTTCCATGGTGGACAAGAAAATCTCAAATGAAGACCTTGTCTCAAAACTCCTAAACTCTTTACTAAGAGAATGTACACCCAAAGTCACTGCCATCACTGAATCAAAGAATCTTTTACCCTTGATGAGTTATCCGGTAATCTTATTACGCATGAAATTCTTATTGATGAACAAAATAGGATGAACCTTATCAAGCCTACACGAACATCATACAAAGGATTGGTGGTAGATTTCAATGAATCGGATGAGGAAATTGCTCTTCTAGTAAGAAAATTTAGAAGAATGGCCACAAGAAATAAGGCCCAAGCAAGGAAGTTTTTCAAGAGACCACCCAAGGACAAAGAAGCAAGTGAAAATTGCTATAGGGGTGGTCGACCCAGCCACTTCATTGCCGATTGCCACGTCAAGGAACCGCAAAATCAATAAAAGAAGGTTTTTCCTCAAAAGAAGAAAGCATTAAATGTGGAGGTAACCACGTGGGATGATCTTCTCTTCGAATCGGAATGAGAAGATAGTGAAGACAATGACGTTGAACTCATTACAATAGTTGAAAATCCAAAGGCTCAACACACTTGAAGATGACCTTGAGGGAAATTCTAATCATTCTAATTTACAAGATGAAATAAGGATTTGCCAGATGATTTTGAAAAACTGAATTTAAAGTATAAACATTTGAAGAAAGAGTTTAAGAAATGCATATTAGAAAATAAGAGCTTGCATGATAAGAACATTTTGATCTATCAAGATCATGATATCATGTTGAGAAAAAGGATTTGAGTGATTTACGAATACATGATTTAAATATAACGGGTTTAAGAAATGCATGAAAAAATTCATTAATTGACACATATTTGTGATAAACTTGCCTTATATATTTTATATATAATGTTTCCGTACTAACAAGCCATGAAGCGTTAAAGCTTACATCAAATGGCAAATATTTCTTGTGTTTGAACTATTTTCAGGTGCCACTATTAATGAACTAAACTAGTTCATTAGGTGAAGTACTTAGTTAAATAAACTAAGTAGTTCATAAAATGGAGATATATTTAGAGAAGGCATGATGGCAACAAACTTGGAAATGGAAAGTCTCTTCCCACCTCTTCACACGTTTTTTATATAATATGTATATATATATATATTCAGATTTTTTATAAAAAGGTACAATACACATAAATTCTGACGTACTACCGACACGTTACATATATTACGAACGTACATCAACGTCACACCACTATACTTGACTCATGTTTATGAGTACATTCAGGTCTCATATCATATGATATAAGTCATGGTGATGACAAAATTATTACGACACGTTAGAAGGTTATAAACCAAAAATTGTCATATCGGGTGACTACCGAAACTTCGCCAACGTGTCATGTACTTGCCATATATAGATGGCCAGCCCCTACACTTTAAAAATCTCCAAAAATTTCATGGCTAACATGGTACATTCAGCCATAAAATCATTCCATGTTGGCACACACAAATCACCCCCAATTAAGGCCAAATTGTGGAGATTTCAAATTTAACCAATTTTGTCACATATGGGCGCCAACTTTGATCAGCCATGAGAGCTGAATATTCAAATTATTTTATGTACATTATGCGTGACATAATATATATATATATATATATATACACATATATATATATATATATATACATATATATATATATACATATATATATATATATATATATATATATATATATATATATATATATATATTTTGATGAAAGACGGGCGGTACCGTCCATTTATTTTATTAATATATGTTGCCCTCACTTGTGGCGGAGGAATACCGTGGTTACAATCAATTCACTAAGCTAGTGAGGGAGACTCTCCCATATTGAAAAGAGAAACAATAAAGTAATATAGCAATGAATTACATCCAATCTAAATAAGAAAAAATCGTAATAACGTAATGTTGATGCGGACAACCAAAATTGTAGTGTAACGTTGATGAGCACCTGTCCTCAAGTGAAAGTGTTCCCTCCGTCGCCAGATGATCATGGTTTGCATTCCCAAATGAAATAAGAAAGCATCAAAATAATATCGATCAATCAAAATGTAAAAGGAAATAAAGTAGTCCAGGACATACCAACGTTGCCCGTATCTAGTCGAAATACGGGCAACTTAAAAAGCTTAATCACCATGTGTGGAAGACGATGTCCAAAGGTACTGCGCGCAAGGGACATCACATGCTCCTCATTTGAATGAAAAAATAGCAGGTTAAACATAGCAATTATGTGAAGGACTATAGCAGCAGAAGAAAAGAGTTAATGAAACAAAGACATACCGACGTTGCCTATGTCATGAAGGACATAGGCAACCCTGGGCACAGCGCGCCAACCCATTGGGAGACATTATGGGGCAAACCTTAAGTTTGGCACAATAGCATCCATCCTTAGCGCCCCTCGAACCTCACAGGGCATGTCAGCCATTGTTGTGAAGAGGTTTACTCCCACCGAATTATGTCCATGTGATGCTAATGTGTGAGCCACAGTATTTGCCTCGCGATAACAATGCTGGAGAGAAGAACCATTCAGTTGCATAAATTGCAGCGTGCGGCCTAACGCTGATGCATACGATCCAGTGAATCGATGTGGATTGAGTAAATGCTGTACGAGTACTTTACAATCCGTTTCTAATATCAAAGCATCATGATGACGTGCATAGAATATTAAACCAAGCTGCAATGCCAGCAACTCAGCTTGCAAAGGAGTGGACGCAGGCAGCCGAAAGCAAATAGCTGAGATCATTGTACCAACATGATTGCGTAATATATATATATATATATATATATATATATCATGAGCAAAATAGTTTGAATTTAATCGGAGAAAAATCGCGTAATAGACAAAAGTCGAAAATTCAGTTTTCTACGAACACAACACATGGAACGTTTTTGGTATGACATGTAACATGTATCTAGACACTTTTTACATATTTAAGATATATTAAAGTGTTCGAGAATATTCAAATTAGGACTGGTTGGAATATACACATATGTGTATAATTATTGTGCACTATTTTACAAAGTTTACAAAAATAAAATTCAGCACATGTTGGAGACTATGTACACGCCTAATGCAGCCTTGGTGGAGCTTATGTTGAGCTTAATTGGAATCTTGATTGGTGGAAAACAAGCCACATAAGGTTAGTGACATAATGGAGGAAGCTACACAAGGTAACATTTCAAACTATCTAGCAAATGAAACACATGCTGAAAATTCAGCATGTGGGACAAGAGCTGGCCGAATTTTGTGTCTTAATGATTGATCCATTTGCTTCTCAAAATTCAAGAGATTTATGTGTAGTAATATGGTAACATTTCAAAGTCTTGAGAATATAGCACATGCTAAAAATTCAGCATTTGAGACAATGGTGCTGGCCGAATTTATGGTCTTCAATGTGATCAAAATTTGCTTCCAAATTTGTGGGGATTACTTGTTGAATATTTGGCAATGTTTTGAACTTTATTTGGCACATGTTTTTAATTTTATTCTCAGATTTTTACAGCCACTAAATGATGAAAAAACTCATCCAATCATGAAGTGTCAAGTAAGAAAAGCCGAGACATTCATTCAATCAAGTTGTGCCAAGTAAGCAAGATGGTGTCACATCTACACAAGGCATTCTTCCAAGGACTTAAAAGAGAATTCTCAAGAGGGAAGGGAAGCCCTAAGGGGGGCGTCCAAGAAAAGTTGAAAAGAGGAGAAGAGAGCCACCAAATGCAAGACAATTCTCAGAATCTCACAAGTGCAAAAAGTGTCTTCTATTCTCTTCTTCTACATTTCTTTCTTCTTCTTCTTCTCTCAAGCCTATTATTCTTATATTCAACATATTGAATAGGATTTGATTAGACCACGATACAAGTTTAAATTGTAAAAGGTTGATCAAGATGTGATCAAACCTTCATCCGTTCGGTGGTGGTGTTCGTGATCGGTGTGATTGCTTGTATCGTTTGTTTAAGGGTGGAGTTGGTGTGTAACTACAGAAACCCTTGTGGTAAGGTGTTATTTTGTTATTAGTGATAACCGAGGAAGGTGTCCTCAAAGACTGGAGTAGGTTGTGTTAACCGAACCAGTATAAAATTCTCGGTGTTATTACTTTCAGCACTTTACTTTCAGTTTTCAGCACTTTGCATCGTTTTCATTGCAATAGTAAAAATAGCAAACGAATTTTGAAAATCATAAACTTTTGCAGAAACATAGCCACACCTCTTAAGTTTCATTTGGCGCAAGTTTCACACCATTTGGATAAGTATAAGTCTATCAAACGTTAATAGTTCTGAGACTAGCGCAATCTGATTTTTAGACTTGCTAAGGTTGAAAACATTAACGTATTTGACATAGTTACCAAAGGAATTTTGCAAAACTGTTTCAACCCATTAAAGTAAATATCTTGAGGGGACTGTCACTAAATTTTCAGACCATTTGGAGTTACGGATTAATCAGAATAAAATTTTCAAATCAGACTAGTGTTTCTGGCAGATTTGTGCAATCTGACTGCAAACAATTTTTCAAAGGGTTAGAAGTTGAATTTTAATCTGAAATTTTTAGGGGATACTCATAACATGTGAGAGTAGAATTTCTCCAAATTTTAGAATTTTTGAAGGTCGGTAACCTTGTCTTTCAAACATTTCAAATCAGAATCTGAAAACAGAAACTGTTTTAAGAAGTTTGGTTTTTGGGTTAGAAATTTTTTAAAAAAACAATTTTTTCGCACGCACTATTCAACCCCCCTTTCTAGTGGTTCCTTACAGGTCCTACATATCATCCTAACTATGCATAAAACCGTAGCTCTTGAAAATGTAGAAATTAGGAAAGAATGTTAGAAACTAAGACTAGACTTACAAAAACTAACCGATGGTAAGAATAATTTACATAAACTACTTGGAAATTAAAGGGTTGGAAATGATAAATCTGGTTTAGGATTAAATCAATCACATTCTTCCATCAAGCCTAAGTCATTAAAGAAAAAGGCAAATAAGAGAAAAACACAACATGATTCATCATCTTATAAACCAAGGCATGTACCCACTTGTTTTCATTGTAACAAAGTAGGACATATGAAAAATGCATGTAGAGCTAGATTTAATAGTATGTATGTTCGGAAGCCTAAGGGTCGACAAGCTAACCTTAAAGGACACAACCATTAAAGGGTACCAATGCATAAATATCTTGGTTTTGTAGGTTCTCAAGATAAATGGAGTAGCCAAAGAAGAAGGAACTGAATGGCTTATGGATAGTAGATGTTCAATGCACATGATTGGAGACAAAACTTTGTTTACAAAGCTGAAGCTCCAAGATGGTGGAACAATGCATTTTGGAAATAGGAGAGCCAAAATCCTTGGAAATGGAGAAATTGGTAACTCATCTTTCTCTATTAATAATGTATTATATGTAGAAGGGATTAAATATAATTTGATAAGTGTAAGCAACCTGTGTGATGCTAATTTTCAAGTTGAATTTGTGAAAAGAAAATGTATTGTGAAAAAGGATGATAAAATTGTTTTTGAGGCTATAAGAAAAAAATGATGTTTATACATTTAGCACACATGATTTGATATCACAAAAGGTTTCTTGCCTAGTTGGCAAAAATGATTTGACTCAACTATGGCATAGACGACTTGGACATGTTAGTTTAAAAAATTTCAAAGAGATTTGCAAAACTGAAAAGGTCCAAGGTCTTCCATAATTAAATTTCGAAAACCATAACTTATGTGACACTTGTCAAAAGGCAAAGCGTGTTAGAGCAAGCTTCAAGCCCAAAAGTGAAATCTCCACCACCAATCCTCTACAATTGCTTCTATGGATTTGTATGGGGATATTGGTACAACAAGTCTAGGTGGAAAACATTACACCTTTGTGGTGGTAGACGACTTCTCTAGGTTCACTTGGGTTATCTTTTAGCTAAAAAGAATGATGCATGCCATGAGTTTATAAAACTTTGTAGGAGATTAGAAAATCAAAAAGAAGATACAATTAAGGAAATTAAAAGTGATAGAGGTGGCGAGTTTGATGGTGAGTTTCAAGAATTTTGTGTATCCAAAGGGTTTGGACATAATTTCTCGGCTCCAAAAACTCCTCCACAAAATGGTGTCGCGGACTTCAATTAATGAGTACGGTCATGTTAAATGAATTTAACCTACCCAAGTATTTTTGGGCTGAAGCGGTAAACATCACTTGTCATGTAATCAATAGAGTTTACTTGAGACCTTCTCTCAAAAAGATTTCTTATGAGCTTTGGAAAGGAAGAGTACTAAATATTGGTTATTTCAAAGTATTTGGTTGTAAGTGTTTTATACTTAACACCAAAGATAACTTGGATAAACTTGATTTCAAAGCGGATGAAGGAATCTTTGTGAGATATGCTCAAAATAGCAAGGCATTTAGAGTATATAACAGAAGGAGTATGAAAGTTGAAGAGTCAATCCATGTTAAGTTTTGTGAACTTCTTGAGGATGAACCATGCGTAAATGATGACGATGATGAGGAAATAATTGAAGTAGGTCATATAGAAAAAATTGAGAATCCAAAAGAGAATATTATCATTGACCTTAGGATTAATCCACTTGAACCTAAGGTTGAAGATGAAGAAGTGAGGGGAGATACTTCTAATCTACCGGATTCATATAAGTATAAGAAAGATCATCCGATATAACTAATATTAGGTGAAATAAGTCAAGGCATAATGACTAGGAAGAAATTTAATGAAAATGATTTCATTTCACAAGTTGAGCCTAAAAATATAAAAGAGGCTATAAATGATGAAGAATGGGTACTAGCCTTGCAAGAAGAGCTAAATCAATTTGAAAGAAGTGATGTTTGTGAATTAGTTATAAACCTAGTAATCATCCCATAATTTGCACTAAATGGGTATGTAGAAATAAAATGGATGATAAAAGAAACATCACTAGAAACAAAGCAAGGTTAGTAGCTCAAGAATACAGAAAAGAAGAAGGCATAGACTATGATGAGACTTTTGTCCCCGTATCTAAGTTAGAAGCTATTAGAATGTTATTAGCATGTGCATGCTATAAGGATATCAAACAATATATAAAATGGATGTGAAATCCGTATTCTTGAATGAATAATTCAAGAAGAAGAGTACGTAGCTCAACCGCTGGGGTTTGAAAATCATGATTATCCAAATCTTTTATTTAAACTCAAAAAGGCCCATTATGGACTTAAACATGCTCCTAAGGCATGGTATGAAAGATTAAATAACTTCTTACTTGAAAATGAATTTTCAGGAGGAAAAGTCGACACTACTCTTTTTATTAAAGAACAAGGAAACCATAAATTTCTTGTTGAAATTTATGTGGATGATATTATATTTGGTGCTACTAATGATTCTCTTTGTGAGCATTTTGCTAAATTTATGGAAGGAGAATTTGAAATGAGCATGATGGGTGAACTCAATTACTTTCTTGGTCTTCAAATCAAGCAAACTCAAGATGGAGTATACATATCTCAAAGAAAGTACACAAAGGATTTACTGAAGAAATACAAGTTTGAGGATGGAAAGAGTGTAAGCACATCGATGAGCACATGTACAAATCTTGACAAAGATGGAAAAGAAAAGCCGGTTGAGGTAACCAAATATAGGGGTGTGATTGGTAGTTTACTACATTTAACTGCTAGTAGACTGGATATTTTGCATACCATGTGTTTATGTGCTAGATTTCAAAGTATGCCTAAGGAATCGCATCTAGTCGCCATTAAACGTATCTTTAGGCATTTGAAAGGAACTTTGAACTTTGGGTTATTTTATCCTAAAAATGGTTGTTTTGATCTAAGAGGGTATAGTGACTCCGACTATGCAAGAAACCTAGTCGATAGAAAAAGCACATCTAGGACATGCCAATTCCTTGGAGATTGCTTAGTTTCTTGGTTCTCCAAGAAACAGAATAGTGTGTCACTTTCAACAACGGAATTCGAATATGTATCAGCCACTTCGTGTTGTGCCCAACTACTTTGGATGATAAACACCATAAATGCTTACAATATTAAGTTTGAAAAAATCCCAATCTTATGTGACAATACATCAGCCATAAGTATAGCACAAAACCTGGTACACTATAGTAGGACCAAACATATTGAAGTGAGGCATCACTTTATGAGGGATTGCATTCAAAAAGGATTGGTATGCGTTGAATTTATTCCAACAAATAACCAACTAGCAGATATATTTACCAAATCCCTTCGTACTGAGACATTCGAATCAATTAAAACAAGATTATGGATGATAAACAATGGTTAGAGTGTAAAAATTGTCAAACGGATAGATATCAGTATACATCAATCGATCTATGTAGCTGTTTCAGAAACTGATGTAAAACCCAACATCGATCGACCGAAGTTGAGGACATCGATCGATCAAAGTACCAGACATCGATCGATTGATGTCATCAGGCAGTAAGATTATAAAAGCTGCGAAAAACAGAAATTTCCCATTGTTCATCGTCTACCCTGCGATTTTAGCAAAAGAAATGCATCCTTCTTCAAAATCCGACCTTATTACCTCAGAATCTTTGCAACAAACATCATTTTCTCGTCAACCTAATTGATTTCTACTTAAATTTCACACTTTTCCTTCATTCTATTGAAAATCTCTGTACCCTAACTTTTCAAATGGCAACAAGGAGCAAAGAAACCTCCAAAAGGGCAAGAACCTCTCGTGAGGGCAAAAATGAGCCTCAATAATCTCATCCCCGAGTCCCAACTGGGTGTAGGACACAAGGATTAAGAAAGAAGGCAACCCCCTCTCAAGATAGTATGCTAGCTGAGGTTAGAGGAATTCTAGTGGTTCAAAATTTCCCATGGCTCAAGTCTGAAGAGTATGATGATGCCTTAAAAGAGCCAACGGGTACAGGTAAATTCGGCTACAACTTATATAGAGCTCAATTGTTATTTAAGGAATGGGAAGACCATAAAAGGTCAAATGTTCCATTGAAATTGCTTAAAATTTGAGATTTTTTGAGCAATGAGGAATTGAGACTAATCATCAATTGGTTTGATGATCAAAAATGGAGACCAGTTTGGGATGTATCGGAAATGAGTTACATGTCCACCCAATACACATGAATGTTTTATGCTAATATATGGGCAGAGTACTTAAATGGAATGCGCTTTTCGTTAAATTCAGTTATAGATGGTCAGCTTGTTTCATTTGATTAAAAAACCATAAATGACCTTCTTGGTCTTCCTGATGAGGGACTAGATGATTTTGATCCTTGGAAATGGGACACTTACAACTACCAAGTGTCCGAGGATGAAGTAAAAACTTCTTAGGCTTCTACCACACCCGAAACACTAATGATATGCATTTAGTGTATCACATTTTTCTTGCCATTGTCACCTTTTGTGTCAATGGTAAGTCGGCTAAACTCCCCAAGTAATTTAGACTTTTATATTGCTTATCGTATAGCCATAAGGGAATCACTAAATTTTGGGGAGATTGTGTTTACAAATATGTTGGAGGCGGTAACGAAAAATTCAAAAGCATTACCTTATAGCAATCTCATCTATAGATTGGTAAGAAAGTCTAATGTGGAGTTGAATGATGATTATGATGAAAAGATAGACACTAGAGACTATTACACCAAAGCCTTCAACAAATCCACAAGTCACGAAAAGAAGCACAAAATGGGGAGGACAAAATGAACTCGTAGAGGAAGAAGCTGATAACATTCCTACTGAAGAACCCGTTCCCTCGACAGAGCCTCCCCATGAATCGCAACCTCAACCCCAAACTCAACCAAGTCTTACCTCCCGAGTGGATAAGGGAAAAGCTCTAATGGAGGAAGGAAGTGGATCCAAGATCCTATTTAATGTTGAGGATGAAGTAAAAGAGCTTCATTTTATTTTAGATCAATGGGGGTGAAGATCTTACCAAAGAGCAAGTATAGATTGATGATCTTGAGAAAGAAAACACAAGTCTCAAAAAGCGAGTTTCCACCATCGAAAAGAAATACAACAAGCTCAAGGCAAAACTCAAGGCGTGTGTTCCCAGCTTAGCTTTCTCTTCTGATGAAGAATAGAGTTCCTAGTTATTACCAAATTCCCTCATAGCTTTCGGATATGGGTTAGAAGTTGAGTTTCATTATATATCTCAAACCTTATATTCTATTAATGTTATTTATCCTTCATTTTCTTGGTTATTGGAAATTTGTTTGATGCTTTCAAAAAGGGGGAGAAATTGGTAATTGGTATTGAACTTGATATTGATTTCTTAGT
The DNA here is from genome assembly GCA_036186865.1 of Eustoma russellianum. Lineage (NCBI taxonomy): Eukaryota > Viridiplantae > Streptophyta > Magnoliopsida > Gentianales > Gentianaceae > Eustoma > Eustoma russellianum. The sequence continues at coordinate 5,884,615 of AP025072.1, read as the reverse complement.
ATGAGTTTCTTGGTAAGTTTAGTATGTATATAGAATTTGAGCTTGGTATGCTTAATTGGCATAAGTTACTTCGTATTGACATTGATTGGTACATTGCACTTGATAATGATATGATATATGCATGGCATGGTAATGTTGCAAGGAAAGGAGTTGATATTAGTATGATAGGCATTGATATGAATATTTTAGTATGCTTGTTGATAGCACACATGTTGAGAAATTGAAAATATGGAATTCGATGCATGGTTTGGTTGAGGGGGAGTATTTTGATATCCTTATCATATTCATTGGTTTTGAGAAGATTACATGTTGAGGGGGAGTTTTTGATATGCTCATATGATTTATGTAATGAAAGAGCATGGACAAAGGGGGAGTTGGAAAATGTCAAGTTGAATTATTTTAGCTAGCTCAAATGTAAATTTTCAAGCAAAAACATCTTTTGAATCATGGTTTTGAAATCATCAAAAAGAGGGAGATTGTTAAGATATAAAAATGTTATGATGATGTGAAGATGTTTTGAATGAGTTAAATTTGCTTTTGAGATTTGATGCAAAATGAGAAAGATACACTATATTAAAAATGGTTAAGATTAAAAATCTACTGTGCAACATTGATCTCTCAGACTGAGGACATCGATCGGTTGATGTCACATCAGTCTCTCCAAGAGAGACTTTGATCGATCGATGTCAGGCCAGAAAGTTTCTGTCTAACATCGATCTCTCAGTCCAGGAGACATCGATCAATCGATGTCACATCAGTCTCTCAAGGGGAGACTTCGATAGATCGATGTCAAGAAGGTTCAAAACTGGAAAGTTTCTTGAGGACATCGATCTCTCAGTCAGGCACTTCGATCGATCGATGTCCCCCAGAATTCAAATTTTTATGACCATTGGAACACAATCCAGGGGAGATTTATGGTGTTTTCTCTCTCCAATCTTGCTCACATTTCTTGTGGACTTTTCCCTAGTTTGTGTAATGCTTCCTTACCTTTTGCAAACATGTCTAAAGCTTTCTAGGGTCGCTATAGAGCACTAATTTCAAATCTAGAGTGTTTAAAGACTACTTTGGGCATTGTCAAGATTTTTTATTGGTTAGAAGACTTGAGGGAGGCTCCAAAAACGTGGTCAACATCTTTTATAAATGGATGGAGCTCAAATGAGGTAAAAACACACTATCACCATCATTAAGCTTCATTCTTCATTGTTGTATATTTCTCTCATATGTGTATAAGTGCTTAAAGCTTGTTAAGCCTTTGTTTGTTCTTCATTGTTGTATATTGAGAGATATTGAAACTAACGCAAGAGGAACCATAACTATTTGATCTCTTGCTTGTGTTTAGACTAGTGAGAAAGTAAGATCCCCTTTACTTCAACAACTCACAGTGAGAAAGTTCTTGAGAGAACTTTGTTGAAGTTGTGAGGTAGAAAGAAGGTGTTCTTGCTTAGAGCTGTAATTATTGTGGTTGCACAAGAGTATTTTGTGCAAGAAGTTGTTGTTGTTGTTGCTTACATTAAGTTGTTAGTGTAAGTATTGCTCTGGTTTTTATTAGCTTTAATAAGAAGAGTAGCTGTTGAAAATCTATTTTGGCAACAAAGTGGTAGTAGAGTAGAATAATTTACGATTCGAACCACTCTATATCCGGTGTACTCATTCATTGTTTCTCATCTCCTATTCTTGCTTTGATTTTAAATTTCATTTGAGTTGAGCCACACAGGAAAATTCCACAAAATTGCCAAACACTCTATTAATCCCCCTCTAGAGTGTGTTACGGACCTAACAGCCATATATATATATATTTCTGTGTGTGTATAACAAATTTTATGTTTCATTCAATTATATTCAATTTTATATTCATATATATATATATGTATATATGTATATATATATATATATATATATGTATGTAGGTATATATATATATATATATATATATATATATATATATATATATATATGTATGTATGTATGCATATATACCGTATTTGACAAAAACTGGTATTCGAGAGGCACAAAGATGAGCATTATTTTTTTTTTGAAGTTGTGACTAGAGTATACTCAAATCATTTACTAGTCCTTTGAGTTATGTAATTTATGTGTATTCTTTTTTTTTAAAATCCCTTAAGAATATATGTATGTGTCTCTGTGTGTGTATATATATATATAGACACACACATATATATACTATTTATTTTCTATTAAGTTATATTCACTTAATAAAACACATACGTATCGTCTTCAATATAAAAAGGACAAAATTTATTTTTCATTCATTTAGATTTAGTTATATATGCATATATGTATATACACGCATATATATATGTAAGCACATACGAGAGATGGCGGCGCAGGGCTATGCGATGCAGATGGCGGCGTAAGCCGCCGCCGATTACGTCTACATTCCGATCACTGCCTTCCATTGATCAGTTATGGCTACCGATAATCAGCGACGCTCCTTCGCTTCGTTATTCAAGGACTCATCAGCACCCGATATTTCATCCAAAACCATTCAGAAATTTAAAGGCAGCCCCATGATCTTCTTCTCCGATGAGGAAATTTCATCATTATCGGCTCCTTATCGTTTCTCGCTCGTCGGCTCTTTCTGGTATGGACGCCCTCCGATCGCCACGATACGTGCTGCTATTGATCGTATAGGGTTTACAGGTACTGTCACTGTCGGCCTTCTTGATACTAATCATATTTTAATGACTTTTGCAATGGAGCAAGATTATTTACGCTGTTTTGTGAGACAAAGTTGGACTATTTCGGGTAGATATATGAGAGTAACCAAATGGACTCCCGATTATGATCCTGCTGTGGATGTGCCAATTGTCCCGGTTTGGGTTTCACTCCCTGGCCTTCCTGTTCACTTCCATCAACGTCAAGTGCTATTTCAAATCGGTCGTATGCTAGGTAATCCCATGAAGTTGGACACTGCGACAGCTGATGTGCTAAGACCTTCAGTCGCCCGTTTGTGTATTGAATTAGATATATCCAAGGATCTTCCCGATCGTGTTTTTATTCAAACTTCCAAACGTAGTATTGCACAAACAGTTGTATATGAGGATCTTCCACTGTATTGCACATCGTGTTTCAGGTTGGGACATCAAGCGAATCAGTGCGGGCAAGCAACAAAAGATGTCCCACAGCCTGCCCCAGATAAGACTGCCACTCGATCTATGGGTACTGTGCCAGCTAAAGATCAACACCAGAGATGGACCCCCAAGAAAATGCCACAGCAGTCTGGGGATAACAATCAATCGGTAGCTCCTCAAGTGGACAATGAGCCTGAAGGGTTCCAGAAAATCCAGTCGCCAGAAATGTGTACGCATAAAATCCCCGACACTCAAGACCTTAATCGGCTAAAAAGTGTTGATGACGTAATATTGTTTGATCTCCATGATGCTCATGACCCAGGCACGTTTTCAGAACATGAAGTGCATGTGTCACAGTCGCAGGATCCAGGATCACATGCAGAGAATTTTTCACGTGCTCTTATCCCATATGATCTGCAACGAGACCCACCATCAGATGAGTCGGATAAGCCTACTACGCCATCGACATCAGGTGATGCGTCACAAATGCAGGTTCCACCCCGACTATTACGACGCCCACGTTTGCAGTTGGAACTAGGATCACCGCCTCTCACGCGTTCTCGTGCAGCTCTGTCGAATACTTTTGACGTTTTGTCTGACCAATGAAGATGCTTATTTGGAATGTGCGAGGCATTCGTACCTCGATATCTCGATTACTTGCTTTAAATAATAAGTATAATTATCACATATTGGCTATCATTGAACCGAAAGCCAGGCCATCTGCGCTGCTTCAATATCGTCTGCAGCTCGGCTTCCCGCAGGCACTTTCAGTGTGTGATGATCGGATTTGGGTTTTTTGGCGTCACTCCTTATTACGTTTAGAGGATCAAAGATGTGGGGTGCAGAATCATTCCTTTAAGTTTCTGTTTGCTGTCCACCGGAGATACATTTTGGTCTATTATGGTTTATGGATTGCATACCGTGATGGCGCGTCGTGCATTATGGGCAGATCTGGTTGGTTTTAAAAATGCAATCACTCTCCCATGGCTTCTTGGGGGTGACTTTAATACCTTTCTTACGCGTGATGAACATCGTGGTCGCTCGTCACCAACATTGCGTCAGCTTCAAGATTTCAATGATTTTGTTCAGGAGTGTTCTTTACAATCAATTAATTTTCAAGGGAATCCATATACTTGGAGTGATGGAAGAGGCTTAGGCCGCGTTTGTCGTCGGCTGAATCGATATCTTTGTACGTCGAACTTTTATGACATTTTTGATGATATACGTTGTCAACATCTTAATCGGGCCACGTCGGATCACTCACCTATCTTCCTTGACTGTGCGGTTACATCATCTACGTCACATGCTTCATTTCGATTTCTAGATGCATGGCTAACTCACGCGGATTTTGATCATTTTGTTACATCCAATTGGCGAACATTCCCTATCATAGGGGGTATGCGTGGGTTCTATGCAAAGTTGCAGAAGCTGAAGCATTGCCTTTGTACATGGAATAAAGATGTTTTTGGAAACATCTTTGATGCTGTTACGGCTGCTGAAATTAAGGTTACAAGGCGAGAAAGACTGTATGACTCCGACCCATCAGATGAAGCACGTACATCATATCACCATTCAATGGCTAATCTACGGCTTGCTCAATCTCGAGCATTATTATTTTGGAAGCAAAAAGCAAACGTTAAATGGATGCGTGAAGGTGATGCCAACACAAGATTCTTTTACCAAACAGTCAAAGACCGAAGAAGAAAGCAAATAATTCAGAAAATTGTGGATACAAATGGTCTTGAGTGTGAAACCCAGTGTGACATAGAAGCTGCGGCTGTGAGTTTTTATAAGTTGCTATTCGTAGAAAATCCCACATCTGATCATGATAACATATTACAGTACATACCACGCATATTAACTGATGAGGATAATGACCAATTGCTTGCTATGCCCACGCTAGAGGAAGTTAAGCATGCTGTCTGGGAATTGAGTCCAACAAGTGCCGCTGGTCCAGATGGCTCTCCGGGTTCGTTTTATAGACATTTTTGGCAACTAATATCTGTGGATGTGCTTAAAGCTGTGCAGGAGTTTTTCTTGGGTGTTCCGCCACCACGCCAAATGGCAGCCGCTCTTATCACGTTAATTCCAAAAGTCTCGGCTCCTATGTCTTTTTCTCAGATTCGCCCGATTTGTTTAACAAATTTTCTTGCCAAGGTAGTCACTCGTCTAATAGCTACTCGTTTATCACCTATGTTATCCAACTTAATATCTCCACAGCAGGCTGGTTTTATGAAAGGCAAAGATATTACTGAGCAAATATTATTAGCACAGGAGATGGTTCATATGTTGGATAAGCCAGTTAGGGGAGGTCACGTCATGATAAAGTTGGACATGGCAAAGGCATTTGATAGGGTCAGTTGGAGTTATTTGTCAGCAGTTTTAACAAGAATGGGTTTTCATGCACGGCTAGTTCGTATCTTACTTAACAACTTAGCAGCTACAAGGTGTTCCGTCTTAATAAATGGGAGGCCAGCGGGATTTTTTTCGGTGTCAAGGGGGGTAAAGCAGGGTGATCCTCTTTCGCCTATATTGTTTATTTTAGCATCTGAAGGGTTCTCTCGTGGTCTTAACAAATTAATGGCTGATGGAATAATTAGTGGATTTCAAGCTGGCCGAGTGCCACAGATTTCGCATTTGGGTTTCGCAGATGACTTGGTTATTTTCTTAAATGGGACAGTCCAAAATATGCGACGATTTCGAACATTCTTGGATGAATATCAGCGAGCATCCGGGCAGTTAGTTAATTTGGACAAAAGCCAAGTTGTTGTGGGTCAGGGCGCCAATGGCTTGAGAGTTGCCAATGCTTTAGGAATGCAGCTCACAACATTGCCTATCAAGTATTTAGGTTCTTATTTATACAAGGGTATAAATAGGGCTTCTTATTGTACGCCCTTAATTAACCATTTTGACGCGATGCTGAATTCTTGGGCTGCAAAAATTCTTTCGATGGCTGGCCGTGTGGTGTTGTTGAGACATGTTTTGACTACAATGCCATTACATATCATTGCTAGTTCAAAATTGCCAAAGAGTGTCATTGATTTTCTTAATAGCAAAATGTCAGCATTCTTGTGGAATGGTAGACATAGGTGGAAATCATGGGACAATATTGCAAGACCAAAGGAATTTGGAGGATTGGATATTCGCTCTTTGCAATTGTTGCAAAGGGCATATGATTGTCGTTTGTGGTGGAGTTATCACCATTCTACATCGCTATGGGCTCAATATTGCAAGGAAAAATATGGTCGACGCAATGCAATCTATGCTCACATTTATGATTCGCCAACATGGAAACGCATTTGTACAATACATGCTTATATGATCCCGTGGGTCCGTTTAACACACAATGGCTATGCCTGGACACCGGACAGCAATGGGCAATTCTCCTTGAAGTCCGCTTACATGACGATGTTTTTGGACTCAGAAAAAATTGTGATCTCTAAATATCTTTGGTGGCCAACACTACCTCTGAGGAGTCGGCTGTTTCTCTGGAAGTTGTGGATGAAAGCGCTGCCTCTTGCTGAGAATCTTTGTAAATGGCAATACATTTATCCAACCCAATGCGTTTTTTGTCAAATGCATACTGATGATATCAATCACATTTTTATTCATTGCGCTGCGATTATGCCACTTTGGCAAGAGTTATCAATATTGTTTTCTGGGCCAATTCCATCCAGCACGTACACCATTCGCTCTTACCTATTGAGATGGTGGCGCTCCTCAACAGCAAATACAATGCAAGGTCAGCTGAGAGCTATGGTTCCATCACTCTCCACATGGGTCATTTGGAAGGAATATGCTGGCATACGGTTTGGTGAAAATGCATTCTCATATCGACATATGGCTGAGAGGGTCCGAGATCATATACATACATGGTGTGCAGCCACACAGGGACGTAAATTCTCAACGCATATCCCACATTTATATGCTCTTTCTTATTCTACATTCATATGACATAGACGCATTCAGATTGTCCGTTGGATGCAGCCCCCAGTCGGGAAATTCAAGCTAAATGTGGATGCGGCGGTAAGACAACATAAGTCGTCAGCGGGAGCTATTCTGCGTAATCATCAAGGAGAGTTTATCTCGTCTATTTGTATTTATTTGCCTGCTGTCCCACCGTTGCAAGCGGAGCTTATGGCGTTGCTTTTTTCACTAATATTTTACTCCACTTCCTATGATCGGTTAATACTTGAGACGGATTGTCAGGTTCTTCTTAATCACATAACACGGCCTCATGAGTTCACTGGGGCTTATGCTGCAAAGTTGAGACGGATAATTCAATTCTTACAACTCAATAATTCCACATTACTACATTGTCCACGTGAGACAAATATGGCAGCCCATAATTTATCCACATATGGACTCGCGGCGCAAGGGTGCCTTCAGTTTCTGAGGTGGTCAGAACTGCCATGTGAAGTCCGTGGTGCATTAGCTCTGGATACGACAGTCTCCACTTTGCGTTTCTGATGTCTCCTATGGGTTGGCGTTATCCTGCGGACGTTGCCTATGCCATAAATTGGCATAGGCAACATTGGTATGCTTTGCTATCGATTCTTTCATTTACTATTTTCCACTCTATTTCTTATATTGTGGGTAATCTTTTTTGTTCCTGTCATGTGACTGAGTCTTGGATTCCCAGACAAATCAAGCACGTCAGCATCATTCATTGTATCATTGCAAGTGTTTCTCTTTCGTTGCCTGTGTTCCTTTGGAATACAGGCAACTTTGGTATGTGTCATTCTGGTTTTGTTCGTACACAAATGTGGTTAACAAATGTTTTACTGATCATCTGTCTTTTGTTTTTAATGCGGTATACGGCGGGACTGTCCAACACTGAACATTCATCAAACTGGTGTGTGCGAGATGATCTACATCTTTACAACGGTCTTCACTCCAACAACAATACAGGGCAGTCGCGACACCACAGACACTTCTATTGGCTGAGTTTACAAGCTTATCATTTCATAAAATGTCATAGTTTTTATCTCTTAGCGAAACTTGTTGCCTCTTTTACTGTTTATTTGCATAAACTGTACATTTTCTTAATGTTACTCGGTTTGATTTGGGAGAGTCTCCCTCCATAGGCAAACAATCATGTAACCACGGTATTCCTCCGCCACAAGTGAGGGTGCTATTATTAATAAAACATCAGGACGGTACCGCCCGTCTTTCATAAATATATATATATATATATATATATATATATATATATATATATATATAAGCATTCATTGCATTGAATATTTTTATTATCTCTAATTTTCATTAGACAAAAAAACTTACACTTAGATCCCCTATGGTTTGACTTAATTCTAAAAACCTCCCTTATTGTTTGGAATTATGCATTTACCTCCTCTATCGTTTGGGTTAAAAAGGCACCGGCCAATTTTCGGCAAAACCACAGGGGGTAAACATGCCGGAAATTAGCCGGCGCCTTTTTAACCCAAACCATAGGGGAGGTGAATGTATAATTCTAAACGAGAGAGGAGGTTTTTGAAATTAAGTCAAACCACAGGAGGTCTAAATGTAGTTTTTCTGAAAATCTTAGTGAAGAAAAAAATTCTTTAGAGACTCTTAAATGGGTACATTCTGATTCTCTTCACCAATTTCTCAAAGATAGCCATGGACAACAACTTGGTAAATGAATTTGCTGGATTTACAATTGGACAAATATGTGTCACATCAATATCACCTTATGAAGATCTTGTGTGAAGAAAAACATTGGTTATGTACTCCTTTCATGTGCCCGTCCTTTAGTTGAGCTATGCATATGGCATCATGCTCATATAATATAGTTGGAGAATCTATCTAGATGAATAAAAAACAAGCTTCCTGGAATGTAGTTGGTGAATCTATCTGGATGAATAAAAAAAAAGCTTCCTGGTTATAATGTGAGAAAGATCTCAACTAAACACCCTCTCGACTTTCTTCATAAATTGTTATTATCTTAGATGATTTTAAAAGATAGCAATCAAAGTTCGTTTTGTCGATCGCCTTGATATAGCAGTGTCACGATGCACGAACAAATAGCCTATTCAAGATTGTGCTTTGTGCAGATCAGATAAATACAATGCACCTGTATAGCCAACTATTTCTACAAGTAGATTAACAGAAAGCGAATACGTGTACTAGCATTATTCGTAATCCAATGAGTGCACCAGCTCCGCTGAGATATGGCACTTCAGGCCAAGAATCTTCTTGTTTGTATTACATGGACTAGATGGATCTTTTATCAATATTTTCTCTGTATAAGTTGATTAATGCAAAAGAGATCTCATTTTCTAGATGTTCAATTTGCAAACCAACCTAAAACCGTATCTTTCTAAAGCCTTTTGACCTCACACTGTTTTTTTTTTTCAGTAATCCACTATTTTCAAACTCATCTTAAGATTCAAATCATCAATATATACAGAGGTTATAAGAAGTTCATCCTTGATTTGTTTAAAACACAAGGATATACTAGGTTGTCAATATATTCTCTTTTTAGCTATCAAACATGTATTTAACAAATATGATGGTCAGTTATAAGCAAATATGAAAAATAAGAAACTTAAAATTGGAAACATTATTCTAAGCAAAGACCTTCGCAATTTGACAAACTAGAGTTCTCGAGAACTAAATGCTTCATGATGTATAGATGAGCGATGATCACAAAACGTTAAACGCATTTTAATAAAGTGTAATTGCATTAATCACAAGTGAATTTGTCAAAATATATGAAGAAGATCAGGTACGTGGAAGGCAGCCATTAAAGGTGACAGAAGATCAATATGTGGAGTCTGCGTCTGCAAGCGTTGTTTGAGATATGGAATCAATAATTGGGTTGTTTAGTTGTTTTGTGGTGCTGTTTCAATCCTAAATTGGTTGGCTTTGCGTGCGGTAGTTGATGCTTGGAGTTCAGTTGCAACGCAGCAAAGAAAGCAAAGTAGTTGAAGAAGGCGGTTGGAGGCGGGAAGCGTTTAAATAATACGAAATGTCAGTTTTGCCCTTTTAATTGGTGCATGTAGTGTGATGTTTTGCGGGACAGTTTTGTAATTTCTTCTTTGTGTCTTCTTCGTCTATAAGAAGAAGTTTGGCCTGCGATGTATTGTGTAGAAGCAGATATTTTTCAGAATCAAATCTTATGAGATTCTCTCTCTCTCTCTTGCAGTTACACTTTCTATAGTTTCTGCTTCTCTCTCTAACCAATCATTCTTCAATTTCGTTCGCTGATTGATTTGTTTATTGCAAGCATCAGCTTGAATCATTTTGCTGCTGTAGACGATTGTGTAGCTCTGGAGATTGTTCATTAGTTGTCTAGATTTTTCACATGGTATCAGAGAGATCTAAATGAATTTGGAACATTCGAGACTTCTAATAGCAGTTCCTCTACCAGTACTTCTCCACACATCTCCAATCAGCAAAGTGTATTGATGTATCCTACGGATGATCCGTATTATATTCATCCAGGTGACAACCCCTCCACAGTATTGGTACAACCATTACTAGATGGAAATAACTATCACGGATGGAGTAGGTCGATCAAACGCGCTCTATAATCCAAAAATAAAATAGGATTCATAAATGGAGTGATTTCGAAGCCAGCAGAAGATACAAGGAGGTCAAATGCGTGGACAAAAGCTAATAACATGGTAGCTTCGTGGCTTGTTAACTCAGTATCACCTAGCATTGCACAAAGTGTAGTATGGTTGGACAGCGCTTCAGAGATCTGGAATGATCTCAAGTTCAAGTATGGTAACATCGATTCCTTCAGACTCTCTGATTTACAAGAAGAATTTTACGCGACGAGGCAGGATAATTGTTCTGTAACAGAATATTACACAAAACTGAAAGGAATCTGGGAAGAACTTTCAATTTTAAGAGCAATTTCTATCTGTGCGTGTAATAAGTGTACATGTAATGTGACTGCTCAGATTAACAAATATGTACATGATGATTGTGTAATAAAGTTTCTCAAAGGACTTAATTCAGAGTTTGAGGCGGTTAAATCTCAAGCGCTCTTAACTACACCTCTTCCTGATCTTAAGACGACTTTTGCGATGGCTGCAAAACTTGAATGGAAGTTAAACTATGGTGATAGTCAAAAGCAATTTGTGAATAATCCAACAGCGGTGATGAATATATATGGTAATACGCAATCGAAATTTCCTTCGTCTGGAAGTGGTTCATTTAGAGGAATGTCTAAACCTACAGGAAGAGGTAATGGAAGAGGCAATGCTAAATACAATCGAGGCAATGTAAAAACACCATACTGCACATACTGTAATATGAATGGACACACTGTTGACAGGTGCTACAAGAAGCATGGTTATCCTCCGGGATATAAACCTAAAAGACAGGTAAACTATGTGTATGGTGATGCTAGACCTCAGCAAGGGAGAGATGGATCAGTTTAGGATAGTGTTGCCAGCTCCAAGGCTTCTGGTGAAAATGAAATGGAGAATGTTCAGTCCAATGTGCCAACAATAACCTAGGAACAATATATCCAGTTGATGAATATACTAAGCAGTCATCAGGAGCATGAAAGAAAGATGACTGATAAAGCCTCCAGTGATGCAGTTTCTCACCATGTAATCATGTCAGCACAGAAGACTAAGGAATCTGGTAAGAGTTCAAGTAAGGTTATGTACCAAAACTTAAATGTATGGGTATTGGACTCTTGTGCTAGTGATCGTGTATGTTCTAACTTAAACCTCTTTGATTCATATCATCCTGTGGATTCCTTTTCTGTCACTCTCCCTGATAAATCACATGCTCATGTAACTCATGTAGGTAATGTGAAAGTTAATCCCAATCTATTGCTTACAGATGTTCTGTATGTCCCGTCATTGGATTTCAACTTGCTTTCATTCAGCAAGTTAACACAGAATAGTGACATTGTTGTTTCATTTCACCATAATACTTATATGATTCAGGACTTAAGGACCAGGAAGTTGATTGGTTCAGCTGAAGTGAACCAAGGACTATATTACCTTCATGGGACACCTAAGGTCTTCTCTTCAGTGTCATCTTCCATAACTCCAGTTATCACCTCAGTACTGCACACAGAGCCTTGGCTGTGGCATGCCAGACTTGGGCATATGTCTTCTATCAGAATGAAAGAAGTGCATAAAATAGATCCTTCCGTATCTGTTGTTGATGAGTATGTGAATAAATGTGTCATTTGTCCTATGTATAGGCACAAGAGGTCCCTCTTTCTAGTGTCTACGTCTGTATCCCTTAAACCTTTTGACATTGTTCACATTGATATTTAGGGTCCTCATAGATACCCTACATTCTACAGCCAAAGTTATTTTCTTACTATTGTTGATGACAATACCAGATTTTGTTGGATATACTTAATGAAGGTAAAATCTAAAGTTAGATCTATCATTCTTAGTTTCTATCAATATGTCCTAGTGCAATTTGGTTATCACATAAAAGTCATAAGGACAGATAATGGACAAGAGTTTTGTATGGATTCTTTGTACTCTTCCAAAGGTATAATACATCAGACAACGTGTGTCTACACCCCGCAACAAAATGGCATAGTAGAAAGAAAGCATCAACACATTTTAACAGCTACAAGAGCTCTTAAATTTCAGTCACAAGTTCCCCTGTCATATTGGGGATTCTGTGTTCAGCATTCCACCTATCTGATTAACATTACTCCAACTCCACTTCTTCGTAATCATTCACCCTGGCATAAGCTCTATGAGAAGTCTCCTTCTTATAGTCATTTAAAGATATTCGGTTGTCTTGTCTTTGGAGCTAATACACAGGCAAATAAGGGAAAGTTTGAATCTAGAAGTAGGAAGATTATATTCTTGGGGCTTTCACATAATACAAAGGGGTATATTCTATAAGATCTAGATACAAAGGACGTATATATATCCATAGATGTCATTTTCTATGAGTCTATTTTTCCATTTGCTGATACGTCTTCAAGTAGTGTTCAGTCTGATCCCTTCCCACAGCATGTAATTCAAAGTCAGTCAATCCATTCTTCAGTTCCTTATGTATTGGATGCTGATCCTTCTGCTGAGCCTGGTACTTCTTCTGTAGAAACCTCCCAAACAACTTCATCATCCCATTCACATTATGATAATTCTGAAAATTATTTACCTCCTCAACCTACAGCCTCACCTCCTTAGCCTACAACCTCACAGTATGAACACTCATCTGAGTACATTGAGACTCTTGGGCCTGGAAACATTTTTATTGATTTGCCCATCCTTACGGACACAAGCACTCAAGCTTTGGATTCTGTCTCATCTATACTCAACAAAGACAAGCGTGTTAGACGTCCTCCAGCCTATTTGGATGACTATTACCGCAACCAAATATCAATTCCTTCTTCTTCTCTTCAGAGTCTGCCGTCTTATTCTTCCCCTCATTCACTTCATAAATATCTGTCTTACTCATCCTTAACACCAGAGTACAAGTCATATGTGCTAAGTTTGAGTACACATACTGAGCCCAAGTCTTATGCAGAGGCTGCTAGATCTTCTGTTTGACAGGAAGCAATGGGAGTAGAAATTGCAGCATTGGAGGCTAATAAGACTTGGCCTGTTGTGCCTTGCCTGCTGGTAAGGTGCCCATTGGATGCAAGTGGGTTTATAAAGTGAAATTAAAGGCAGATGGAACTGTGGAGAGGTATAAAGCCCGACTAGTTGCTAAGGGTTATAATCAACGTTTTGGTGTGGATTATCTGGATACGTTTTCCCCAGTAGGAAAAATGACAATTGTGAGGCTTGTCTTGGCCTTGGCAGCTAGGAAAGGTTGGGCCATTCATCAACTTGACATCAATAATGCTTTTCTTCATGGTAGTCTTCATGAAGATATTTACATGTTGCCTCCCCCTGGTGTAACTTTGCCTTGTTTTGATTTGGTTCGTAAACTGGAGAAATCCTTATATGGATTAAAGCAGGCAAGCAGAGAATGAAACTGCACTCTGACCAAGTATCTTACAGACCAGGGATTTCGTCAATCCAAGTCTGACTATACATTATTCACAAAAGATGTTGGGAGCACACTTTTGATAATGCTTGTATATGTTGATGACATTATTGTTGCATGTGCTAATGAAGAGGCTATTGAAGGTGTGAAGGCAGGTCTTCACCGTTAGTTTAAGATAAATGATTTAGGAAGGTTGAGATTCTTCCTTGGCATTGAGGTGGCCAAGTCTCAGGAGGGTGTCTATGTCAACCAGAGGAAGTATACTCTTGAGTTGTTGGAACAAACTGAATTTTTGGATTCCAAACCAGTGAGGACACCTATGGAGACTCACTTGAGTTTGATACATCAAGATTCACCTCTGATTGAAGATGTATCTCAATATAGACAGTTGATTGGCAAGCTCATCTATCTGACCATAACACGTCCTGATATAGCATTTCCTGTTCAATAGTTAAGTCAGTTTTTGGACTGTCCCACTGTAAATCACTTAAAGGCAGCACACAGGGTGCTAAGATATTTGAAAGGCACTGTGGGTCAAGGATTATTGTTCCCAAACAGAGGTGAGTTGCAGCTCAAAGCCTTTGTTGATGCGGATTGGGGTGGTTGTAATGAGACTAGAAGAAGCATTACAGGTTATTGTGTGTTTTTTGGGGATGCTTTAATATCTTGGAAGGCCAAGAAGCAATCTACTGTATCAAGATCTTCAGCTGAGGCTGAATATAGAGCTATGGCCATGGTTACTTGTGAGGTTCAGTGGATCATATATTTGATGCAAGATTTGAGGTTGATAGGGCGTAATCATCCTCTTGTTGAAGTTTTCTGTGATTCTAGAAGTGCTATATATATTGCTGAGAATCCAGTATTCCATGAAAAGACTAAGCATATTGAAATAGATTGTCATGTTGTTAGGGATAATGTTCAAGAGGGAGTCATTAAGCTGATGCCTGTTCGTACGGAGTTGCAGTTGGCGGATATTTTTACTAAGGCTCTTGATGCTAGAAAATTGAGCAATATGGCAACTGCATTGGGATTGTACAATGTGTATACCAAGCTAAGCTTGAGGGGGGGTGTCAAAATATATGAAGAAGATCAAGTAAGTGGAAGGCAGCCATTAAAGCTGACAGAAGATCAATATGTGGAGTCCGCGTCTGAAAGCGTTGTTTGAGATATGGAATCAATAATTGGGTTGTTTAGTTGTTTTGTGGTGCTGTTTCAATCCAAAATTGGTTAGGCTTGTGTGCGGTAGTTGATGCCTGGAGTTCAGTTGCAACGCAACAAAGAAAGCAAAGTAGTTGAAGAAGGCGGTTGGAGGCGGGAAGCGTTTAAATAATACGAAATGTCAGTTTTGCCCTTTTAATTGGTGTGTGTAGTGTGATATTTTGAGGGACAGTTTTGTAATTTTCTCTTTTTGTCTTCTTCGTCTATAAGAAGTTTGGCCTGCGATGTATTGTGTAGAAGAAGATATTTATCAGATGAGAAGAAAGTGTAACTGCTTCTCTCTCTAACCAAGCATTCTTCAATTTCGTTCGCTGATTGATTTGTTTATTACAAGCATCAGCTTGAATCATTTTGCTGCTGTAGACGATTGTGCAGCTCTGGAGAGATTGTTCATTAGTTGTCTAGATTTTTCACAGAATTTATTCTTTTACAATGAGCTTTAGGACTTTAAGCAAACATAAATCAAAAAGTGGAGCTCCAGTGGAAACTTTATTGTTTTCATTCTACGTGATTCAAGTATTATTATCCTTTCAAAGGTATGGAATTCAGACCCATAAGTATTTTGTATTGCTAACGAATTTCACTTTGAATTAACTGTATTTCACAATTTTGATCAATCCTCTTATCCATAGTATTATTTAACATATCAGAGTTAATGATCTTTATTTTGATCACTAAAATCAAATGCAATCACAACGAATAGATATCTATATACATGTACCACTTTCATGGTAAGGATTTCATTTCTCTTTTGTAGTACATCCGTTGCCTTTTGGCTCCTTCACAATTCTTTGGAATTCTTATCATTTTGTTATAAGTGCACTCATTCTGCTTGAGTTCATTGCAACTCTTATAGAGTTAACGAATATCATTTTCTAACTTTTCTTCTGGAGAAGATTTATAATTGGAACCGAAAAAACGATTGCATTTCTAGTATGATTTTGATTTATTTATTTTAGCACAAACTTATTATCTTAGAGGGGCATTTATCATGAATATATAAAGTCAATTAACATATATGATCTGGTGACTTATTTTGTCGTCAATAAGAAAACCATCAGTTGATTCGTGGTTCTTTGTGAATGAATAATAATTTCGACTTCAAGTTCGCATGCACTGGTACGAGAATCAAAGAAATCTCAGTTTTTCAAAATATTATCCTTTTTTCAATTTTTTTGTTTAGTTCATATCCACTTTCTCCCCATAATCTTGGAAAAATTGTCTCGTAAATTTGACTGAAGTAAATAAATCATCCGTCAAGAGGTTCAAAATATTTAATCTTAGAGAGAATCATATCTAGCACATATACTCAATCGCCTTTAAGGTTCCCTCTTAGTGCGTTACGTTGCTAAGGTTTCGTGTATATATACCGCATATCCAAAAGTTCTGAGATGGAAAATATAAGGCTAATGACGAAAAACTCCTTATAACAGGGAAAAAAAGTTGGTTAATAATATGCACAAGCAGTGTTGCATATTCTTTTGGAATTCGCCCTATCCTTGTGATTTGGCAAGATATGCTTGAAGATTTTAGTTATATATTCCATGTATATACACGAGGGACAACCACTCATATGAGATTCATGTAGCCACTCTAAATTTCATTCAATTGTAAGTTTCATATTGTAACCACTCATATGAGATTCTGGTGCATAAATTTCATATTGTGCACATAAGTTTCATTCAATTATAGATCCATTTGTCTACATTTCAAAATATATATCAATTCATAAACATTTTTCCTTTAGGGATATTGAAAGGGTTCAACAAACATGATAAATTCTTAGTTTAGTTAACGATAATGTCTCTTGTACATTTCTGGTGTTGCAGATTTGCCGCTGAAACTCTTTTTTTTGTATACTTCAAGATGCTTCATGTAGCGCCTCGTCTGAAACTAAGATTTCGGCCGGTGCACCCGCCGTACTCTACTACAAGAAGTACAAGGCATCAATACTATACTTGTGCATGTCGACATGAATCGTAAATCGAGATAGCGAAAGTAAAATAAAGATAAACATATGACATGCATATCAATACAAATCGTCATAAGTGCGTCCAAATCATAATGTACAATGTCTCAAAATAATCTAAGTACATCATGATCAAAATGCCCAACATAGCCAATACATAACTCTGGCCTACATCTTAGCTCACAGATACTCTAGCCGGGATCCTTCCTCAATGAACAAGGCGTCAGGGTCCCTGTTCTCTGCAATGTGATAATGCAAGTAATGAGAGATTACACAAATCGTCCAGCAAGTAATCCGTGTAGATATGGCATGTGGATCATGCATGGGAAACGGGATAATAAAATAACATACCTAAGTAAAGAATATAACATTCAGCGTCTCCAACTTAAATAAATAAAGTGCATAACATAAAGGTAAAAAAACATGTAACACATATACCTCTATCATGTAATCAGTTTATACTACCAAGTCCCTAGAAAAACGCCATTATCATATATCTCCATACTTAGGACCTTAATCAAGGTCTAAGCTATATCATACATATTCTTATCATCTAGATGCATCAAGTCCCTATTCAGATCATGTAAATGCAATACTCTTAAGATGCGGTGTCTTTAAAACGATGTCGTAAACATAATTGTGAATCATGTAACCATATTCATCTTTCTGTAATTTGTCAAAACATAACATTTTCGTAAACATGACCTTTTCATATGATAACTGTGATACTTTACCTTGCATGCAAATGATATCACCATAGATTCAAAATAATCTCCCATATAGAAATATGTATAAACATGAAACTCGATGAGTCCACATAATGTTACATCATTGGTACATATTTCTAACGGTAACTCGATATGCTGAAGATCCTTTGCCTTCAGCAAGGTGTTACACTCAGGTCTGTAAATACTGTATGCCCATGACATCAACCCCCTTGGGTTCCGATATCATGCGGCGCTCCAATCATCTATAATATACTGTATGCCTTATGACATCAACCACCTCAGTTCTGATGTCATGACGTCGCACCAAATGAACATATACATGCTGTAAACATGTCATGGGATATCTATCTATACAATATAAATCTACGTGCAAGGGTGAACTTTCCAAAACACTTTATGAAATGTGACAAATGCATACATATGCCTTAACCATTTATACATGTCATCATCTATATGCTTCTCAAATCTTCTCATATCATCATATTCTAAAATCTCACATATAACCCATGCCTTAAATCAAGAAAATACATCTTCTTTTCTCATACTAAGCCTCGGCCAAGCTGCCCCAAAACAGCTCACTTTTTCTTCATTTTTCTCCATCAATATTTCCTTAATTTACACATCTTAAACATAGCTAAAATGGTCCAAAAACCCTAATTTCATATTACTTTATATATGGTTGCATATTTTATAAGAATATACATAAAGTAATCTTTTCCTTTTCCACCTTTTTTACTTATATCTCGGTTTGAATATTTATACTAACCATAAACATATTAATTCTCATCCACATAAAGTTTTACAAAATCATCATCAAATACATAACACGTCAAGGGATGGAAATCATGAAATAAAGCAAGTAGGCTATAACAACCCATATAGGCCGTGTATATACATGTATGTACATGAAATGATGATCATCAAAACGACATTTTTGATTAAGCATGTGAGAAATGCTTATGATGCACATATAAACATACTAAAATAAGATCATAAAATATGTGAAACAAACATACAATAGAAAATACATAGTGATGATCATCATGGATAAATATATGAACAAATATTCAAACCCAATAAACACGCGTCCAATTTATTTTCTTTCATAAATAAACCTTAGGCTATGTGTCACACAAATATATTTTTACAGCATATAACAATTTATTTTCTCCATGATTAGGCCTCATGGCCGATTACACTAAGCCTACATATATTCCTTTACAACATGTAACAAAGTTTATTTCTTCAACACTTTTGTCCTTATGGCGGAATATACCCATTTTTACACATGCCACATAAATCTTCTCTTATTCACATCTCCTACATATATCTTGAATTTTGTATTTATTCCAATCATATGCACACTAGTTTCAATCAACATAAAGATTTTCAAGGTTGAGAACGTAATCAAATACATACAACATACAAGGTGATGGAAACTCTGAAAATAAATAAAGAGGCTAAAATCTACCCTCTTTGGCCATGTGATATGTGTATACATATAAACATGGAGATCATCATGAAACAACTTTTCTAATCTAGAATCATAGACATGAATATGATTGCCTCATAACATGCTAAATCAATGCCACAAAAGTTCATGAAAGCCAAAATCATAAACAAACACATAGGTGATGATCTTCATAGAAAAACGTATGAACACATGCATCAAAATGTCTCCTTAGTGATCTTTTCCTAACATATCATATGGCTTCATTTTCTTTCTTTAATTTCTACCTACATCACATATAAGTGTTTGTTTCATTTCATTTATACAAGAGTCCATATTTTCCATGTTTGCAGATTTTATAGGTTGCACATATCATCATATATACATCACCTGAAAGCATATTTTTCATGTTCTTGCTACTAAAACCTTGAACATACTTCATGAATAATCCATCTTTTATATGAACATATATACTTAGATCTTTGAAATCCATGAAGGATTTAGGAAGGGCACTTGTTGTGGAATGCAAGGATTGATATGCAGCAATAAAACAGATGAAGACAGATGGGAGAACACGCCTTCATCAGTTTGAGCATTCTTTGGGACATTTCATTGAGCATCTGAACAAAAGCGTTGAACATGTCTTCCAGAGTTAATTTTAGTGTGTGCATTGTATATATTCATGTTTTCTCATCTTCTTCACATAGTAGAATGATCATACAATAGTGAAATCATATTTTGATGATTGATTAGGCTAATTACACGACTATGCAATCGTTCGAAGCTAGTCGCTGGAGCTAGTCGTGTCATGGAGGTTATAGCTGTTGGCTTCCTTCCCTCATTCTTGTATATATACTGTATCCATCCGCTTATGAAATTCAAGTGAATAAGATTCATTATTATCTCATTCTTGAAGTTTTTCCATATTTGAATTCCATATGGTATCAGAGCCGTTGGTTGCTCTTAAAAATTTTGGAAATTTTTGAATTCTTTGCTTGTTCATCATATTCATCTTATACTTCTGCTTTGTTTCTGAGAAATAGAATCTATTGGAAGTGAAGCTCCAGCTGTTCCTCATCCTGTTTTTCCAAGTGGTTCATCTGGAGCTACATCCTCACAACCTACTCTTGATTCAACCCCCATCATAATCACAAATCACAAATTAAATGGAAATAATTATTTAGTGTGGTCTCGTGCAGTCAAAATGTTCAGGACGGGGAAATGCAAAGAAGAGTACCTCAAGTCTGAAACAAAGATTCCTAATGAAAATGAGGCAAATTTAAAACATGGAATGCTGAAAACTCGATGATTATGTCTTGGTTAATTGAATCAATGGTAACAGAGGTTAGTGATAACTTCATTTTGTATGATTCAGCTGCCGAAATCTGGAAAGCAGCTTAAGAAATGTACTCAAAACTGGATAATGTCTATGAATTCTATGAGCTTGATGTTACACTCTATGACATCAAGCAGGGAGATTCGCCAATGAATATTTACTTTGGCCAGACTAAACGAATTTGACAACAGATTGATGTCTTTGATACTCACAGATGGCCAAATCAGGAGGCGATAAGATGTACAAGAATATCACTGAAACTAGGAGAATCTTTAGATTTTTAGCTGGTTTGAATAAGGAGTTTGATGCTATTCGTGGAAGGATACTAGTTATCAAGCCTTTACCTTCAATGAACAGTGTTTTTTTATATTAGACATGAGGAAAATAGGATTAAGTTAATGATGATTTCATCCTCTTCTGAAAGTGTTGCAATGGTGACTGATAATTAAAAACTGAACACATTGATCCTATTTCTGCTGATGCTGCCTCAAGGAGATATGTACCCTCAACTTCAAGTTACAACAGAAAGCCAGTTGATACAGGATACTACTGCAAATTCTTTAAGATGTATGGACACATTGAGGATGGGTGTGTTCATAAACATGGTAAGCCAGCTTCCAGGCCTACTGGACCTTGGAGACCTTAAGATAATCCATCATGGGGAACTCAGCCTACTAATGTGATGAAGATTAAGGATCCATCATTATGTCTCTGGTCCTATAAAAAGAAGCAAAGCTAAACAACTTGATCTTGATGTTGCATGCTTCTTGTATAGGCATGTGCAAGATGAACCAAATGAACATTGGGTTCATTTAGTTACAACAAAAGACGTTTAGCCAATCTTGCATATGTATGTGTGTTTTTGTCAAGTGTGCATATTCTATGTTTGTTTCTCATTTTCATGACTTTGCATTACTAATGATTCTTGTCTTCATGACTTTGTCTTGTATGAGACATGATGGTGTGAAAAGGATGATGTTGTCTTGAAGAGAATGTTTAAGAGAATATTTGCCTCAAGAGAATGTTTGTCTTGAGGAATGTTTGTCCTAATCTCTTACCCAACACCTACATGGAAACTTAAGGATTAACTTCACAACAAGATGATGACAAACATATCTGCACAACAAGTCAGAGGGGGCGGCCACCAACAAGGACAAAGATGAAGAAAGTTTGAACTCAACTTCAACAACATTCAGGATTAAATTTCAACCAATTTTTGAAGACTTATCCCAAGCTTATCACGACTTCAAAAATCAATCACAAGGCTATCAAGGAGTAGAAAGCGGCTGAAAGGAGAAGAACCAAGATACTTACCAAGATTAAAGACAAGATAATTAGTTTTTACAAGTTTAACCTTAGTTCAAATTGTAATTTGTGTATTTTGAAATTTTTGATAGGTTTTTAATATAGAGCTTAAGGTATGTAGGACTCTTAATTAGCTAGGAAATTTCATCATAAGGCCTTATGGCCGATTTCAATAGCAACACATTTAATGAAATTTTAAACTTTGTTTATTCTCCGAAAAAAACCGTCGCATTTTCTTTTGCCCCAAGGCTGTGAGTCTCAACGTGAACAAAAGCTGGATTTCACTTCAATTGAGGTCTCATATCACTTGTCATTTGCCTAATTCTTAATCACCTTCATTTGGCACATTTTATACAGTGAAAAATCTGAATTTTCATTGACAAGTTGGACATATAGGGTCATTGTATTTAGGAATAAAATTCAGCCATACAAACATTTGCCTTACATCACTTAAAAAGTCACCTAGTCATAATCAATCTTGTTGATGCCAAAGATATTGGTTGATTTTAATTATATGTGTCTTAATTTTCTTATTGTGACTAAATGCATGGATTAATTGATTGTTCAAGTGTTGATCATTGCATTACCTAAATACTCATTGCCAAAGAAAACCGTAAATCGCCAAAACACCCTCCCCCACGGCCAAACACCCTCCAAACAGCCCCACTGATCATCAGACAAACCCGTAAACCGCTCATTTGACCCCTCAAAAGAATCCTAACCCAATTTTTCCAAACAAAATCATATTGTAAAATTCCCAATTAATTTGAACCTAAAAGACCCTAAATTAAGCCCTAACCGAACCCTTGCCAAAATCATCGCCAAATTCCGTACAACTTCAATTTCCCTGATTTTCAAGGATACTTTACTGCAAATTAAAGGTTCCATATTGCAATTCATAGACAGTTGCACAATCTGCCCAAAAACACAAATTTTGAGGGCAAAGGTGTGAAATCATGATTTTATCCTTTGTCAAAAAAAACAAAAACAAAGAAAAAAATTCCTGATCCTTGCTTATACTAAAAACAGCAAGGAACAAAGAAAGGGAGCAAAGAAAAAGAGCAGAAAAAAGGGGAAAATGTTGGTTTCTTATTTGTGCTATTTTGATCATTTTCTGTACCTTTGAAAAAACTTGAAAATCTGCCCTTACCTTATTTTTTACACACTATATATTGACCCTCATACATTGATACATACTTGAATACTTGAATTTTACATGTATTGAGCAATATTGTGATTATAAGTGCATAGGATCAAAATTGACTAAAGAATGTCCACGACAACCCCTAATCTTTCTTTGATTCGGCCATTGACATCATTTTGGTCTCATTTCTTCTTTGAATCATATTTGGGTCGTTCAAGTTGTTGTCCCCATCATTTGAGTCCATTTTGGTGTGATTTAGTATCATTTTTTGTACAAATTGTGCGTTTTGGAACACGTTTGATTACCTTTTGGTTTTGGATGACTTTGAAACTTTTGGAGACATTTTTCCAACTGTTTTAAGGTCATTTACGTGCTGGAAGGTTCTGATTTGGTTTAGCAACGAGTTGAGAAGAAACTGAACTGTTTTGGTGCCGTTTGTGTCGTTTTTATGAGCTGTTTGTTTCCTCAGTTGCCCAAAAATTTTGCTACTATTGGACCTGTTTTTGCCTTCATTTGGACATCAAATGCAGAGTAAAAACAGCCGAGTTGAGTCAGCAGGGGTTGGACACAGTTGGACAATTTTGGAACAAAATCATGCACAAGAGTGCAACCTATCTTTATTGCTCTCTTTGACCTTTATTAGCCTCATATTGATCAAGAAACAAGGTGGTAAGAGATAAAAAATAAAGTTAGAAGAGTGCACAAAATTCTATTTTCATTTACCCATTCGAATTCTTTGCTTTTGGTATATTGTTTCTTTTTTGTTTCTGAAATTTTTCAGGTTTAGGATGGAAGCTACAAATCAACATTCAATGAGTAAATCAAAGGAAGGGGAAAGACCCAAGGCTACATTGGAACAAGTAACTCAAATGTTATAGACCATTCTGAACTATCAAACAATGCACAGAGCCGATTTAGATGACCTCCATGAAAGGTTGAACAAAAGTGAAGGCCAAAAGACGAGTAGGGTAGCCCCTGTGCGTCAAGCAAGAAGGCTGACACAAGAAGAACCCGAGGCAGAAAGTCACAGACCACCTACCATTTAGTCGCGAAGGTCAGTACCTCAACCACTACCGAGAAGAAACACACATAGGAGGCAAAATGATGATTATGATCAACTTGAACAGGACGAAAATGATTTTGATGACTACCCTCCCCATGGTTACCAAAGACGTCACAATCCCCTTTACCCCCAAGATGATGATTACTTAAAAACTAAAATCAGCATTCCAACATTTTAAGGTAAAAGTAAAATCGAAGAATACTTAGAAAGGGAAACAAAAGTGGATTTAATATTCTCATGTATTAAATATACGGGGTTTCAAAAGGTAAGGTACACATCTATTGAGTTTTCAGGATATGCTTTAAATTGGTGGATAAATCTATGTTGAAAATGGACTAAAACAAGACAACCCCAAGTTCTTACTTGGGAAGAAATGAAATATGAAATGCCACATAGATTTATTCTAAACAACTTTGAGAGCACCATATTCAGTAATTTGCAAAATTTAAGGTAAGGAAATAAAAGTGTTGACGATTACTTTAAAGAGTTAGAAATTTTGTTGGAAAGATCTAACTTATAGGAACCCGAGGAAGCAACCAAAGCACGTTTCCTACATGGACTAAATAGAGAGATTGTACAAAGGGTTGATCTTCAACCCTACTTTAACTTGACATCCATGGTGCACTTAGCTGAGAAAATTGAGCAACAACTTAACGTACGAACTTCTTCCCATTTCAATTCAGTTTCTCGTACTAATCAATCTTCCTCTATAAAGTTTCAAAACAGGTCTTTCAGGAATAAAGGAGGCCAGCCTACCCATGGCTAAAACCGCGCCCAAACTTGGCTATCAAACCAAGAAAATGCCTGCAGTCCACGTAGAAGCAAGACGACAGAGGCAAACAAAACGCCTCCACAGGGAGTTTTTCTTAACCCTCTACTGGTTTTAAATGCTTTAAGTGTCAAGGTCAAGATCACAATGGTCATGATTGTCCTAATGATAAACATGTAACTTTAATCGAGGAAACTAGCAAATATGTGACTGAGTCTGAAAATGAATCTAAACATGAGTGTGAAAATGAACCTTAAATTGAAGAAGAAGTAGGTGAAGACAATGACTTCGAAAATCATGAATTTCTTGTTGTTAAGAGAGCTTTAAGTCCATTTCAAAAAGTTGATGAGCATGAACAACATAGGGAGAACATTTTTCAGGTTCATTGCATGGTGAATGGTAAAACGTACACTATGATAATTGATTTTGGTTCATGCGCAAATATGGCTAGTATTGAATAGGTTAGGATGTTAAACTTGCTCATGACTAATCACCCTCACCCCTACAAGCTTGCATGGTTTAATGATTGTGGTGAAGTTAGTGTGAGCAAACAAGTTTTACTTTCATTAAGCATTGGTAGCTATAAAGATGATATTCTCTGTGATGTTGCACCGGTGCATGCTAGTCTTATCTTACCTGGTAGAACATGACAATTTGATAGACATGTGACATATAATGGCTATCTAAACAAGTATTCTTTTAAATTGAATTGTAAATTGTACAAATTGCATGCACTCCCTCCCCGTAAAGTTCATGAGGATCAGAAAGTATGTGTAAGTCTAGGTCCAACCCTAAGGACAAATAAGCCAAAAAAATTTATGGAGAGCATAAAGAGTGAGGCTAGAAGACAAAAGGGAAAAGGGAAGGAGGTAGTACCCCTAAACGCTAGTGAAAATAAGAAAAAGTGTGGGTACTTTGGAAAACAAAGAGAGGTTAACCATGCTCTTCACACCAACAAAACCGTTCCCATTTTAATGTATAAGGAGTGTCTCATCTCTAGTGATGAGTTGCTACCATCTTTACCCACCTCAGTACTCTCCTTTATGGAAGAATTTGATATTTTGTTCCCCACTGAGCCACCCAAAGGACTGCCACCCCTAAGAGGAATCGAACATCAAATAGACATCGTACCAGGAGCTGTCTTTCCTAATAGACCAGCCTACACAGCCAACCCCAATGATATAAAAGAAATTCAAAGACAAGTTGAGGAACTCCTAGCAGGCGGATTAGTAAGAGAGAGCTTGAGCCCGTGTCTGGTACCCATTATCATAGTCCCTAAGAATGATGGCACTTGGAGAATGTGCATTATAGAGCCATAAATAAGATCACAGTGAATTATAGGTATCCCATGCCTAGATTGGATGACATGTTAGATATGATGTATGGATCTAAATAATTCACCAAAATAGATCTTAAGCAAGGATATTTCCAAGTCAGGATAAAAGAGGGGACGAATGGAAAATGGCATTCAAGACCAAGTTTGGGCTCTATGAGTGGTTAGTGATACCCTTTGGGCTCACAAACGCTCCTAGCACCTTTATGAGGTTGATGAATAAAGTTTTAATGACCTTCACTGGAAAATTCGTTGTAGTATATTTTGATGACATCATGATATATTCCAAGACGTTTGAGGATCATTTAGAACACCTACGAGCCGTTTTTAAGAAGCTGAAAGCCAAACAACCTTATGTCAATCTTAAGAAATGTTCCTTTTGTTTAGAGAGGGTTGTATTCTTAGGCTTCGTAATTACTGTTAATGTGATAGAAATGGATGAGGAAAAAGTGAGGTCGATTGTGGAATGGCCTACACCTAAGACTGTTGGCAAGGTGTGCAATTTTCATGGCTTAGCAAGATTCTATAGGAGGTTTGTTAAAGATTTCTCTTCCACAGCCGCACCTTTGAATGAAATTGTTAAGAAAGATATGCCTTTTCACTGGAAGGAGCCACAACAGCAGGCATTTGAAGGGTTTAAGCGAAGCCTAACCACTGCACGCATTCTTAGGTTACCCAATTTCGATAAAACCTTTGAGATAGAGTGTGATGCTAGTGGCGTAGGTATTGGAGCTGTACTGACCCAAGGAAAACAACCTGTAGCCTACTTTAGTGAGAAATTAAAGGGAGCTTTGTTGAATTACTTGACCTATGACAAATAGATGTATGTCTTAGTTAGATCCCTCCAAACTTGGCGACACTACCTTCAGCCTAAGGAATTTGTGATTCACACTGACCATGAGAGCCTAAAATACCTTAATGGCCAAGGAAAACTTAGCAAGAGACACAACAAGTGGGTAGAGTTAGAGAACAATTTCCTTATGTGATTAAATATAAGCAAGGTAAGGATAGCATAGTCGCGGATGCCTTTTATAGGAGATACACTTTAGTGACTACCTTGTCCTCGCGTTTTCTAGCTTTTGAATCATTAAAGGAATTGTATGTTGATGATCATGACTTTGGCAACATCTTTGATGCTTGTCAATAGGGACCTTTTGGAAAATTCAACCTGCATGATAGATACCTCTTTAAGGAACAAAAATTGTGTGTGTTCTGAACTTCCAAGAGAGAGATGTTATGAGAGAAGACCATGGAGGAGAATTGATGGACACTTTGGAATGTTTAAGACATTAGAAACCCTTAAAGAACATTTTTATTGGCCTCATATAGGTCTAGATGTTGAGAAGATGTGCGCAAATCGTATTACGTGCAAGCAAGCCAAATCTAAGTCACAACCACATAGTCTTTATTCCCCCATTGCCCGTACCAGATTCGTCTTAGATTGACCTTTCTATGGTTTTTATTTTAGGCCTACCTAGGTTTAGGAGTGGTCGTGATAGTGTCTTTGTAGTGGTTGACTGCTTTCTAAAATGCCTCGTTTCATTGAATGTAAGAAAGTGGATGATGCTAATCATGTTGCTGATTTATTCTTTCGTGAGATTGTTCGATTGCATGGCATGCCTAAGACAATTGTAAGTGATAGAGATACAAAATATTTGGGCAAAGCTTGGTACTAGTTTTCAACCACTGCTCACCCACAAACTGATGGACAAACTGAAGTTGTAAGTCGTACTCTTTCACAATTATTGCGTGCTATTCTGCAAAAGCATATTAAAAGTTGGGAATATTTTTTACCATATAGAGTTTGCATACAATAGGAGTGTTCATCATGGTACATTGCATAGTCGTTTTGAGATTGTGTATGGATTTAATCCTTTGTCTCCCATAGATTTGATTCCCATTCTCATGCATGAACGTTCAAGTTTAAATGGTAAACATAAAGCTGAACCATTAAAAAGTTGCATGAAAAGATTAAACTCCAACTTGAAGAAAAGAATAAGGCATATACACGAAGAAGTAATAAGATCGTAGAGACATTTCTTTTGAGCCGGGAGATTTAGTTTTGTTGAATCTTAGAAAAGAAAGATTTCTTAAGGAGATGAAAAACAAATCACTACCTAGGGGAGGCGGCCCCTTCAAATTGCTTCAACGTGTGGATCCAAATGCCTATATTATGGACATTCCTTCAAGGTATGATTTTGTTTCCTCTACTTTCAATGTTGCTGACGTAACCCCCTACAAAGACGAGTCCATTTGATCCGAGGACGAATCCTTTTGAGGAGGGAGGATTGATGTGGATCAAGGATCCCATCATAATGTCATCGGTCCTATAGTAAGAAGAAAAGCTAAACCACTATATCTTGATATTGCAAGCTTCTTGTTCAGGCATGTGCAAGATGAACGAAACGAACATTGGGTTTATTTAGTTGAAACCAAAGATGTTTAGCCAATCTTGCATATGTGTGTGTGCGTTTTTGTCTAGTGTGCGTTTTTATGTTTGTTTCTTATTTTCATGACTTCGCATTACTAATGATTCTTGTCTTCATGACTTTGTCTTGTAGGAGACATGATGGTGTGAAAAGGATGACGTTGTCTTGAAGAGAATGTTTGCCTCAAGAGAATATTTGTCCTAATCCCTTCCCCAACATCTACATGGCAACTTAAGGATCAACTTCACAACAAGATAAGGACAAACATATATACACAAGAAGTCAAAGGGGCGTCAACAAAGAAGGATAAAGATGAAGAAAGTTTGAACTCAAATTCAAGACCATTCAAGATTAAATTTCAGCCAAGTTTTGAACACTTGTCCCAAGCTTATCACAACTTTAAAAGTTAATCACAAGGCTATCAAGGAGTAGAAAATCGGCTGAAAGGAGAAGAACCAAGATAATTACCAAGATTGAAGACAAATAATTAGCTTTTACCAGTTTAACACAACTTTTTTTTTTCAAACTTTTGAAATGCTTTTAAGATAGAGTTTAAGGCATGTACAACTTTTAAATAGCTAGGAAATTTCAGCATAAGAAAGCCTTATGGCCGATTTCAACAACACATTCAATGAAATTTTAAACTTTGTTTCTTCTCCAAAATTTTGAGACTTTGTTTTCTTGATTTTGCATCAAAAATCAAGGTTAATAACTCTCAAAAGTGAGCAATTTGAAGGTGTTTTCCAAGGCTAAGAGTGTTGTCTAGGAGGGCCTAGTGAAAGTTTGCCTATCAACGTATGCTTGGAGTCTTCGGTATTTGCTCAAGTCGGCATTTTCTACCCAACGAAATCAATGAAAAGATCACTTCTTTGTGCCTAAACCTTTGTGAGAGGGACGTTGGAGGTGGTAGAGTGGATCCGTCCATCATGAGCTTGTATCATAATACTGGGAGCTCTGGCAGCTGGAAAGCTAGCCCAAACCTAAATAGCTACTCAAGCAATTGTGCTCAGGGACCTTCTGAGATTCCACTCCAAAGTCAGTTGGATGCTATATTCAAATTTATGAAAGCACAATGTCCAACCGCTAAGTCTCTTGACATAAATCGGGAGGCTATTCAGGCAACCATGGACAATTAGGGTAACAACTCTAGACTTTTACTTACATGGATTATTGATTGAGGAGCTACACATCATATGACATGGAAAAAAAAAATTTGACTTGAGTATATAACATTTAACAACTCAACTCGTGTAAAGATAGCTAATAATACTGAAATTAAAATTGTTGGAACTGGCCACAAACTTATTGTCTTAGAGGGACATTTATTATGAATATATAAAGTCAATTAACATATATGATCTGATGATTTTTTTGTCGTCAATAAAGAAAACCATCAGTTTATTCGTGGTTCTTTGTGAATGAATAATAATTTCAACTTCAAGTTCGCATGCACTGGTACGAGAATCAAAGAAATATAACTCAGTTTTTCAAAATATTATCCTTTTTGCAATTTTTTTGTGAACTTCATATCCACTTTCTCCCCGTAATCTTGGAAAATTTGTCTCGTAAATTTGACAACGAGCAAATATAGAAGTAAATAAATCATCGATCAGGAGGTTCAAAATATTTAATCTTAGAGAGAATCATATCTAGCACATATACTCAATCGCCTTTAAGGTTCCATCTTAGTGCGTTGCGTTGCTAAGGTTTCGTGTACATATGCCTCATATCCAAAAGTTCTGAGTGTTTAGCTACTCAAAGATTGAGTGCCGTGATTAAGGGAATATAGAATGGGGGGAATTGATTTAGGATTAATTGTGATTGATTTGTTAGCATCAATTGTAATTAAAGGTGATTGATTTGTAATTAGTAGTTTCCATAGATAGGCATGTAGATGATCCTATAAGAAACAGTGCTATTCATTGAAAAAATATGCGAAAATATACAAAGAAAAGTTTTCCTATATCTTTGTTTTTCTTCACATGGTATCAAAGCAGGTTCGTTTCTGATGAACCCGATCCGCCATTTTTTGAAGAAGTGTTTGGCTCAGAGGACTATCTCATCACAGCCATAACTATCCTCTGACCAAGTTATGTATCTGTTTGATCGTGCCATCAAGGCTCAAATCAGTATCATCATTGCCCTTTGTTCCTACTCATCCCAGCCTGCGTCCGTGATCAAGCTTGTACCTGATTCAAACCAGTTTTTTTTTATGCAAACACCACAAACCAATATGTCACAAACGGCAGAAAGTTCAGAAACAAGACCAGAAACCGCAGAAACAAAACCAAACTTCCCTGCCACTTTTGATTTGAATGAACAATTTGCCAAATTTCTCCAACACAGCCTCAGTGCCTCTTCCACCGTTCCCACTCCATCTTCAAACCTGGTACTCAAAATTAAACTCACAAGCACCAATTACCCATTATGGTGCAGACTAATGAAAATTGCGCTTGGAGGCAGGGGGAAGAGCGTCCACATTACAGGGGTTCCTCCACCCCCCTACCGACTGACTCTGCATATGCAGTATGGGAACAAAATGATCAGCTAGTGTTTACCTGGCTAATTGATAATATTGATGACACCTTAGTAAACAACGTATCCAGATACTCAACTGCAAAGATGCTTTGGGACAGACTGGCCATCACCTATGGGTCAGGCGGAGACCCTTTACAAATTTTTGATCTACACAAACAGTGTTACACTATCAAACAGAATAATCGACCACTTGAAATACTTTGGGACCAGTTTCAAGGCTTGTGGATGGCCATAGACTCCATGGATCCAAACCCCATGGAGTCTCTGAAAGACATAGCCATATACACAAAAAAAAATCCAGGAACAAAGGCTTTATCAACTGCTCCTTGCAGTTGACGATCGTTTTTCGGACACAAAGAAGGAAATTCTCAAGCGGAAGCTAAGACCAACTTTAGAAATGGCCTACAATGAACTGCACAGGTCCACTATCCAGGATGGCGTTCTAGCCATCCACCCATCAGATCCACGATCATCATCTGGGATAGGTCAAGGGTTGGTGGTGAAATCACCAACAGAGCAGAGCAAATAGCGAGGGACGCGGGACAGTCTCCTCCCACGCTCAAAAAAATCATCAAGGCGGGGATGAGAGGACATGGCTCAACTGGAGTGTAGACATTGCAAGCGAATGGGCCATACTAAAGACAAGTGCTTCAAGATTCATGGGTACCCCGAATGATGGGGAGAATTCTCAAAAAGGGGAAAGGCTGCCGTAGCTCAGACCACTGAAGGGAGCACTGGTAGCCAAGAAAGAGATGAAGGAGGACAACAACGAGGAATGGAGCATGCAGGAGCAGCCATAGCGGCTGCATCTGGAGAGGAAGAAGAAGCCCCGGCCGCCAGAGGTAATGGGGTTAGGGTTAACCCTAACCCCAACCGTTCTTTAAATACCCCCCGTTAATGAAATTGCATCCCATGCCCCTGCAATCAACTGTTTTATTATTCCTGATCCTCAAGTTTCTGAAAATAACAAGTTAACCCCCCGTGTTTTAAATACTCCACCCGAACCCAACCATTCTTCACATATTGCGTCTACACCCCAGTCATTATGTCCCTCGCCAGATCCGACCCTCAGATCAGCCAAATTGCCTAACTTGTCCCCCACAATTCCTATATCTCCAATCTAGTACAAATGTTATACTACACTCAGCCAATCCTTGTGGATCTTTGACTGTGGGGCTACAGACACAGTGACTAATGACCACACTGATATAACCACACCCACTCCCCCAACTAAAACTACTGTTGAGACTGCCAATGGGACCACCATCCCAGTGGCTGGAGGTGGCACCATCTCCATTACACCTACCCTTACCCTACGAAACTGCTTATATGTTCTCTCGTTATCTACTAAATTGTTGTCTGTTAGCCAAATTACCAAATAATTGGACTCTATTATTCTGCTGTATGCTAATTTTTGCCTTTTACAAGACATTCGTACAGGGGATCATTGGGCGTGGTACTGAGCGCCGCGGGCTGTACTATGTTGACGCGGTGGCGCAACAGAAACAGTCTAATCTTGCTACCGGGACGGAAAATCGCCAGGTGTGGCTATGGCATCGCTGGTTAGGTCACCCGTCATTGGGATATTTGCACCGCTTGTTCCCTACTTTATTTTCCTCTGCCCTTACAACTTTTACCTGTGATACATGCCTCCGGGCAAAACAAACTCGGGCGTCTTATCTTTCTAATAATACTCGTGTTGATTGCATGTTCTCTTTAATTCATTCTGATGTCTGGGGTCCTGCTCTTTACAATACACCCCTTGGATTTCGTTACTATATCATTTTTGTGGATGATTTTTCTCGCATGACATGGTTGTACATCATGAAACATAAATCTGAAGTCTTTCAAAAATTCACCCACTTCTATCATATGATACATACTCAGTTCGATACAAAAATTAAAATTCTTCGATCTGACAATGGGGGGGGGGTAATATCTTACCAGCGACTTTGTCTAGTTTTTTCATACAAATGGGATCATACATCAAACTTCGTGCTCTCATACCCCTGAACAAAATGGGGTTGCTGAACGGAAAAACCGTATACTTCTTGAAATGACTCGTGCCATGATGATTGATTCTCACATCCCGATGAGTTTCTGGCCAGAGGCTGTATCCACTGCCACATACCTCCTTAACCGACTCCCCAGTAAAATTATCGATTACCAAACACCACTTCATACCCTATCCACCCAACACGATATACCCTCCATTTTTACTTTACCCCCACGAGTGTTTGGATGTACCGTCTTTTATTCATACTCCTAAATACGAGCGCAGTAAACTTGATCCTTGTGCAGAGCGATGTGTTTTTGTTGGTTATGCTTCTTCCCAAAAGGGCTACCGATGCTACAATCCCAAAACCCAACGTATTCATATAACCATGAATTGTGTGTTCCTTGAAACTGAATATTACTATTCCTCCTCGTCTCGGGTTCAGGGGGAGTGTACTTATCCAGATACTGGAACCCTCGTCTGGTTGGTGCCACAGTCCACTGGTCCGCTAGCTGTTTCAACACAGCAAGTAGATGGCGCCGACTGTGCTATAGCTCCCAACATTGTATCACCCGAGGTATCTGTGCCACTACCCACTGATCCGCTTCCGACGAATGAATTGTCAGAGGTAAGACATTTTGATACACGCAGTGATCAGTTTGATTATGATAATCTATGTCCACACACGCCCGCTATAGACATAAATA
This sequence comes from Eustoma russellianum, assembly GCA_036186865.1. Taxonomy (NCBI): domain Eukaryota; kingdom Viridiplantae; phylum Streptophyta; class Magnoliopsida; order Gentianales; family Gentianaceae; genus Eustoma; species Eustoma russellianum. Next base: position 5,850,597 of record AP025072.1, on the reverse strand, counting down.
CTTCCATTGTACCCCCTACAAATGCAAATAATTCTATTGTACCCATCACAGATATAAATAGTCCTGTTATTTCAGAAACGAGTGCAAGTAATAATATTTCTGTTGAGCTACAGGAGGCACGAGTCCTAGCCCCAGAACAAAACGAGGAGTTCCCCCCTAGCGATACTCTCCCACACAAGTATCGAAAACATCAAGGTATCCAATAAATACATCGTTAAAGGGAATATCTGATTTGGCCCGAGGTTTCTGTGTGACTTTGTGTGCAGAACAGGTACCACGAACTGCTGAGGAAGCCAGGAAGCATCTAGACTAGGAAGAAGCCATGGTAACCAAAATATTAGCCCTGGAAAAAAATGAAACGTGGGAAAAGATCATCCTTCCCGTCGGAAAAAAGCCAGTAGGTTGCCGCTGGGTGTTCACAATCAAGCATAAGGCAGATGGGAGTATTGAACAGTACAAGGCCAGAATAGTTACTAAAGGGTACACTCAAACATACGGTATTGATTATTCTGAAACCTTCTCACCTGTTGCCCGTATTGATACCATACGAGTACTATTCTCCATTGATGCAGCTCAAAACTGGCCTCTTCACCAGTTTGATGTCAAAAATGCATTTCTGCACGGTAACTTGAAAGAAGAAGTCTATATGGATCCACCTCCAGGTTTTTCTGTAGGGTTCAAACCAGGAGAGGTCTGCAGGCTGAAGAAGGCATTGTACGGACTCAAACAATCTCCTCGAGCTTGGTTTGGTAGATTTACTAGAGTCATGAAGAAGGATGGGTACCGCCAGAGCAATGCTGATCACACATTGTTTGCCAAAAGAAGAGAAGGATTGGTAACGTGCTTGATTATCTATGTCGATGATATGGTAATTACTGGTAATGACATCGAAGAAATGCAACGTCTGCACAAACATTTGTTCACCGAATTCGAAATGAAAAATCTTGGAGGACTAAAATATTTTCTGGGAATTGAAGTCTTAAGGTCAAAAGAAGGGATTTACATATCGCAATAGAATTATATCCTGGATTTGCTGACAGAGGTAGGGATGATCGATTGTAAACCGTGTGACACACCTATGGTTACCATTCATAAGTTAGAAGTAATTGATGGAGCACCTCTGACAGATATTGGACAATACCAGCGGATGGTTGGCAATTTAATTTATTTATCACATACACGGCCTGATATTTCCTTTGCAGTAAGTGTGGTAAGTCAGTTCATGCCTAAACCGCAGGTACATCATATGGACGCTGTAGTACGCATTCTACGATATCTGAAGGCGACATCAGGAAGAGGTATAGTATTCCGGAATAATGGACATTTAAATATTCAAGCTTATACAGATGCTGACGGGGCTGGGAGTTTGACCGATCGAAAGTCTACGTCGGGATATTTTACACTTGTAGGAGGCAACCTTGTAACATGGAGAAGTAAGAAACAAAAGGTGGTCGCCTTATCCAGTGCAGAGGCAGAATTCCAAGGAATTGTAAAAGGGATTGCTGAGGTATTGTGGATTCAGAAGCTATTTAAAGGACATTGGGTTGCAAGTGAGCTTACCTACACCTCTATTTTGTGACAATAAGGCATCTATTAGCATATCTGAAAACCCAGTACAACATGACCGGACCAAACATATAGAGATTGACCGATATTTCATCAAGGAAAAGTTGGAAAGTGGACGGATTGAATTGCCTCATGTTCGCTCAGAAGACCAGTTAGCAGATGTGTTAATCAAAGCAGTCAATGGAAGGTCGTTTGAAGTTGTTATGTCCAAGTTGAACATTGTGGATCCCACTGTTCAACTTGAGGAGGAGTGTTGATATAGTCAAAGATTGAGTGCCGTGATTAAGGGAATACAGAATGGGGTGAATTGATTTAGGATTAATTGTGATTGATTTGTTAGCATCAATTGTAATTAAAGGTGATTGATTTGTAATTAGTAGTTTCCATAGATAGGCATGTAGATGATCCTATAAGAAACAGTGTACTATTCATTGAAAAAATATACGAAAATATACAAAGAAAAGTTTTCTATATCCTTGTTTTTCTTCACACTGAGATGGAAAATATAAGGCTAATGACGAAAAACTCCTTATAACAGGAAAAAAAGTTGGTTAATAATATTCACAAGCAGTGTTGCATATTCTTTTTGAATTCGGCCTATCCTTGTGATTTGGCAAGATTTTCTTGAAGATTTTAGTTATATACTCCATGTATATGTTGGAAACAATCAATCATGTACTAAGACGCAGTCGTAGAGTGTGTGCGTATGAAAACAGTAAACAGTAAATCAAACCTGGGGCGAGTCGAGGACTCTGTCCTTAAGACCTATTGCTCCGGTATATTGTGTCTAACCGGCGTTAGCAACCGTCTCCCAGGATACAACGGGTACCTGTTCAGTTGAGCGGCACTGCTGAACTTGAACTACGGCGAACCTTCGAATGTCCTGACTCCTCTTGGACGTTATGCAGAAAGCACTAATATGGATGTAGAAAGCGACGAATGCAGATGATTGGTGTGTGTAGAATGCACACCCTGCCCCTGTTTATATAGTGGAGTCGGTTGGAGAATCGGTTATGCAGATGGAATCGTGTCCGTCGGATCATAACCGTAGATCGATTAGAGCCGTCAGATTAAAACCTCCTAGCAGTTATGGAAGGTTTAAATTACAGCCGTTAGATGGAAAACCAATTCACAGGATTAAACCTGGAGCGTTAGATCAAAACCACATTCGGTTGGGCGGTTAGGTCAGTTTGAATCTCAGCCGTTGGATCAAAGCTGACTTTACCGCCACCATTAGATCAAAACCGACTGATCTTATCGTATATCGGAGGATACCGTTTGAATCAGATTTAAACAACCGTTCGATTTAAACCATAACCGAGTGCCTTATCAAACTTAACCACGTTTTGTTTAAACGTAACTGCGTAACCGGTTCGCACAGATGGGCTGGACCTTTAAATGTTTACGCAGATGGGCTGGTCGCTTGAAGCCTTTAATTATTTACAAAAAATAATTAATCCAAAAGCCCAAATAAATTTTCTCCAAAAAGTAGGAACCAGCCCGGCCCACGTGCACACGAGCCACAAGCCCGAGCCGGGCCGGGTCGGGCGGGAGCCCGCGTGTGGCACTTTCTAGGTCTTCCCTCCGGTCAAAAGCTTCTCATGCCCCAAGGGCACATCCAAAGTGTCCATTCTAGCCATTTATATAGTGGCTAAACAAGTTCAATTGTCCAATGTGGTATTCCTCCAAAAGGGTGATGTGGCCTCATAAGAATAGGACACATCACCCATTAACCATGTTTTCCATCCACTTTGAGCATTAATTTCTCATTCACCCCGTATCGTAATTGAGTGATTCCAAAGCCTAAAATTAACTACTCATTACGTAGATAATTAAGGACCTATTTTTTTCGATTTTCGTTATCGGAAACTAATCATAATTAAGCTCAAAGTATGTTACTAAACTAAGTTTTGCAACATTCCTCAATGGGCCAAAACCCAAACTTTTAATTCTCCAACAATTCCCCACATGAATGGAAATTAATGCAAATGCAGATGCAGACTCTAAGGAGAAGTCATGCAAGAAAATATTGCATCAGAAGATGTAGCTTCTGACTTTGAACCTTTCATAGTGATGTACCATCGGATTCACTCGTCTAATTAGTGACTTGATGTCTTGAACCAGTCAGCCTTTGTTATGAACCTAGACAATGATACTCACATAATATTTTCTTTAACACCCTTTTGGTTCTCATGGTTGTGTTTGTTTTGGCCATGAACAACTTGGTTTCAGAAAGTGTTTTAGAGAAATCTTGCCTCCCAGACTTCTCATAGAAGCGGCCCCACTTCACACTTACATAGGTGATTCCCATCAAGAGTATTCTGCCATACTCCACTTGATGTATCAAGATATAGGACATCATTGAAAGCTTTAGCTTACCCTAAATATTCTCTGCAGACAGCACTTTTATGTGACGGAATGAGTAAGTGCTAAACTGAAGCTTCATAACTTAGTTGTCCCATGGAACCAAGATTCTGGGATCTCTAGTCAACAAGGTTGGGTTACCATTACAAAGATTCTAGCATTATAGGATTTAGTCCCATTCCGTTTGTCAATCTTGACATCTGATCTCTATGCAAGCCTTTCGTAAGCGGATCCGCAAGATTCTCCATTGATTTTATGTAATCAATAGAAATCACGCCATTAGAGATCAACTGTTTAATGGTGTTCTGTCCTCGACGTATGTATCGTGACTTACCATTGTAGATGCTGCTTTGAGCACGTCCTATAGCTGACTGACTATCACAGTGTATGCTTATAGGAGCAATTGGCTTAGGCCAGCATGGAACATCTTCTAGGAAATTCCGAAGCCATTCAGCCTCTTCCCCAGCTTTATCCAGCGCTATGAACTCAGCTTCCATAGTAGACCGAGCCATGCACGTTTGTTTTGTGGATTTCCACGACACAGCAGCACCACCAACAGTGAATAAGTATCCACTGGTGGACTTCGAGTCCTTACTGTCTGATATCCAATTTGAATCGCAATATCCTTCTAATACTGCTGGATATCTCGTGTAATGTAATCCAAGATTCATTGTGTATTTCAGATACCTCATCACTCAAGAGCTTTCCAATGATCATCACTTGGATTACTGGTAAACCTGCTCAATTTGTTTACTGAACAAGCTATGTCTGGTCTTGTACAATTCGTTATGTACATCAGACTCCCGATTACCTGAGAGTATTTTAATTGAGCAACAGGTTGGCCTCGATTTTTCCTTAAGTTTATACTCAAGTCAAGTGGGGTCTTTATTGGTTTTGTTTCAAACATATTGAATCGTTTGAGAACAGATTCAATATAATGAGTTTGCGACATAACAAAACCATCAGCCATCCGAGAAATTTTAATTCCTAGAATAACATTGGCAACCCCCATGTCTTTCATATCAAAATTTCATGTTAACATCTTCTTTGTATTCAAGATGATGTCACGAGTACTGCCCATGATTAGCATGTCGTCTACATAGAGACATACTATCACATAGGCATTTGGTGTGCTCTTGATATATACACACTTGTCACACTCGTGGATCCTGAAGCCGTTTGACATCATTACCTGATCAAACTTTAAATGCCATTGCTTTGGTGCTTGTTTAAGTCCGTATAGAGACTTAACAAGTCTACACACTTTCCTTTCTTGTCCTGGAACGACGAACCCTTCGGGTTGTTCCATATAAATCTCTTGCTCTAACTCACCATTAAGAAAGGCAGTCTTCACATCCATTTGATGGATTTCTAAATCATAGACTGCAGCAATAGCCACTAGCATCCTTATGGAAGTGATCCTAGTCACTGGTGAGTAGGTATCAAAGAAGTCAAATCCTTCTTTCTGTCTGTAGCCCTTGGCTACTAATCTGGCCTTGTATTTGTCAATAGATCCATCTTCTTACAGTTTTTTCCTGAAAATCCACTTGCATCCGAGTGGTTTACTTCCTGGAAGAAGATCTACCAGCTCCCAAGTGTGATTTTGAAGAATGGAATCTATCTCACTATTCACTGCTTCTTTCCAGAAAGGAGCTTCTGGAGTTGTCATTATCTCAGAGAAAGATCTCGGCTCGTTTTCTACCATGTAGGATAGAAAATCTGGTCTAAAAGACGTAGGTATTTTGGCTCGTTTGCTTTGACGAGGTTCCTCGGTCTCTTGAGGGGTCGTCTCACGCACTCGCTTACTAGTGCTAGCTTCTTCATTGTTTTTGTCTTTCTTCGGAAAGACATTTTCAAAGAACACTGCATTCCTCGACTCCATGACAACATTTTCATGTATCTCAGGAATATCCGATTTGTGCACTAAGAAACGATATGCACTACTGTTTGTCGCGTAGCCGATGAATATGCAATCCATTGTTTTAGGCCTGATTCTCACTTGTCTTGGTTTAGGTACAGCAACCTTCGCCAGACACTCCCACACTTTTAAGTATTTGTAACTAGGCTTATAGCCTTTCCAAATTTCATATGGGGTTTTATCCGTCTTCTTGGACGGAATCCTATTTAAAATGATGTTGGCGGAGATAATTGCTTCCCCCTATAATTTCTCAGGTAAGCCCGAACTTATCAACATAGCATTCATCATCTCCTTTAGAGTACGGTTTTTGCGTTCTGCAATACCATTAGATTGTGGTGAATATGGTGCAGTCGTTTGATTAATAATGCCATGTTCCGAATAGAATTCATTAAATGATGCCTCATACTCTCCGCCTCTATCACTTCGAATTGTTTTAATTTGTTTGCTAAGTTGATTCTTAACTTCATTCTTATAATCTTTAAAAGCATCAATGGCCTTATCTTTTCTATTTAGCAAATATACATAACAGTATCTAGTGCAATGCCGATAAAAGTTACAAAGTACTTTTTAACTTCTCTTGTTTGTACGAACTTTAAATCACACAAATCTGTACGAATTAAATCCAAAAAGTCAGTGTTTCGTTATGTTGAAGGAAATGACGCTTTTGTCAATTTTGCTTCAACACATATTTGGCATTTTTCTTTATTGTTAAAGTCCAGTTTGGATAATAAGTTAAGGCTAATCATTCGTTGTATTGACTTGTAATCAACATGTCCCAAATGAAAATGCCATAAACAAGAAGACTCAAGCATGTAAGCAGAAGAGGAAGCAATTTTATTAGCCTCAGTGGACGCAACTTTCTTGGGTACAATCGTCATAACATTTAACTTAAACATGTTATCAGTAAGGTACCCCTTTCCCAAATACAAGCCATTCTTATAAAGGGTAAATTTGTTTGCCTCAAAAACAAGCCTGAAACCATGACTAACTAGCAGTGCACCTGATACCAAGTTCTTCCTGATGTCAGGAACATGCAACACATTCTGCAGGGTCAGCTCCTGTCATGAGGTCAGTTTCAGAACCACCTTGCCCGATCCTTCAATCTTCGAGCTGTCAGAGCTTCCCATGAAGACTTGCTCATTGTTTGTCATGGGTACATAGTCTCTGAACATTGCCCTGTTGGCACATACATGTCGAGTGGCCCCTGTGTCCACCCACTATTCATGCGGATTCCCCACTGCGTTGCACTCGGTCACCACTGCGCAGAGATTCAGATCTTCCATTGTGCCGACCAGATTCGCTTTTGCTTTGTTTTGATTCTGATTCTTCGTGGGCTTACGGCAGTCATTGCTATGGTGCCCTGGTTTTCCACAGTTATAACACTTACCTGTGAACTTCTTTGCAATCTCCTTGCCCTTGACGTTCACGCCCAAAGTGTTATTTTTCTTTTTGTTCTTCGCCTCAACAACATGAGCCTTGGCTTTACCCGACGGAGTGGTTGGCTTTCTCTCGGCACGACGATTGTCCTCTTCAATTCGAGCCGGACAATCAAATCCTCCATCTTCATTTCCTTTCGTTTGTGTTTGAGATAGCTCTTAAATTCCCTCCGCAAAGGAGGCAGCTTCTCAATCACAGCCGCAACCTGGAAAGATTCACTGAGCTTCATGCCCTCCTCTTCCATTTCAGATACCAACATCTGTATTTCCTCAACCTGCAAAATGACAGTTTTGGAATCTAGCATTTTATAGTCGAGAAATCTACCAACTATCAACTTTTTCGTGCCAGCATCTTCTGTATGATACTTTTTATCTAAAGCCGACCACAATGCTTTTGCAGTTTTATAAGTACAAAACACGCCATACATAGTATTATCGAGGCAACTCAGAATCAAATTTAAACAACAAAAATTTGTATACGCCCATGCTTCAGCACCCAAGCCATTCTGCATGTTCAGATTTTGATCCTCCACTGGTTCTACCACTGGCGGATCCTCGCTCAGCATCCTGGCCAATCCCAGCGCTGTGAGATAGAACATCATCTTTTGCTGCCACCTCTTGAAGAAACTGCCGGCGAACTTTTCCAGCTTCTCCACCTATGCAGCTGTGGCAGCCGGATTCATCTGAGGCCATCCGGTAGGTGCCAACGGAACCGTGTTGAACAGCACACCGGCAGCAACATTATTAGCCCCGTCAGGTGCAGACCCAGAGTGAGCACCGTTAAAGCCTTGAACAGAGTTTGAGCTTTCGTTTTCCATTCCTGTTCAGTTCGATCAAAACATACAGATCAGAACAGAATCAGATTTAAGAAATGAGTAGAAGCAGACTGCAAATCAGTATGAACACTACTTCGCGCAAAAAAACAGTACAGAAATTAATTGAATCGAATACGTCTTAAGATTGTTGGAAACAATCAATCCTGTACTAAGACCCAGTCGTACAGTGTGTGCGTATGAAAACAGTAAACAGTAAATCAAACCCGGGGTGAGTCGAGGACTCTGTCCTTAAGACGTATTGCTTCGGTATACTGTGCCTAACCGGCGTTAGCAACCGTCTCCCAGGATACAACGGGTACCTGTTCAGTTGAGCGGCACTGCTAAACTTGAACTACAGCGAACCTTCGAATGTCCTGATTCCTCTTGGACGTTATGCAGAAAGCACTAATATGGATACAGAAAGCGACGAATGCAGATGATTAGTGTGTGTAGAATGCACACCCTGCCCCTGTTTATATAGGAGAGTCGGTTGGAGAATCGGTTATGCAGATGGAATCGTGTCCATCAAATCATTACCGTAGATCGATTAGAGCCGTCAGATTAAAACCTCCTGGCGGTTATGGAAGGTTTAAATTACAGCCGTTAGATGGAAAACCGATTCACAGGATTAAACCTGGAGCATTAGATCAAAACCACATTCAGTTGGACGGTTAGGTCAGTTTGAATCTCAGCCGTTGGATCAAAGCTGACTTTACCGCCACCATTAGATCAAAACCGACTAATCTTATCGTATGTCGGAGGATACCGTTTGAATCAGATTTAAGTAACCGTTCGATTTAAACCATAACCGAGCGCCTTATCAAACTTAACCGCGTTTTGTTTAAACGTAACCGCGTAACCGGTTCGTGCAGATGGGCTGGACCTTTAATTATTTACGCAGATGGGCTGGTCGCTTGAAGCCTTTAATTATTTACAAAAAATAATTAATCCAAAAGCCCAAATAAATTTTCTCCAAAAAGATAGGAACCGGCCCGACCCACGAGCCACGAGCCCGAGCCCGAGCCGAGCACAGCCGAGCCGGCCGGACAGGCGGGCGGGCAGGCAGCGGCGCGCGCGTGCGCGCGTGTGGCACTTTCTAGGTCTTCCCTCCGGTCAAAAACTTCTCATGCCCCAAGGACACATCTAAAGTGTCCATTCTAGCCATTTATATAGTGGCTAAACAAGTTCAATTGTCCAATGTGGTATTCCTCCAAAAGGGTGATGTGGCCTCCTAAGAATAGGACACATCACCCATTAACCATGTTTTCCATCCACTTTGAGCATTAGTTTCTCATTCACTCCGTATCGTAATTGAGTGATTCCAAAGCCTAAAATTAACTACTCGTTACGTAGATAATTAATGACCTATTTTTTTTATTTTCGTTATCGGAAACTAATCATAATTAAGCTCAAAGTATGTTGCTAAACCAAGTTTTGCAATAATCCTCAATGGGCCGAAACCCAAACTTTTAATTCTCCAACAATTCCCCACATGAATGGAAATTAATGCAAATGCAGATGCATACTCTAAGGAGATGTCATGCAAGAAAATATTGCATCAGAAGAGGTAGCTTCTGGCTTTGAACCTTTCATAGTGATGTACCATCGGATTCACTCGTCTAATTAGTGACTTGATGTCTTGAACCAGTCAGCCTTTGTTGTGAACCTAGACAATGATACTCACACAATATTTTCTTTAACACCCTTTTGGTTCTGATAGTTGTGTTCGTTTTGGCCATGAACAACCTGGTTTCAGAAAGTGTTTTAGAGAAATCTTGCCTCCTAGACTTCTCATAGAAGCGGCCCCACTTCACACTTACATAGATGATTCCTATCAATAGTATTCTGCCATACTCCACTTGATGTATCAAGATATAGGACATCATTAAAAGCTTTAGCTTACCCTAAATATTCTCTGCAGACAGCACTTTTATGTGGCAGAATGAGTAAGTGCTAAACTGAAGCTTCATAAATTAGTTGTCCCATTGAACCAAGATTCTGGGATCTCCAGTCAACAAGGTTGGGTTACCATTACAAAGATTCTAGAATTATAGGCTTTAGTCCCATTCCGTTTGTCAATCTTGACATCTGATCTCTAGGCAAGCCTTTCGTAAGCGGATCCGCAAGATTCTCCATTGATTTTATGTAATCAATAGAAATCACGCCATTAGAGATCAACTGTTTAATGGTGTTCTGTCTTCGACGTATGTGTCGTGACTTACCATTGTAGATGCTGCTTTGAGCACGTCATATAGCTGACTGACTATCACAGTGTATGCTTATAGGAGCGATTGGCTTAGGCCAGCATGGAACATCTTCTAGGAAATTCCGAAGCCATTCAGCCTCTTCCCCAGCTTTATCCAGCGCTATGAACTCAGCTTCCATAGTAGACCGAGCTATGCACGTTTGTTTTGTGGATTTCCACGATACAGCAGCACCACCAACAGTGAATAAGTATCCACTGGTGGACTTCGAGTCCTTACTGTCTGATATCCAATTTGAATCGCAATATCCTTCTAATACTGCTGGATATCTCGTGTAATGTAATCCAAGATTCATTGTGTATTTCAGATACCTCATCACTCTGTTAAGAGCTTTCCAATGATCATCACTTGGATTACTGGTAAACCTGCTCAATTTGTTTACTGAACAAGCTAAGTCTGGTCTTGTACAATTCGTTATGTACATCAGACTCCCGATTACCTGAGAGTATTTTAATTGAGCAACAGGTTCGCCTTGATTTTTCCTTAAGTTTATACTTAAGTCAAGTGGGGTCTTTATTGGTTTTGTTTCAAACATATTGAATCGTTTGAGAACAGATTCAATATAATGAGTTTGCGACATAACAAAACCATCAGCCATCCGAGAAATTTTAATTCCTAGAATAACATTGGCAACCCCCATGTCTTTCATATCAAAATTTCATGTTAACATCTTCTTTGTATTCAAGATGATGTCACGAGTACTGCCCATGATTAGCATGTCGTCTACATAGAGACATACTATCACATAGGCATTTGGTGTGCTCTTGATATATACACACTTGTCACACTCGTTGATCCTGAAGACGTTTGACATCATTACCTGATCAAACTTTAAATGCCATTGCTTGGGTGCTTGTTTAAGTCTGTATAGAGACTTAACAAGTCTACACACTTTCCTTTCTTGTCCTGGAACGACGAACCCTTCGGGTTGTTCCATATAAATCTCTTCCTCTAACTCACCATTAAGAAAGGCAGTCTTCACATCCATTTGATGGATTTCTAAATCATAGACTGCAGCAATAGCCACTAGCATCCTTATGGAAGTGATCCTAGTCACTGGTGAGTAGGTATCAAAGAAGTCAAATCCTTCTTCTGTCTGTAGCCCTTGGCTACTAACCTGGCCATGTACTTGTCAATAGATCCATCTTCTTTCAGTTTTTCCTGAAAATCCACTTGCATCCTAGTGGTTTACTTTCTAGAGGAAGATCTACCAGCTCCCAGGTGTGATTTTGAAGAATGGAATCTATCTCACTATTCACTGCTTCTTTCCAGAAAGGAGCTTCTGGAGTTGTCATTGTCTCAGAGAAAGATCTCGGCTTGTTTTCTACCATGTAGGTTAGAAAATCTGGTCCAAAAGACGTAGGTATTTTGGCTCGTTTGCTTTGACGAGGTTCCTCAGTCTCTTGAGGGGTCGTCTCACGCACTCGCTTACTAGTGCTAGCTTCTTCACTGTTTTTGTCTTTCTTTGGAAAGACATTTTCAAAGAACACTGCATTCCTCGACTCCATGACAAAATTTTCATGCATCTCGGGAATATCCGATTTGTGCTCTAAGAAACGATATGCACTACTGTTCGTTGCATAGCCAATGAATATGCAATCAATTGTTTTAGGCCCGATTCTCACTTGTCTTGGTTTAGGTACAACAACCTTCGCCAGACACCCCCACACTTTTAGGTATTTGTAACTAGGATTATAGCCTTTCCAAAGTTCATATGGGGTTTTATCCGTCTTCTTGGACGGAATTCTATTTAAAATGACGTTGGCGGAGAGAATTGCTTCCCCCCACAAGCTCTGAGGTAAGCCCGAACTTATCAACATAGCATTCATCATCTCCTTTAGAGTACGGTTTTTTGCGTTCTGCAATACCATTACATTGAGGTGAATATGGTGCAGCCGTTTGATGAATAATGCCATGTTCTGAACAGAATTCATTAAACGATGCGTCATACTCTCCGTCTCTATCACTTCGAATTGTTTTAATTCGTTTGCTAAGTTGATTCTCAACTTCATTCTTATAATCTTTAAAAGCATCAATGGCCTCATCTTTTCTACTTAGCAAATATACATAACAGTATCTAGTGCAATCGTCGATAAAAGTTACAAAGTACTTTTTACCTCCTCTTGTTTGCATGAACTTTAAATCATACAAATCTGTATGAATTAAATCCAAAGGGTCAGTGTTTCGTTCTGTTGAAGGAAATGACGCTTTTGTCAATTTTGCTTCAACACATATTTGACATTTTTCTTTATTGTTAAAGTCCAGTTTGGGTAATAAGTCAAGGTTAATCATTCGTTGTATTGACTTGTAATTAACATGTCCCAAACAAAAATACCACAAACAAGAAGACTCGAGCATGTAAGCAGAAGAGGAAACAATTTTATTAGCCTCAATGGGCGCAACTTTCTTGGGTACAATCGTCATAACATTTAACTTAGACATGTTATCAGTAAGGTACCCCTTTCCCAAATACAAGCCATTCTTAGAAAGGGTAAATTTGTTTGCCTCAAAAACAAGCCTGAAACCATGACTAACTAGCAATGCGCCAGATACCAAGTTCTTCCTGATGTCAGGAACATGCAACACATTCTGCAGGGTCAGCTCCCGTCCTGAGGTCAGTTTCAGAACCACCTTGCCCGATCCTTCAATCTTCGAGCTGTCAGAGTTTCCCATGAAGAGTTGTTCATTGTTTGTCGTGGGTACATAGTCTCTGAACATTTCTCTGTTGGCACATACATGTCGAGTGGCCTCTGTGTCCACCCACCATTCACGCGGATTTCCCACTGCGTTGCACTCGGTCACCATGCGCAGAGATTCAGATCTTCCATTGCACCGACCAGATTCGCTTTCGCTTTGTTTTGATTCTGATTCTTCTTGGGCTTACAGCAGTCACTGCTACGGTGCCCTGGTTTTCCACAGTTATAACACTTACCTGTGAACTTCTTTGCAATCTCCTTGCCCTTGACGTTCACGCCCAAAGTG